>JAGXJF010002016.1:0-336129 GCA_019208055.1 Stipa capillata | reverse complement strand
TACATGGGGGTCAACATAACATACGTTCACCAAGCGTGACCTTGAAAATAGGTATTTACTGTATATCTCACGAATATTTACTTATATTAAAATGCAAATATTCTTTTCATATAAATTATTTCACAGGAAGGCAGCTAACATGCGAACAGAGAGAGAGAATGATGTCAATAAGCTAATGTCAGTCTTCAAAAAATTTAGATCTCACAATGATAAGTTTTACTATGATATTCAGTTTGATGAGGATGATGTCGTGAAGAATATTTTCTGGAGTCACGTCAGCTGTCGGGCAGAGTATGCTGATTTTGGTGATGTTGTTACCTTTGACACAACATATAAGACAAACATGTACAACATGCCGCTTGCCATGTTTGTTGGTTTCAAATCATCAGCTCCAGAACACCATATTTGGTGTAGCCCTTTTGCGGGATGAGCGAACCGAATCATTTGAGTGGCTCTTCAACAATTTCAAGAATTGTATGGATGGACACGAACCGCGCTGCATATTGACAGGTTTGGTCTAGATGCAGTAATATTTCAAACACCATACGGTTAGGAGTTAGTATATATGCAGTATCTCCTCTAATGGCAAAGTAATATTTGTTCTCTAGTAATTTCAAATAGAATATACAGTAAACTCATATAATACAATTCGTAATTTCCCAATAGAATCTGTTATGATTACTGTTCTCATTTCCATAATTCTACATTCATTAACATAGTTCAATTTATCATATTATAGATCAAGACCAAGCAATGGCAAATGCCATTTCATTAATCTATCCGAGGTCAGCTCACAGGCTATGCAGGTGGCACATCATTAAGAAACACAAAGAGCATTTGAACAAGTTGTACGCGAGGAATGAAGGGTTAAAGGATCAACTCGTTTCAGTTATAATCATCCATTGACACCAGAAGAATTTGAGAAGGCTTGGGCTGAGATGGTTTCACAGTACAGTTTGGAAGATGTAGTATCGATTTCAAGTTTATACGACCTCCGTAGAAGCTGGTGTGTCCCCTATTTCAAGGACATATATTGCGGCAGGATGACATCAACGCAAAGAAGCGAGAGTATGAATAGGTTAGTGAAACTAAGTTTTGTTGATCAAACAACTTCACTCCATCGTTTTGCCCGCCAAATGCACCGCGTACTTCAGGATAGGAAGTAGGAGGAGGCCAGGCTATCGCATTCTTCTCAGGTTTTTATATGTTTTTTACATCATAACTGCAGTAGCTATTTTTTAACATTATTTTTTTTTAAAAACCAACGTTCACCTTTTACTAGGCTCCTGTTATAAAGGTCTCCTGGTTTCCTTTTGATGATCAACTAAGCACGGTTTATACACCAGCAGTCTACAAGCGTTTTAAAGACGCATACTTTGACAGCACTGCTTTCCGTATCCGACCCCACCCTGTAATGCTGGGGTATTCCTCGTAACACATGGGAAGAATTCCAAAACATTTTCATGGTCTCAACATGAATTCCGCGTTTTATGTGACGAAGAGAATGAAGTTTTCACATGCGAGTGTCATCAGTGGGAACATACCGGTAACCTCTTTTTTTTTGGTGTAAGTGAGTTCCATTTATGGCACCATGCTGTTTTTGACCATTTACTACATCTTAATTGCAGTTTGTTTTGCTGCCACATCATCCGAGCATTCTCACACTTGCAGATAGAAAGTATCCCCAGCAAGTTTGTGTTATGCAGGTACACTAGGAAAGCGAGGGTGGAATTACCATATGACAGACATGACCTCATTCACGCTGGACCTGATGGCATGACGGAGATGTTTCGGCACCATACGCTTCTAACACAAGCACTTGGAGCAGTCAGGTCAGGTTGCAAGTCCAAGGCAGGATATGAAAGAGCCATGTTTGTTCTTAAGGATCTTCGGATACAGCTCGAAAGCTTCCCTGCTGATATAGCACGTGCAAGTGAGTCAGGGGAAGCCACAGATCATGATGACGCTCCATCAATCAATACTAGAGCACCACCTGTGTCCTTCACGAAGGGTCGTAAGCGTCTACCAAACGAACCTAAGACTGTTGGCGCTCCTGGAGAAAAGAAATGCACAAGATACTGTGGAAATTGCGGTCTTAAAGCTGGACACAATGCTGCTACATGTCCCCCACCCTCCGAAACATGCTGCGTCAAGTGGTCGAGGAAGGGGTCGCGGCAGGGGTAGGGGCAAAATCCCTTACGAGAGGGATATTTGCCGCCGCTTATGGAGCGACGATGTCGAAGATGATCTTGATGACTCCATTCTTTCCACTGGTGATGAAGACATTTGACAGTAATTAGGATTGTATACATGTTCTTACATTTTTAACTGTATGGGGGGCAACAAATATTTGATCAGCTACACGCGCGCACCAATTTTACTGTTTCCGAAGCATAATTTTACTGTCAAAAACCAACAGAAATCAATCTTAACAAAACTTACAGTCAAATCTACAATTTTACTGTTTCCGAAGCATAATATTACTTTCAAAAACCAACATAAAACAATCTTAACAAAACTTACAGTCAGATCTATAATTTTAATGTTTACACGACACAAGTTTACAGTTAATCGGGCTGTTTTACTGTTACCAGTGCACATTTTTACTGCCCGTAAACATACGAAATCAACCCTAACAAACATTACTGCCCTAGCTGACAGTATTACCTTTTTCAAAACACACTTTTGCTGGCCGTACTTTTTTTGAGAAGAATAGTAAAAGGACACACGATTTACTATTTGTGTAGCAGAATGTTACTGTCTGGAAACAACAGAAAAACAACTATATCGAAATTTATCGTCAAATCGACAATTTTACTGGTCTCCTAACACAATTTAACTGTCCGAACACACCAGAAAACAACAGTAAAACGACACACTAGTTTTTACTGCTCAGGGCTCTTTTTTACGATAAGACTGCAAGCGATCTACCTGAAATAAAAAATTACCGCCGCATCACCAAAATTACCGTTCATCGCTTCACATCTTACCGTCAAATTTGCACATAGGCGGGTTTACACGCTCGGGTGGCCTGGCGGGCTCGTGTTGGCGCGTTTCGGCCGGAGCGCAGAATAACCAATTCTGCGCTCACGAGCATATTAGCGCCACCGTATATATATATATATCTTCATATACATGTATTTTTCAGCAGAAACTAATTATTTTCATGCAGATTAGACATTGCTCAAATCACTCCATTGAACTTAGGATGATCTACTTATGAAAGATAAAGTTTAATTCCGCTTTAAGTCTCCTTTGTGTATTTCTCTCAGTAAAGAAGAAGATTCGATTGCTTTCGTAATTAACTGGGTGGTGAGGGCAGAGGATGACAAGTGGTCCCATGGTTGCATGTATACATCAATAAATTAGCAAACAATCAGGTTTGTCAATATAATTTGGAATCGTCCGTGTTTCAGCTAGGCGAGTGTGTACAGTAAGGAACAATCTTCTGATTTTAATTGATCTCTCTATAGCATGGTTTTAAGAAATGTTAGGCCCTACCTTAAGCAAGGATAACAGTGGTTATATATTTTCCTTAGGTTTGGTTGTTAAGATTGATGCTCGGTCTTTAGTCAAATTAGTATATACACACGTTGGTTAGTAAATGGGTTGTACTGTGGATGCTTGCGACATAGATACTATGTGCCAGAAATTAGCGCATAAATTAGGGTGGCAATTGGGCGGGTTTACTGATGCTTAGCTCGATAATCAAAACATATGGTTGCGTCAGTTTTTGATTCCTAACAGCATGTATGAATGGGAGACTTAAGAACGTTTTGGCCAGACCTACTGGTCTTACAATCTGGCTAATCACTGATTAAGCAAATCTAGAAGGGACCAAACATTGATCAATTCATCTCCTTGTAATATTGCTTTTTTGAGGAATTTGGTTCACTGTTCTGTTCATTAGAGAGTACAAACAGCAGCGCCAGAGATGGGAAATGGGAGGTGGCTCACCCCCTTGAGAGGAAGAACTAAAGCCGGTCGCTCAAGCTTGAGGAAGGCGCCGCGGTTAGTGGCAAAGAGAGAGCGCCGGGGAGCTGTAGGCACCGGCTGCGGCGTCGCCGGAGTTGAGGGAGAGGCTGCTCCAATGGGACCTTCCACGAGCACTTGCTGCGGCAAGAAAAGAGAATGAGGGGGGAGTAGAGAGGAAGGAGACGCAATGGAAGAGAAAGGCTCGCCGTCGGAAAAGAGGGCGAAGCCGGCGGTGTTCCCGGTGGCGACAGTTACGGGCTTATCAGCAGCGGAGAGAGCCGAGGGAATCCGGTGGAGTAGCGCCGTCGGTTGAGGGGGAGTAGCTCCTGCGGATGGCGAGCTCGACGGCGCGGCACTCCAGAGTTGGAGGAGGGGCGGTGCGGCGAGACCTAGGGAGGCAACGGCGATTTTGGGGGAAGAGAGCAGCGGCAGAAGCAAGGAAGAGGGGCCGGAGCGCCCGAGGGCTTCCTTTTATGCCCGGGGAGAGAGAGGAGGCGGGGCGCGCTGGTGATGTCACCGGCCGTGGGGCGACACATGCCTGCCCACGCGGCGGCGACGGCCTGGCAGCTGGGGCCCTTCGGTCAGAGGGAGCAGGGCGGGGGCACGGAGAAGCGGCGCTGGCGGCGGCGTGCCCTGGGGAGGAGGCGGGCGCGTACGGGAGAAGGAGGGGGCCAGCGGGAGCCACGCACTGGAGAAGAAAGCGGGCCGAGGCCCACTTGGGAAGGGGAGAAAGGAGCTGGGCCGGCAGCCCAGTACAGGGGAAAACATTTTTTTCTTTTCTGAATTTAAGCTCCCTAGTTAAATTTCAAATTGGATTCAGAATATCAGTAGGACTTTGGCAAGATCTCACCACTAGTGTATGTGTGGGGCTATTTGAAATGGTTAATTCACTCATTTGGGTAAAAAGAAGTTTCATATATATATGGTCCAATATTGTTTAGAGGTATAATTATCCTAGAGATTGTCCAAAAATCCTTATGGATATTATTGGGAGTTTAGGAAGATATTTAAGAGTGTAATATGAAGTTTCGGTGACACTCATTTCACCATTTCATAAAATAATTCCTGGTTCAAGTTTAAATTTTTGGTCGGCGCCAGATGCAACTATATGTATGCATGGGGTGGAAACCGTTTTTGGTAAAGTACTCAAAATTGATCTCAACATAGGGATTACAAGAGGGTCTTTACAGATATCTTGTTTCCTTGTGATGAAACTCATAACCTTCTCCATGTGGTGGCAAACGTAGAATCCACAAGTGTTAGTTCCTTCAACTTGTTGTCTGCACTGCAATTAGAAAGGAATGTATTGTTAGATACATTGGAACGGTACTTAGTGGAGATGTGATATGATAACATATATATTACCAGAAAGTTAAATTTGTGCGATAGCTTGGATCCTTTGCCCTTCCCTCCCCGAGCATGGAATTCCAAGAATGCCTTGTTAAGTATTTGCCTAATGGGCTTGAAGTTGCGAGTAGGATTTTTCGAAGAATCAAGGTATATCACCTTGTTTCTTCTTGGAACGAGGACTATCAAAACCCAATGGAAGCTGCATATATAGATGTGTTGTCATGGGTACTACAAAATGTTGATCTGGTTTGAAAATAACCAAATAGCGGAACACATACCCAGGTTTGTATGGAAACATGAAGTATTCCTTATCCTTTTGAGCCAACAACGCCTTTGTAACATATTGCAGCACGAATTCTTCATTGTCCGCAATGGCTTGGTCCGTGACCTTGCATGGGTCAAGGAAACCAACCGGTTCCTTGAGCGTCTTGGCCTCGTTATACATGTATCTACAGAAATTGTAGGACGATATTATAACTAGCATAACATATGTAGATATTACGATTATAATCCGAGTGAGCAGACTTACAATGTCCAGCATCTCAAGAGGGATTGCTCGAGGGCGTCGAGTCTTAACAGATCACACAAGTCCTCAAAGAACACATAGAACAGCCCATCGAGGTCTTGGTGCCACAAGTGCTCCTCTCCAAACTTGACCTTGATGCCGACTGGCCTGCTTCCAGTGTCTCCTCGAAGAATGTTGCTCTGTTTCATGTACCATTGGTGCAATCTCTGACATGCTGTTGACATGGAGTTCAACTCATGCTCCGCCACCATTGGCTCTCCGTTAACAAATTTGACAGCCAACTGCATCTTCTCAGGAGATGGTGGATTGACACTCTTGACGCTCTTCGCACTCTTCGTGCTCTTGATGCTCATGCTTGTGCTCTTGCTGGTCCAGCTTCTCTTCTGACCTTTTCTGTCCTTTTCTTTCTTCTGAAGGCTTTGGAATTGCCTTTTCTTGGTGAGTTGTTGCCACAATGGCATGCTCCCCTACCGGCGGTGCAACTGACTCGACGACGTCAGGGATGTCTGTCACGGACCCGGAATTGCATATGATTAGGGGAACGCGAAGTCGCCAAGGACCGAAGGACTCGTCAGCCCGGTGGCACGGTACCTGCGCCGTACGCACCAAGGCGGAACGATCCAACACCCGCCACGTGCGAGCCGGCCGGAAGCGACCAATCTTCCCAGAACCACATATGATTCCACGACCCGGTGAAGGTTCAGAGTCGTTCCCGAATCCTACCACGACAAACAAGGTCGGAGGAGCCCAGCAGTTCTACCCACACCCTAACCTAGCTCGGAGGCTAGTGGGTCGCTCGAAAGCCCGGTAGAACACACCCACACCCTGCCTGGCCGGCACAGCACCTCAGCCAGCGGGTCACTCAACCAACACCTGCTCGACTTAGTAGAAAAAGGTACGGCTTCGACCCTTCACGGCATACCCATACACTTCATATCATTCACACATTGTGCAGGGGCAGCCTGATCTAACAACTTGGATACCATCACAACAAAGCTCTACAAATACGATATTAATAGTAACTGTCCACGATGGGACAACATATTACATCATTTGGCCATAGCCGAAAGCATATCCGAGTACGGAGAAGTTAACGACAGCGGAAACAAGATAATGAGTCCCACAGCGGCATGGTGACCGCTGACCAAAAACTACAACCTATCCCATGAACCGACTAACCAACCGAGGAAAGAACAACTTCAAGCATCATCGAAATAGTCTTCAACCGCCGGCTCACCTGCAAGCTCTAGGAATAACCTAGGTGAGTACAAACGTACTCGCAAGACTTAATTCGTGCTTGATTAAATGTCCTACTCATACTAGTACAACAGTAATTAAACATGAATGCTTCTCAGAGTAACAATATACAAGTTAAGAAGATAACATTATCAAGGTGAAATAAAGACAGACTAAGTAGCAACCTAACTCAGAATACAAGCATATCACAACCAATTCACCGCGAGATCAACTCCGCGAATCCAAATCCATTGGGGTAGCCCATGAGTCCAATCCAAATCAACCCATTAAACATCATCCAATTCAATTAGGGCAGCCCTTAAATCCAAGCCAAACTGATCCAATCCTCAGAGGTTCACTT
The DNA here is from genome assembly GCA_019208055.1 of Stipa capillata. Lineage (NCBI taxonomy): Eukaryota > Viridiplantae > Streptophyta > Magnoliopsida > Poales > Poaceae > Stipa > Stipa capillata. Next base: position 328,681 of record JAGXJF010002016.1, on the reverse strand, counting down.
TAATCTCTCGAACCACTACCGACAACTCAACCCCTGCAGGCATAGTGAGTGCATAACAGTTTGGAGGTAGCGAGCCTCCAAAGTGCATGGAGGCTTACCCCAGCTATCCTCAGTGTTGATTCTCGCTAGCGTTCACGTGTGATAAGGGATGGTGACACGCTGAAGATAGGGTTGGTGTGACGACAAAACTCTACTTACTCCTGGGTCGCCATCAAACTACGATGAACACCAACCGTACCCATTGTGCACGCCCTCGGCTCTCACAACTCACTTAACCATTTAGTTGAAGAGCCATCAGATGTTCCCGACGTAAGACACATCCTACACATGCTAGTGTACGCAACTTGCGACGATTCCCAGATAAATATTCTTACACATAGCACATATAAATAGGGCATACACAAGAGTACAGAAGGTAAAGATGCAACAAGCTCTGCTTGCCTTCGTCGTAGGGTTCGGAGACTTGGGTGAGCTCAACGGTTTGCGGATCTTCCCCTTCGGGCTCTGTCGCCAACAACACGAGCCATCGGAAAATAAACGATGAAATAAAATAAGTTCCAGCATGTATGCATGATGAACTAAGTTAGGGATGCAACCTGGAAATGCATCATGACTACTAGGGTTTTATGGAAACGAGGTTTTTCTCAAACTCAAGTGCATGAACATTAATTAGTTGTCCTAACGATTGGATGCATGGCTTATTTAGGTTACATTTTTACTAGGGTTAACATTGCTACAAATGCCAATGGGGGTTATACCTAGAATAACATTTTGGAGGAAACAATTTAAGAAAGCAGTTACTAATGTAGGAGGTATTTGGTTATCCCAACTTAGACATGCATAACATGTTAAAGTAAATCTTGTTAAGGTTTCAATACGTAAGCTTGCTTTAGTTGCAAACATACCCGAGAAGGTACAAGCATGTGCATATACTTTATAGTTTGTAGAACTATGGTCTCAAGCTATAACATTTTCAATTACCCAACCTTTGGCATTGGCCCCTAGTCTCATAATCCTAATAAGATATACCCTGCAAGAGGATTTCATAACATATATCCAACACACCCTCAAAAACCCACCCTTGCTTGTTCTTGCTTCACAGGAAGGAGTAGCAGCCTGGAGGAGTAGCCCGGAGGAGCTTCCGGATGGAGCTCCGAGATGCAGCTGGAGCTTGGGCTTGGACCTGAGCAAGAAGAGAGAAGGAGGAGAGGTGAGGGGAGGAGAGGAAGGGGGAATGCAGGAGTGAAGAAAGGGAGAGGAGGAACCGGAGCAAGCTCACCGGAGGAGAAGCAGCGCTGGCTCGCCGGAGCTAGCGCCGGAGCTGGAGAAGAGGGAGGCGCCGGTGGGAGCTGTGCACGGGAATGAGAGGAAATGGGGGAAAATGAGGCCGGGAGGAGGAAAAGAGGAGGAGGGGGCCGTGGGCGCCTTTTATAGAGGCCCCCGGCGGATTCTCCCCGAAGGTGCCACCGCCCACCGCCCCCAACCGGCGGTGGCGACGTGGCGGTCGAGTTCTGACTCTCGGAGCTCACCCGGAAGGCAGCCCGGAAATGACCCGGAATCCGGGCCACCCGGACGTACCACCCGGAGGCTCCGGATGGGACCTCCGGCCTTCACAAAACGGCCGATTTTCTTCTCTGGACTCGCTCGGAAAACAATCCGGAATCCACTCGGATTCCGGGCTCACCCGGACGTTCACCCCGGAGGCTCCAGATGGAACCTCCGGTTGAACCGGGATTCCTAAGTTGCTCTCTGGACTCACCCGGAATTTCACTCGGAGATCACTCGGAATTTCCGGACAGCCCGGAGGCTGGACTCGGAGGCTCCGGATCAAACCTCCGGCTGACCGACTCACCCAACACCCGTACTGGACTCACCCGGAAATTGACTCGGAAGCCACCCGGAATGCTCCGGGTCACCCGGAGGTTCCGCCCGGAGGCTCCGAACCAAGTTCCGGATCAACACAGAGAAGGAGAATTCTCCCCAAATTCATTTTAGGTTTTTGGCATTTTGAGCTATAGGGAAACACATTAGCTTTAAGTGCTATAATCTGCCCAAATAAGTTGATTGATGTTAATTTGTTGAAAATGGGTTGCCTAAGAGGAGATATGCACATATTCTATAGAATATAACTTCTTAATATTTAAGTTTATGCAAGGGTTGTGCATGAACGATGCCATGTATGCATGACGCAAGGTAGAAACTTATTTATACATTAATATGGGTGTTACAATGTCCTCATGCACGGTCTCCGCTACAAGCTCCATGGGTGTCGGATTCTTCTCGCACGCCTGTGATGCCGACTACGATGAAGGCTGGTCCAATAGGACGACGTCCTTCTTCGGCCATTGGATCAAGGTGCCGACGGAGTCTTGCAGGACGGTGATCTCGTCAGGTACGGACACGGGCACCGGTAGGACCTTGAAACCATCAATAACGGAGTCCACCATAACCTTCATGAAGTTAGGGTGAAGGGGCACACAGTGCACCATACTCCCCGGCTGCGAAGGATGTGCCACCCCAAAAGCAACATCAAGGAGATTGTCACCCATCACTCTCGCCATGAGCTTGCATCGAGTTGGTTCCTAGAAAATAGCGTGAAGATTTCATAAGACATGTTCATAGTACAATTGAACATGCGACAACAAATAGGTTTATTGTTGTTACCGTGATACGCTCCACCGGTAACCCTTGGCTGCCTCCTTCATCTCCAACCAGACCACTGGATGCGCAACTAATTCGACGGTTGCCGGGGCTCGCAGTTGCAGCACCAAGGGCGAACTGTGCCCTCAATTCCTCCTTGATAAGATCCACCTGCCTCGATACCTCCGCTCTTATACGCTCCTCCATGGCAGCGTGGTCTATCTGTGTTGTTTGAGACTGCGTCTGGCTCCTTCTAGCCCTCCTCCTACACTCGTATTCCTCCTCAGTCTCGGGGAATCCCTGGTGCCATGGAACAGCACTTCCTATGCCGCGTGTGCGACCAGGGTGCTCGAGGTTTCCCAGTGCAGTGGTGAGGATGTCGTGTGTCCGTGATGACACAACCACTTCACCTTGGGAGGGCTAAGAACTCATTTTGACCTACAAGAAGAAATTCTGACTTAAGTACTATAACTTTTACTAATTCTATTCTTTACGTTCGTAAGGACTAAAGTGAGTGAGTTATACCATGTGTTGTGCGACTTCCTCATCTGCGGGATTCGGAAATCTTGTGGTGCCGCTTGAAGGGTCAGACTTGGCACGAGCTCTTAACCAGGAATGGGCCCGCCCTTGCAGGCCTGCAAATGGAGGGGTTACATTCTGCGCCCTTGCTAGTTGGTCCTCACGTGCCCATTTCTCCTCGGCCTGTTCGTATCCCCCTGTGCCGAGGTGATGCGGGTGCTTGTTTCTAGCTGACAACTCCCTCTGCTGTGCACTGAGACGGTCAAACTCAGGAGTGGACCTCATCTCAAAAAATCTCCTATAGACTTCTGGATCCAAGAAGCCATATTGATTGAACGGACTCTGTCCCGTCCTTATGAATTTAGTTGTGAGCTCGCTCTTAAATCTCCTCCAAGCCTTTGAGATTTTCATGAACGCGGCTCGTTCGATGCTTTTTTCAAATTCTGGAGGGAACTGGAACCACTCCTTTGTCTCCGCCATCAATTGATTTTGCATCTCAACCGTGCTAGCTTCCAGTTATCTATCCGGATGTCCACCTTCTCACGCCCGAGAATCCCGCAAAAAGTTCAGAATTTGGCAGCCACTTTCTCCGGCTTCTTCGGGGCCCCAGATCGCGTTGATATTTCAGTGATTACCATGCGTCGCGAGGGTCTTTGCAAAATGGTTCTGGGCTTCCTGATCTTCTTGACCTTTTTGGGCGAAGACTGGGCAGGCGAAGAAGCAGGCGGCGGCGACGTAGAGGACGGCGAGTTTGAAGAAGAATGCGCGTCCGACATCTCGACAATTACTGTTAAGGTCAAACTAGAATAACACCAATTTTCATACTTTGAGAATAACTCGGCTAATTTAAAAGATAAAGACGACTAAGCAATTTAGCCAACTAAGCAACTTCATTATCACATACTGAAGAGCAAAAGCACACAGAAGTAACAAAATCACAGAGCATCCATGGATAGCACACACACATATCCATATCACCAACTAATAAACAGCCACACATACACACCGATTTCCATAAACTAATAAACAACAAGAACTAACATGGAATCCAGAGATAGCACACACACATATCAACACAAAGAAATGCATAGTGAAGATGCATCTAAATGTCGAATTGTTGTGATACCTTGAGCTTCGGGGACGCCGGTGGTGGGGAGGAGCGGGGAGGTCGGCGTCGGGGTGGCCGGAGCGGCGTCGGCATGGCGTCGGGGTGGCCGGGGAGGCTGGGGCGGCGTCGGGGTGGCTGAGGGGGCGGCGGGGTGGCCGGGGCGGCGTCGGGGTGGCCGAGGCGGCGTCGGGGTGGCCAGGGCGGTGGGGGTGGCCGGGGCGGCGAGGTCTAGCCGGGGCGGCGAGGTCGGGCCGGGGCGGGGGCGTCGGGGAGGTCGGGGTGGCGCAGGAGGATGGGGTGGCGAATTCGAAGGGGCAAGGTTCGGAACTGGCGGGATTGAAAAAACCCTAAGTGCACGATATATAAAGGAACATCATCAGAGGCAGGTTTATACTACAACTGCCTCTGACGTGTTTATATCAGAGGCGGGGTTTATACTAAAACCGCCTCTGATGTGGTCCTATATCAGAGGCGGTCCTACATAAAACCCGCCTCTGATGTAAATATGTCAGAGGCGGTTGTAGTATAAACCCGCTTCTGATGTAAGTATCTGAAGCGTTTTTTGACTCGAAACCGCCTCTGATATGTCCTTTAGCCAGACACAGATGTCCCTGTTTTTAGGGAAAAACATCAGTTTTCATATGATTTATACAACAATTCAAATAACATTCAACATTCACACAAAGTTTTCACAGAGACCATAATCCCACAGCACATAGAAAGATTTCACATTACACAAGAATCATAATCCCACAGCACATATAAAGGTTTCACATTACACAAGTGCTCATTTCAACACAATGCAAGCATACATAACCATTTCAACCTGCACCCACATCACTAATCATGCAGTTGCCTTTTTCCTTTGAAAATAAGACCTTCATGATGATCATTGCGGATGTAGGTCTCGTTGTCATGACATTGTGTTTCTTCACACGTCACTTGGTCCGAATTAGGGATATCGCCAAATCTGTTGTAGTCATCCTCATCGAGCACTTCATCGACATCGACGATCCTCCTCTTTCCATTCCTTACGACATGACACTTCTTATTGGATGGATCGACTATGTAGAAGACTTGGTGAACATGTTTTGCAAGCACAAATGGTTCACTTGCATAAGCAACACGACCAAGGTCCACGGTAGTCACGCCATAACTGTCAACCTTCACGTGGGAAAGATGCACCCAACGGCACCGAAATACGGGGATCTTGAACTTCACGTAGTCGAGCTCCCATATCTCTTCTACAAACCCATAGTATGGCCGTGCTTCATGGGTGACACCATCTACAGCATCTATACAGACACCACTGTTTTGATATGAGCTTTTTGCATCTTGAGCCTTCGTGTAAAACGTATACCCATTTATTTGGTACCCTTGATATGTCATGACTTGGTACGATGGTTTTCTTGACAACCAAGTAAGCATATCATCGATGGATGAGCTATTGGTGATTCGGTCGTGTAGCCACTGATTGAACCTCGAATTATGTTGTATAGTGATCCATCTTTGAGATTTTTTCGGATTCTGTTTCCGTACCAACTCAAAGTGCTCGGTGATGTAGGGAGATACCACATCCATGTGTTGCAACACAAGAAAGTGGGCTTTCGCAAGTGCATCCGGATCGGGATTGATTTGTTTTGCTCTGAGAGTACCGATTCCTTGTAGCCTCCCAGCATAGCGTGATTCAGGTATGCCAATTTGTTTCACATTCGACATTTAGTCCAAACAAAACTCAACGACCTCTTCGGTTGCATAGCCTTCAACAATGCTCCCCTCTGGGCGGGATCGATTACGTACATAGGACTTCAAAATTCCCATATATCTTTCAAACGGGTACATGCTCCAAAGAAAGACAGCGCAACACATCTTAATCTCTCTGACGAGATGAACCATGAGATGCGGCATGATATCAAAAAATGTCGGTGGGAAATACATCTCAAGATGACATAGAGTTACCACCAATCGTTGTTACAAAGCATCTAGCTGAAGGGGGTCGATGACCTTTTGGGTTATTGCCTGAAAGAACTGGCATAACATTATGATTGTCTCTCTAACCTTTGTGGGCAAAATGCCTCGAATAGCAACAGGGAGCATTTGTGTAATCAGAACATGACAATCATGAGACTTCATTCCAAGCAATTTCAAATCTTTCATGGACACAAGTTTCTTTATGCTGGCGGAGTAATCGAATGGAACTTTAATACCATGCAAGCACTTGCAAAGTTCAGTTCTCTCAGCCTTTGACAGGGTGTAACTTGCAGGTGGAAGGAATGTTTGACCTTTTTCAGATTTCTGGGGTGCTAAATCAAGTCTGATGCCCATATCGACCATGTCAAGCCTTGCGTTCACACCGTCCTTTGTTTTATCAGGGATGTTCAATAACAAACCAAGCAAGCTGTCACATATATTCTTCTCTACATGCATGACGTCAATGTAGTGGCGAATTTCCAGGTATTCCCAGTAAGGTAAATTCCAAAAAATTGACTTCTTTTTCCATATGCCCTTTCTCAATGGGATTCCTTTACCGAGAACTACGTCAACGTCCTTCGCCATATCGTAGACCTCCTTTCCTGAATAAGGCTTTAGAGCCATTCCCTCCTCTATTGTGCCATCAAACTCCTTTTTGAGATTCCAGTAGGTATGATTCCTTCGCAAGTACCTACGGTGCCGCATGTACACTGTCTTGTGCGAGTACTTGAGGTACACACTTGCCGTATTATCCGAGCATTGACAGCAAGCATTAGCTCCGTGAGTGGTTTGACCAGACAGGTTACCATAGGCAGGATAGTCATTTATGGTGCAGAACAGGAGGCCGCGTAAGGTAAAGTGTTTCCTTTTGTCGGCATCCCATACATCGTCAACCCCTTCATTCCATAGAGTCTGAAGATCTTCCATCAAGAGTGCTAGGTATACATCAATATCATTTCTAGGTTGCTTCGGGCCTTGGATTAGCATGGCTATCATGATGTACTTTCGCTTCATACAAAGCCAAGGAGGGAGGTTGTACACGCACATAGCCACCGACCAGGTGCTATGTCGACAGGTCATGCTACCGAAGGGATTCATTCCATCCGTACTCAACCCGAACCTTACATTTTGCGACTCGGCTCCAAACGTTGGATACCTAGTGTTGATGTTTCTCCACTGGATTGAATCAGCGGGGTGTCTTAGCATGAAATCTTTCTTACGGTCGTCAGCATGCCATCTCATAAGTTTCGCGTGCTTTTTGTTTGCAAACAAACGCTTCAGATGCGGAACAATAGGAAGATACCACACTACCTTTGCCGGTGGTCCTTTCCTGCTTTTGACACACTCTGATTCATCACCTTGAACATCGAGCTGCTTGTATCTGGATGTCTTGCATACTGGACAAACATGTACGTTGGCATACTCTTTACGGAAGATGATACAGTCATTCTTACAAGCATGGAGTTTTTCTATTTCCAGACCTAGAGGACAAAGAATCTTTTTTGCTCTGTATGTGCTCGTGGGTATCTCGTTTCCCTGTGGAAGCAAGTCTGCTATGAGTAATAGGGGAAAGGTAAAACTTTTGTCAGACCAACCATTGCTTGCCTTCAATTTGAATAGTTCAAGAATAGTTGATAATCTTGTATATTTTGCCTTGCAACCCGAAAATAAAGGTTTCTCTGAGTCCTCTACCAAGCCCAGGAATTGCTCATATTGTCTCCCCTCTAGGTCGTTTCCTTCTGCGTCACACAATATTTCCTCCAATTCATTATCGGCCAGCTGCATATCTCCATCCTCCTCGCAATCGGACTCACCGTCGACATCATCTTCGTTGCTACTCGCCTCATCTCCACCCGGTAAAATTATGTGCGCCTCGCCATGATTGGTCCACCGTGTATATCCACTTACAAAACCCCTACGAATCAAATGATCTTGTATCTAGTTTCTCTCCTTGAACATCTTCTTGTTCTTACAATCATAGCACGGGTAACACATAAATTTGGCTCCCTTTGCCAACATATCGTCTCGTGCTACTAATAGGAAATCATCTACACCATTAATGTACTCTTGGGTCACATTTTTCTCGGGATACATCCAACTTCGATCCATCTCACACATACTGCTACACAATACATATGCAAGAGACTTATTAACCTAGCACATACTAAAAGATCCTAATCATATGATTAATTTTCACTTCATCATCTCCAAACAACTAAACCTAATTATCTCATCCAACCAAATGAAAGCAAAATAGGGAGAGAGGGGCAAGTAGTACTAACCTTCTTCAATGTCCAATGCAATTACTCCTCAGCATCCACTCTACCTCCCTTCAAATTCGCCTCAAAATCACCTCTACCCGAACCAGCCGTCACCCAACAGAACAGATCAAGGAAACCCTAAAAGACTTCCCGAAAATGCTGCTTATGAAGGTGACATTTATCACAGTCGGTTGGATCACTTAAGCCGACTGTGATATCACTCGAACAGTCATCACAAGCGGTTCACCGCACACCGCCTGTGATATACGTTACATCTGAGGCGGTTCGGTCACGAACCACCTCAAATGACGCTATATTAGAGGCGGTTCCTTTCCAAACCGCCTCAGATGACTCATCTGAGGCGGTTCGGCTCCAAACCGACTCGGATGTTTCCATCTGGGGACACATCATTAACATCAGAGACGGTCCCCGTGGCAACCCACTTGTGATGAGTGAATCAGAGGCGGTTGAGCTTTGCCCGACTGAGATGACACGTCCCGGATGAGCCTTTCTGTAGTAGTGGGCCCTGCCCCTCTACAAGCTTCTGAAGAAGTCAGACACCTTCATCTGGACATCTGAGGCCCAAGATGCCCTCGATGGGCTGAAGAAGCTCCTGATCACGTTCCCGGTGCTGGTTTCCCCGATGCCCAACAAACCGTTGCTTCTCTACATTGCAGCGAATACCCAGGTGGCTAGCACCATCTTGGTCGTTGAGCGCTCCGAGTCGGGCCACATACAGAAGGTTCAACGGCCAGTCTACTTCATCAGTGAATTGCTTTCCGAGTCCAAGGCACGGTACCCACAGATACAGAAGATTATCTATGCGGTATTCATAACGTCTCAGAAGCTAGTCCACTACTTCCAAGGACACCCGATTTCGGTGGTCACTTCCTTCTCGATCGCCGACATCATCAACAATCGCGATGCCACTGGAAGGATTGCTAAGTGGGCAATGGAACTAATGGCATTCAGCATAGTTTATGCCCCCTGCCCTCTATCATCGACCTCTAACATTGGACGCTCTACTTCGACAGTTCACTAATGCTTTAGGGTGCGGGGCTGGCATTGTGCTCATCTCTCCAAAAGGGAAATGCTTCAAGTACATGCTACAGATCCACTTCCTGGCATCCAACAACATCGCTGAGTATGAAGCCTTACTACATGGCCTACGCATTGCGACCTCACTCAGAATTTGCCGGCTCCTCGTCCGTGGAGATTTTGAACTGGTGGTCAGGCAGGTCATGAAGGCATGGTTGTGCAGAGACCCCGTCATGAAAGCGTACTGCCAAGAGGTGCGCAAGCTTGAAGTCAAGTTCGACAGCCTCGAGCTCACGCACGTCCTCTACCAAGACAACGAGGCTGCAGACGCACTCGCAAAGTTGGGGTCCAGTCGGGATGTCCTCCCGGCCGGAGTTTTCCTCCAGGAGTTGCATGCGCCCTCCATCAAGGTGGAGACATCGTCCGATATCGAAGAACCACACCCCAAGGGATCTAGTAGCTTTCAACAGATTGCACAAGAGGTCTTGGTCATCAATCCCGACTGGACGATGCCCTTCCTCGACTACATCCTACGGGACACACTCCCAGAGGATCAAACCGAGGCATGGCACCTTGCGAGGCATGCCAAAGCCTACGTCGTAATCGAAGGTGACCTTTACAAGAAGAGCACCTCCAGAATTCTCTAGCGGTGCATATCTATAGATCAGGGGAAGCAGCTGCTGCACGACGTTCACTCGAGAGTCTGCGGGCACTACGGGTGCCGAAGTTACTAGTCGGGAAAGCCTTTTGACAAGGTTTCTACTGGCCGACCGCTGTCTCAGATGCTGAGCAAATTGTGCGCACTTACGAGGGATGCCAATACTTCGCCCGGCAGATGCACTTGCCGACTCAGGCACTCCAAACTATCCCGATCACGTGGCCCTTTGCTATTTGGGGTCTGGACATGGTTGGTCCCCTCAAGACGACTCCTGGGGGCTATACACATCTCTTCGTCGCCGTTGACAAGTTCGCCAAGTGGATTGAAGCCAAGCCAATTGCCACGATCACTGCAGAGCGGGCCGTCAAGTTCTTCCTGGACATCGTGTACTGGTTCGGTGTCCCCAATAGCATCATCACGGACAATGGCACTCAGTTCACCGGCGGTGCCTTCCTCCGATTCTGTGACGACTACAACATTGGCCTCAGCTTCGCCCAGTGGCACACCCATGCACAAACGGGTAGGTTTTGCATGCCAATAGTCTGATTATGCAAGGCGTCAAACCTCAGATCTTCCAACGCCTAAAGAAGTTTGTGGGCAAATGGGCAGCAGAGTTGCCCTCGGTGCTCTAGAGCCTGCGAACTACACCTAACCGGTCAACCAATTACACCCCTTTCTTCATGGTATATGGAGCCGAGGCCGTACTGCCGACTGATCTAGACCACGGATCCCCGTGCATCCATGCTTACGCTAGGGACCAGTCGGAGGAAGCAAGACAAGACGCTGTTGACCAGATGGAAGAAGCACAAGAAGTCGCTTTCCTCAAGTCGGCCAAATACCAGCAGGGCTTACGGCACTATCACAGCAAGCACATACGCGGGCGCACGTTTAACGTTGGTGACTTGGTCCTGCGCCGAGTCTAGTCCAACAAGGGCAAGCACAAGCTCTCACCACCGTGGGAAGGCCCGTACGTGGTCACTGAAGTACTACGCCCGAGGGCTTATCGGCTGAAGGATAAGGACGACAACCTCATCACCAACATCTGGAACATTGAACAGCTACGTCGCTTCTATGCTTAAGCTTTGTACTTTCATATTTCTTTGCTCCATCTGAGCAACTCTTGGGGTTTCTGACTGGCCTGCTATGTGTGCTCACGGCTACACATAGTAGACACTCGGGGGCTACACCACACTGGGTACGCCCAAGAGCACTCAGGCTCTTTTCCTTCAACAATTATTTTAGTACTGTGTAAAAAGCTTGGCATTAACTCTTTGTCTTCGATCGCCGGTCTATGCCACAACCCTGTGCTACACGGGAAACAGCCCATGGCTAATCTCTACACAATGGGGGCTACGACGGGTCGGCAAGAGCACACAAAAGGGCTAACTTACACACGAACGAATTTTTATGAAAGAAGAGAATTAGTAAACATAGAACAAGTAAACCAAAACATGCATATGCAAGTTACACTCGGCCTTCCCGAGTACTTCAAATGTATAGGGAATAGTTCACTCGTTTTATTCCTACTTCTGCAGGACAACGCTGTCAGCGAGGGTGTTCGCCGCAGGCTGGACCTCCTCCATCAGCGTGGGGACTTCTTCATCAATGGTGTCGACGGCAAGTCCTTCCCCGATCGCTCCCATGTCGAGCGATGGATAATGGGACTTCGCCACTACGAGCACCAATTGGGCTCCGGCCTGGGTCGATTCCTTCAGCAGAGTCTTCGCCTAATCAGGCACTCGCTGAAGGCGCTCCACGACCGTCTCCGTGTGGTCTGGAGTCGGGTCGGCCTCCCAGAGGGTGTCGCAGGCCGTTCGAGCAGCCGCCTTCAAGTATCCAGCCATTAGATGTGCTTTTTCAAGGCGCGTCTGAAGCACTGCAAAGGCAACAAGGCTACATCAGCAAGGTACTCTGCAGGCTCAGGCTGGTCGGACATGAGTCGGGGGCTTACCAGCGGTGGCATCCTGAGCTCTCTTCAGAAAGGATTCGGTGGTGGCCTTTTCCTCCTCAAGTTGCCGAACATGAGCCCTCGTCGCCTCAAGTTCTTCCTTGAGTTTGGAGGCCTCGTCTTTTGCGGCTACAGAAGACATTAGAAACAGTCAGTACAGCAAAAGCAGAAGTGACCAAAGAAATTTGAGTTCATTACCTTGAGCCCGGGTAGCCTCACTGCAGACATCCTGCTTCAAAGACGCAACCTCGGCCTCCCACGGGATCACTTACTCCTGTGTCGTGCGGTGGGTGCCCTTCAGGTTATCCCACTTGGCCTTGCGCTAACCGAGTCGGTTGAAGGCGGGAAGCTTGTCTTGAAGGAACTCGGTCTTATCCCTAGACCTCTTGGTTAAATTCTGCAAAAATGACAAAGGAAGTTAGCTACTCGAGAAAAATCATCAAGACCCTTCGCTCAGTTCCATGAACCGAGTGGAGGCTCGGGGGCTACACCCACTGGGTGCACTGATCATGCCCCCAGTGCGGAATCTACAGGTTTACAAAGAACCTCCGCTCGACTGCTCCAGTCAGCCGGAGGCTCGGGGGCTACTCCCCAGTGGACGCACTATTTGCGCACTCACGGCAAAAAAAAAGAGAACAAAATACAAGGACAAAAAACATACCTTTATTAATGGCTGAAGCTTGCTGTTTACCATGTTGGCGCTCTCTTTTAAGGTCTTCAACAGCGCCAGGAGCTATTCTTCGAGTTGGGTGGCGGTGCTTATTGCCTCCTCCCACTCTTTCTGATGATGACATGGCACCCGGGTATCATCAAGGAGGACGAATCCGGCCCTCTGGCCATAGGGTGGGCCGAGCCGACCACTCGGAGTTCGACTTCTACACGAGGGCGCCTCATCAACGTGGACTAATACCTGCCCGGCATACCCGGAATCTGTTGTAACTAATTAGGAAATCAATCTGTTAACCGATCCAGACTCTTGTGACCCTATCCCGGTTACCTATATAAGGCTTGGTAGGGGACCTCCGATCAGTAAGCCTTTTAGTCATAGACTATCTCCATAGTTCCATAGCACAAGCCACCTCGAGATCGATTCTCCAGGGCTTGCGGCACTCGGGATTCAAGCTATACCAGCCACCGAACATAGGACGTAGGGTATTACCTCTCCGCGAGGGCTTGAACCTGTCTACATCCTGTCTCCCATGTGCACCCATCTGGATTTGCTGTGCTCACACCGCCCCATATTCAGTATTGTCGGAATAATACTCCGACACTTCCGACTCCCGGACGTCATCAATCTCCCACAGGACTTCATTCGGCTTCGAGGGATCCATTTGGCAGACCCGAAGCGGCTGGAAGTCCATGTGGAAGCCTAGCCGAGGTGGTGGCACGCGGCCAACATCGATCTCCCCCACCGGCAGCACCAAGTACCCCTTGGGACGCGGCGGGACGATCCGCACCTAGCTGGGACCCGCTGGCTCGGTCGCACCGGGAGCTTGTGCTCCAGCATTGAACTCCTCCTGCTGGTGGGCAGGCGGCGGGGTCGGGGGCACACTGTCCCTTCAGGAAGAAGGCTGCGGCGAAGGGACGCTGGCAGCTCTTGGGGGAGACGATGGCCGGGGGCCCAACCCCGACACGCCTTCGCCCTGACTGGCTCCCTGGACACTCGGCTTGCCCCGTGGAATGTCCCTTGTGTTCTTCAGCCTACAACAACAGCTAGGATCACCACCACTCTTTGCTACGATAAAGGGCAGAAGGTGCTCACTCGGAGACCTACCTGGTGGACCTTGGAAAGTTGAAGCGTCTCTTAGGCTTCGGGGCCTGCCGCTCCATCGCGTTGGCCACTGGAGCCAGCGGCACCGAGGAACCTCCTTGCCCCACGGTGGTAGTGGACGCTGCAGGGGCAGGACGGGCAGAGGAGCTGCCCTGTCCCCCAAAAGCAGCATCGGCCGAGCATTTCCCCTCCTCTGAATGAGGGGGACCTCATCTTCATCCTCTTGGGGATCTTCCTCGGTGGCGCTGGCTGGTACCACTAGGGCAGGACGGGCAGAGGAGCTGCCCTGTCCCCCCGAGGTGGCATCGGCTGGTTGTTTCCCCCTCCTCCGACTGAGGGGGATCTTGTCTTCATCCTCCTGAAGACCTTCCTCAGGAGCTGCCACAGTCAGCGGTGGGGTGCTGGGCTCCTCGGCCATAGTTTCCTTCCCCTTCAATGACTCGACATCGGTGGTTCTAGCTTTCTTCTGGGGTGGCTACACGCTGCTTGAGCCACCGATGTATGGGGGTCGGTTCCAAGGCTCTTCCTCTGGGAGAGGGGCCCTGGAGCTGAACCCAAAGAGATCCTACGAGCTCAGATTGCATAAAAAGAGTCAGAGTAGGACTCGGCTACAACACAAATTGTAAGTATCAATATCAGAAGTTCAGCCACTCACCCGGCTTGGGGGTTTGGCTAAGCTAAAGGGCACCGGATGCCCAGATGTGTCAAGGTTCATGTCTTGGGTCATTAGCCTCCCAACTCGGTGCCTCACTTCATCCTCCGTAAGCACGTCAGTGCACTCCTGGGTCACGTCCTGGTGATTGACATACTCGTACATCGGATGAACCCTCAGCTTTACAGGCTGGACCCGACGGCCGACGAACATCGAGATGACCCCGACTCTAGTAACTCCAGTCTGGAGTACTCGGGCGAGGTGTCCCAATCCTTCGAAAGCTTGGCCTAGCTCATCTTGCTCTCAGGAGGCTGGCCCTCGAACCTTAGAAGTGAGGGCTCTGGGTTGGAACAGTAAAACCACTCCGAGTGCCACCCTTTGTTGGATGACTGGAAGGGGATCTCAAGATAATTCTTAACAGCACCGGCTCTCAACTGGAACCTAGCGCCCTCTACTACGGTTGGCTTGTTGTTACTCGGCTGGGGCTTGACTACGAAAAGATATTTCCACAAGGCGAAATGCAGCTCTATTCCTAGGAAGCACTCGCACAGGGTGATGAAGTAGGCAACATGCAACATGCCATTCGGGTTGATGTTTTGCAGTTCTAGCCCATAGAAATGCAACAGACCACGCAGAAAAGGATGGGCCAGAACAGAGAACCCGTGGAAGAAAAAGGAGGTGAGTACGACAATCGCACCCGTGTTAGGGGTGGGGAAGTCCTCTTCGTCAGCAGCTCGCCACTCGATCAGCTCCATTGGAGGCAGCACCCCCGCCTCCACCATGGCCTGCAGCTTTGCCTCCGTCATCGTGGACTTTGCCCAGGGCGCCATCGGGTCAATTGGGAAGCTCTCCTCACCTAGCGTGGACCATGGCACCACGTTCTCCTCCTTCCCAAACAGATCCACCACCTCGATGATGGTGGGCATTCAGCGGCGGCGTCCCGGATCTAGGGTTTTGGATCCCTGATATAGATGCAGCTGGCTAGGGAGGGGGAACGGATGCGTGGGGCACTACGCGGCGGCGTGATGGGCGCGGTGATGACGGTGGCGCGGGCTTGGTGTGAGATGATGTTTCCAAGTGTCGACGATCGGTGAATCGGTGATCTTACGGTATTCGTGGAATGGTGATACTGGGGGGTAGGGACCTCTAGGGCTCAAGGACAGGAGATCTGACAACAGGGGACAGCCCTTTTTTATACAGGTTCGGGCCTCCCTCAGCATAATAACCCTACGTCCTGTTCGTATATATTGATGGCGAAAACGTCATTACAATGGGGGTGTATGTTAGTGTCTACCCTAGGCCTAGTCGCAGACTAACCTAACTAATACCGCGGGACTCGACTCCTTCGAGGCAGCGGGTCTTCTAGGGCTTCACCTCCTGGGATCTGGCTCAACTCGCTATGCGACTAAAAAGACTTTGTCCTCCACTATGGGATTGCTGATCCTTATATAGGGGGTCCCCAGGGTCGTACTGGTCATGGACTTACGCCCGAGTAGGACTCTGGCTTCCTTGAACGTCGGGATTGACTTCCTAGTTTAAGGGATATCTTCCCTCTTTCGAGGGGTTACCTTACGCTCTGGGGATCCTTACTAAATACGTAGTACCCTTCTGGAAGCCCAGGGAATTGTATGTGGATACCGTTTGGTATACAGGATATCGTACTATACATCATCAAGCCCCCCATCAGTACGTGAAGAGAGGCTGTGACTGTTCTGTACGAAATCTGCCCTTCTCGGGGAGCAGCTCCGAGTAGGCGAACCGGGTGGTCCTTGTCGACAACTCTCCCGAGTAGGCTTAATCCCTACCGAATAGTCGTGACAGATATATCGGAGCATTTCTCCGGAAAAAACCCAAAGTTCTTTCCGAGCCGATCTGGTCCGTTGATCATGGACACGCGTCTTGCCTGGCGGATTTATGGAAAACCGAACCGTCGTGGCGGAAATTTCGCGTGGTGATGAAGAATCTTTCCTTTTTTCTGCGCCGCTGTGTGGCTGACGTGAGCCGTAACACGGCGTGCTTGTTGGGGTCGTGGGTTTGTCAGGCCCTCTTTTTCCCACGCAACGCCTCGTATGCGGAAAAAGCAATTACCCGCATTAAATGCGATGGAACGGATCGTGCCGTTAACCGCGCTTGGTCAGGCGAAGATTGAAAATCCCTTAAGGAACCAAGAGTCGGGGTTTTTTCCTGCATTACTTTCGGTCCCTTAGCATCCTCGCCCCCCTCATCTTCTTCCTCGCACCATGGCCGGACGTCCGCCGATCGGTCAACCCTGGCCTCGCTCGGAGCTAACACAGGCGAGGCTTGCATCTTCTCTAGAATTGACTCTTATTCAATCAATCTTTCAAGCCAAATTTTGCCCTGTTTCAAATGAGAGGGTTCCTGTACCTGATCCCGGTTGGCTGGTCATTTTTCCTGATTTCCTTCGATGTGGATTCTTTTTCCCTCCTTCTACCTTCCTATCTTCGGTCTTCCAGTTCTATCGGATTGAGGTGGTAAACCTTGATCCGACATCGTATATCCTTCTGAACGTATTCGCACATTTGTGCGAAGCGTTTCTTGGAGTTCGTCCTTCTTTGGATCTGTTTAGATACTACCACAAACTGGTGAGAACGAAGAAAGAGATTGTAGGAGGTGCGAGCATCCGTCTTCGAGAAGATAAGACCGTGGAATACATAGATGCCACCATGATCTGATCCTTCACGGGGTGGGAGACTGAGTGGTGCTACTGTCGTCCATTATCCACCTCAGGTATTAAACACTGGGGTTCTCCGCCCGGCGTTGTGTCCTCGTGGGCTGATGAGACCCTACTTGATCCCCAACTCAAGTGCTTGACCGAGGAGATCAAGATCCTCCGAAGGCGCGGCCTGTCCTCATTCGATGTTGCCTCCGATTTTACCAAACGAGGGATATGCCCCTTACGATTGAGGGAGGCAGGCGCCTGGGATTCGACGAGCGATCCTTACCAAAGGAGGAAGAGAATGGGTAAGCCTCGGACCCTTCCTATGACTGGCAAATAGAGCTTGTCGGGATGTTCTAACTCCCTTGGTTTTGAATAGCTCTTTCAGAAGCAGAAGTATCCGAGAATGTGAAATCCCTTTTTAAGGAGGTACCTCCACCAAGTCGTCAGGACATACCCTTGTCGCTACCCCTTCGACCCTCACACGAGCGAGAAGAGGTTCTAGCGGTAATCTTTTGTTTTCTGGACCTCTGACCTTCCTAGTCCGAGTAACACTGATTGTGCGGGATGGATCTCTTTCAGGGAGAAGGACGTGGGATCACGGACCCCGAGGGGGGTCCCTCCCTCTCTAGTCGGAGTCCGACTACTGCGGGGGACCGTTGTGACGAGATCCCCAGACCTACCGAGGGGGACCGAAAACAGGTGGAAGGGTCCGCGCGGGGTGGACCAGAACCTTCCATGCTTACTCCTGAGTCGCCCCGCCCTCGGGGAGCGGAAGATCTTCCGGCCCGACGAAGACACTCTGTTTCATTGAAAAGGGCGAGGTATTTTCCCTTTATCTTCATTTTATCGAGCCTTCTTGCGTCGCTTTGGGTGCTGAATACGGCTTGTAGGGAAACGCCTCCGCCAAGACCCGACCAGCCTATTGCCCAAAGGAGGAGGTTATCTGCCTCTAGATTATTACCTAGCCAGAGTCCGACTAGCGTGGCGTCACCTCCCTCGCCCGATAAGCATCAGCTGATGATTGGTCAGCAGGGCGGGGAAACTTCTGTCGAAGATGATCCCGTGGCGTTGCTCGGGCCTTTGGTGGAGGTAAGGATGTCCCTGCTCGTTATCAGCCCCGTGAGATAATTTTTGTCTGATTGTCTGACCTTGACGTTTTCCTCAGCGTGTCCAAGGTAGATGGAGCGCCATCTGCAGCGAGGTCCAGGAACTTCGGGACCAGACGACTCGGCTCTCCAGTGCTCTTTTCGAAGAGAAGGCTCGGGCCTCCTCTGCTGAGGAGAACCTGTTAACAATGGCGGATCACCTAGAGTCAGTGCTCCGGGCGGTCAGCGTATCCCTCCGGGCTACCAGGAGTTTCCTAGGTCGTCTAGCGGAATTGGACCACGCCGCTCAAGACTTTTCTGGGCATTCGTGATTGCCCGATGCGTGAATGTGTGGTCGGTCTTGTGGTATTTTTATGCGTGACAGATTCGTATGGGGGACTTTTTGGTTATGACTTTCTGACGATATTGTCTGTGTCTAGGCCATTTGGCTATCATGGCTCTAGCCCCCGACTATCCACTCGAGGAATGTCCTCGAGTGGACGGTCGATTAGTCTCA
This sequence comes from Stipa capillata, assembly GCA_019208055.1. NCBI lineage: Eukaryota > Viridiplantae > Streptophyta > Magnoliopsida > Poales > Poaceae > Stipa > Stipa capillata. Next base: position 309,833 of record JAGXJF010002016.1, on the reverse strand, counting down.
CACATAGAACTTCTGGAGTTGGTCGATATTCCAGGAATTTGTTAAGACTTGGCCGTCCTCCATTGTTAGCCGGAATGATCCTGGTCGAGTGACCGCGACTATCGTATAAGGACCTTCCCATTTGGGAGAGAGCTTATTGCTGTTGCTTTTGTTCTGCACGAGTCGTAGATCGAGATCTCCAACTTGTAATGAGCGCTGCCGAACGTAGCGGTCGTAATAATGACGGAGGTCCTGCTGATAGCTGGTGGCCCGGAGCAAGGCCTGAGTCCGTTTTTCTTCGATGAAGTTGAGGTCGTCCTCTCGTCAAGATATTTTCTCCTTGTCATTGTACTGCTTGACCCGTGGTGACTTGAGGGCAATTTCGCAGGCGAGCATGGCCTCGGCTCCATATACCAAGCCGAACGGTGTTTCGCCGGTGGCCCGACTGGCGGTTGTTCGCAGAGCCCACAGGACGGACGACAGTTCGCGTACCCAAGCTTTGGCGTGGGCGGAGAGCCTTTCGAAGACGTGGGTTTTCATTCCTTGGAGTATAAGTCCGTTGGCGTGTTCGACCTACCCATTACTCTGCGGGTGTGTGACCGAGGCGTAGCATATTGTGGTACCGAGCTCAGTGCAGTACTCGATGAATTCGGCGCTGGAGAACTGGGTTCCGTTGTCGGTTATGATCCTGCTCGGAACGCCAAATCTGGTCATAACGTTTTTCATTATGAATCGCTTAGCTGCTTCCGATGTGATCTGTGCGACTGGCTCGGCCTCGATCCATTTAGTGAACGTATTGATTGCGACAAACAAGAACTTATAGCCCCCGGGCGCCACCGGAAATGGCCCTAGGATATCCAGGCCCCACGTGGCGAATGGCCATGACAAGGGAATCGTCTGTAATGCTTGGGTGGGTTGGTGAATGCGTCTGCGGTGAAATTGACACTGACGGCATCGCTTCACTAGTTCGCTCGCACCACGGTTTGGAAAGATGCATGTGCCCCGCACACCCCTCCATGGATCTCGTCGAGTAGTCTTATACCCTGCGTCTGGGGGATACACCGCATGAGCACTCCGTGAGCTCCCCGTCGGTAGAGGATTCCGTCGACCAGGGAGTACATCCTGGCGCGTCGGGCAATTTGCTCGGAGAGTGTATCATCCTCAGGCATGGTTCGATCGAGAAGGTACCTGCGGATGGGCTCCATCCATGAATCCTCAAGATCAAGAGGAGCGATGAGGCACCCCGCCACTCCCCTCGGAGCGTCAGTACCTGGTGATGCCCTTGAATGGTGCTCGATGCTTGGCACAGCCATTCCTTCGTCCACGGGTTCGTGAGAAGCTATGGACGGCGTCGCGATCCTTTCTACAAAGGCTCCGGGTGGGCATGGAGATCGTGAGGAAGCTAGGTGGGCAAGACTGTCAACTCGGCAGTTGTCCTTTCGAGGGATATACCGTACTTCGAAGCCGATAAACTTCTTCTCTAGCTTTCTCACCTCCGCAAGGTAAGCTGCCATATTTGGGTCTGTGGTCTAGTATTCCTTGGACACTTGTCTCACCACCAACTGTGAGTCCCCACTTACAAGGAGGCGGCGGATACCGAGTGCGAAAGCGACTCTGAGACCGGCTAGCAGACCTTCGTACTCAGCTAAGTTATTCATGGCTGGGAAGTCGATCTACAGTACATACTGCAGGCATTCTCCAGTTGGGGAAGTTAATATTATCCCAGCCCCCGCGCCTTCGATGGTTAGGGAACCGTCGAAGTGTAGAGTCCAAATGTCATCCTTTACTGCTGATGATGCCAGGTGGTCGGGCTCCATCCATTTAGTGACAAAGTCGGCGAGGACTTGAGCTTGATGGCGGTGCGACGAACAAAGTGGATGTCGAACTCTCCGAGTTCGACAGCCCACTTGGCGATTCGACCGATGGCGTCGCGGTTGCGGAGGATTTCTCCCAGAGAGTAGGTGGTTGGGACCGTGATGGTGTGAGCCCGAAAATAGTGTCAAAGTTTGTGAGATGTGGTGAGTACCTGAGGGTAACGCTCCTTGGGCCCGTGCAGGATCTCACTGACGTAGTAAACTGGCTGTTGGACCTTGTCACGTTGTTCTGAAGTCCCGCGTTCCACCGTCAATACTCCGCTAACCACGGATGGCCCGGCTGCGATGTAGAGGAACAATCCCTCTTCGGGGTTAGGCGCGACTAGCACTAGGGGGTAGTTAAGTATTCTTTGAGCTTTTGGAATGCCCTTTTCATATTCCTCCGTCCACTCGAAACTGTCATGTTGTCGTAGGTGTTTGAAAAAAGGAATTCCACGATCTCCTAGTCGGGATATGAATCGGCTCATGGCTGCCATGCAACCCGTGAGTCTTTGGATGTCTCGGACCGTTTTTGGTGACTTTATTTCCGCAATTGCCCATATCATGTCGGGGTTTGCTTCGATTCCTCGGTGCGATACCAAGAACCCGAGTAATTTTCCAGCGCTAACCCCGAAGATACATTTTTCTGGATTCAGCATTATCCTGTTTCTTTGAAGATTGGTGAAGGTCTCCAATAGGTCCAAGAGCAGATCTTCTTTCTTTTTTGTTTTTACGATGAGGTCATCGACGTAAGCCTCGACATTCCGACCGAGTTGACTGTGGAGGGCAAGCTGCATTCCGCGTTGATACGTTGCACCCGCGTTCTTTAATCCGAAAGGCATTTTTGAGTAGCAGAATACCCCAAACGGAGTTACGAAGGAGGTTTTCTCCTCATCTTCTCGATGCATACTTATCTGGTGGTAACCCGAGTAGGCATCGAGAAGGCTTAGATAATCGCATCCTGATGTGGAGTCTACAATCTGATCTATCCTGGGCAGTGAAAAAGTGTCCTTCGGGCAGGCCTTGTTAAGGTCTATGAAGTCGACACACATTCGCCACTTTCCATTGGCTTTTTTGACCATAACGGGATTGGCGAGCCACTCAGGATGTTCGACTTCTCGGATGAACCCGGCCTTCAGGAGTTTTTCAATTTCCAGCTTGATGGCTTCTTTTCGATCTGGGGCAAATCGTCGGAGCTTTTGTTTTACAGGTATGGCGTCCTTGCGGACAGCCAGTCTATGCTCAATCACTTCCCTGGGGATTCCGGGCATGTCGGACGGTTGCCATGTGAAAACGTCCGAGTTGCTCTGGAGGAAAATGATGAATGATGATTCCAAATTTGGATCGAGAGTCGCCCCGATCCGGACTGTCCTGGTGGGCTCTGTCGGATCCAAAGGAATGACTTTCACTTCACCATGAGTTTTTACGACTGCGTTGGCTTTTGAGGGGCCGTGCTCCCCTTCTCCCTGGTGCGTTCGTACGTGGTTGAGGTTGCGTCTATCGCAGAGGAGCGCTTCCTTGGAGGAAGTTTTTATCGTGAGGACGCCTTTCGGGCCGGGCATTTTTATGCACTGATAGGCATAGTGCGTTGCTGCCATGAACTTGGCCAGAGTTGGGCGTCCCAGGATAGCATTGTACACTGTTTCAAAATTGACAACGTCGAACAGGATCTTTTCTGTTCAAAAGATCTCCGGTGTACCAAAGGTAACCAGGAGCGTGACTTGCCCGATCGGCGTGGCCGACGAGCCCAGGACGATAACATGGAATGCCTGCATCACCGTCTGGATGGATGACCGTGGTACCTGCATTGCGTCGACGGCGTTGGCGAATAGGATATTGAGAGAGCTCCCTCCGTCTACCAGCACACGGCCTACTCGGCAGTTGTTGATTGTTGGTTCGACAACAATTGGATATTGTCCCGGCCGAGCACAGTTCTCGGGGCAGTCTGTCTGGTCGAAAGAGATAGTGACCTCGGACCACTTGACCGCCCGAGGGACCCGTGGTAGGCTCGCGAGAACTTCTCGGGCAATCGCCTTGTATTGCCTCTTTGACTCATATTTGGGGTATGTGCTCGATTGCTCTGACGTGCCCCTAGAAAGGCTCAGGGGTGGAGTCATCGTCGTCGGAAGTCGTGTCCCGACTGTTGTTAGCGACCTGAGGGTCCTCCTCGCGGAACTTCTCTCTTTCTTCCCTAAGGTAATTCTTGAAGATGCGGCACTGACGTAGATCATGCGAGTCGGTCTGGTGAAAGTCGCACCAGGGCTTGGATGGCTTGTCGGAGGAATTGGTAGGCTTGTCTTTGGGGCGCGGTCACCAGGTGCGTTTCTCGGAGATGTCGGCCATTACCTCGTCGGCTTTGGCCCTTTTCTCCTTGTTCCCTCCAAAGGATTTCTTCTTGTGTTTAGTCTTCCTCGAATCGTCCCTTGCTCGGAGGGGAGAATTGGTCGGCCCGCCTCGTTGCTGCTTGATGTATCGCAGGGTCTCCTCCGCACAGGCGGCCTTCTCGGGCAATCGCCTTGTATTGCCTCTTTGACTCATATTTGGGGTATGTGCTCGATTGCTCTGACGTGCCCCTGGAAAGGCTCAGGGGTGGAGTCATCGTCGTCGGAAGTCGTGTCCCGACTGTTGTTAGCGACCTGAGGGTCCTCCTCGCGGAACTTCTCTCTTTCTTCCCTAAGGTAATTCTTGAAGATGCGGCACTGACGTAGATCATGCGAGTCGGTCTGGTGAAAGTCGCACCAGGGCTTGGATGGCTTGTCGGAGGAATTGGTAGGCTTGTCTTTGGGGCGCGGTCACCAGGTGCGTTTCTCGGAGATGTCGGCCATTACATCGTCGGCTTTGGCCCTTTTCTCCTTGTTCCCTCCAGAGGATTTCTTCTTGTGTTTAGTCTTCCTCGAATCGTCCCTTGCTCGGAGGGGAGAATTGGTCGGCCCGCCTCGTTGCTGCTTGATGTATCGCAGGGTCTCCTCCGCACAGGCGGCCTTCTCGGGCAATCGCCTTGTATTGCCTCTTTGACTCATATTCGGGGTATGTGCTCGATTGCTCTGACGTGCCCCTGGAAAGGCTCAGGGGTGGAGTCATCGTCGTCGGAAGTCGTGTCCCGACTGTTGTTAGCGACCTGAGGGTCCTCCTCGCGGAACTTCTCTCTTTCTTCCCTAAGGTAATTCTTGAAGATGCGGCACTGACGTAGATCATGCGAGTCGGTCTGGTGAAAGTCGCACCAGGGCTTGGATGGCTTGTCGGAGGAATTGGTAGGCTTGTCTTTGGGGCGCGGTCACCAGGTGCGTTTCTCGGAGATGTCGGCCATTACCTCGTCGGCTTTGGCCCTTTTCTCCTTGTTCCCTCCAGAGGATTTCTTCTTGTGTTTAGTCTTCCTCGAATCGTCCCTTGCTCGGAGGGGAGAATTGGTCGGCCCGCCTCGTTGCTGCTTGATGTATCGCAGGGTCTCCTCCGCACAGGCGGCCTTTTTGGCTAGGTCCATGAGCTGTCTCGTGGTCTTTGGTGGTCGTATGATCAAGTCGTGCGTACACATCTCGTTTCTGCTGCCCCGAGTGAAGGCGCGGATGACATCCGAGTCAGTTATCTCCGGAATAGTGTTGCGGACCGCACTAAACCTTTTGGTGAATTCTCGGAAGGTCTCGCCTGGTCGTTGGATGACTAGGAATAGATCGTTGACGTGACCAGGTCTTGGGAAGGTACCTTGGAAGTTCCCGAGGAGCATGTCGCAGAGCTGTCCCCATGAACGGATAGTTCCTAGGGGTAGGTTCGTCAACCAAGTCCTAGCGGCTCCCCTGAGAGCGATAGGAAGGTAGTTGGCCATAACCTTCTCGTCCCCGCCTGCGGCCTCGATTGCGGTGGTGTAGATCTGCAGGAATTCCACGGGATTCATGGTGCCGTCATACGATTCTAGGGACCCGGGCTTGAAACGAGAAGGCCAACGCACCTGCCGGAGCTCCTGGGATAGCACTTGGCATCCGCTGAAGGCTCCCCGATAAGGTGCATTCTCGCCGTTGTTTGAGGTCGAAGCTCGTCCACAAACGTTGGCATATTGCGAGTGGTCCCTCTGAGGGGGTTGTTGCTCTTGCTGGCACCTGTTGAGCTGGTCTCGGAGGTCAACAGGTGGCTCCTCCTGAGGAGTCCTATTCCTGGGGTGTCATCCTTCTCGGTCACGCTCTTCTAGCGGAGAAGGGGTTCTTACTCAAGTAGAGCTGTGTGTCACCGACTGGGCTCGAGAAGACTCGGCATCTTGGGCCTCTTGGAGGTCAGCCCCCAGCCGTTGTAGCCATTGCATACCAGTGGGTGTTGATAAATCCGCTGCCGGTGGTCGTGACAGCAGGTTGCGCACCTCCACAAGCCTTCGAGCGGTTTGAGACTGTACTCCCTCGTTCCTGGAGGGGTTCTTTCTGCAACGGCAGGCAAGTCCCTGTTCCTGGGGGGAGTGGCCATCGTATTGCATTGTTCCGAGCCCCCAGGCAGATCTCGGTCCTCGAGCTCTTCACGACCATCGTCGATCGCGAGAACCACTCGGGGTCCTTGGTTAGATGATGTGTAATCACACTCCATCGCGTTGTCGTCATCGGACACGGCGTGGGTAGGGTCGTGATCGTCCTAACGATCAGAATTCACAGGTGAAATTCCAACCATCGGACTGGTCGTTCCTGGCGGGAGGTTGTCGTTCAGCACCAGCTTCCCATCGAAGGCCCTGGCGCACTCGGCCCTGAAGCGATCTGCTTCGTGATCTGAGTACTCTCCAGGGGCGTATTCTCCAAAATCCCCGGTCTGAGTACCCGACACGGCGCGTGGGGGCGATCGGATCTCTTGTCGCATCTGCTTCCTCCTCTTCGGATCGGACCGACGAGGGCTGTGCAGTTGGCGAAAAGAGCTGATCGTGATTAGTTGCACATCCTGTCGACTTTGATTCTTCCTGGACGGCTTGATCCGGAGAGGTCTCCACGGTCGGCGCCATCTGTCGACGATGGGTGAATCGGCGATCTTACGGTATTCGTGGAACGCTGATACTGGGGGGTAGGGACCTCTAGGGCCCAAGGACAGGAGATCTAACAACAGGGGACAGCCCTTTTTTATACAGGTTCGGGCCTCTCTCAGCATAATAACCCTACAATGGGGGTGTATATTAGTGGCTACCCTAGGCCTAGTCGCAGACTAACCTAACTAATACCGCGGGACTCGACTCCTTCGAGGTAGCGGGTCTTCTAGGGCTTCACCTCCTGGGATCTGGCTCAACTCGCTATGCGACTAAAAAGACTTTGTCCTCCCCTATGGGATTGCTGATCCTTATATAGGGGGTCCCCAGGACGTACTGGTCATAGACTTACGCCCGACTAGGACTCCGGCTTCCTTGAACGTCGGGATTGACTTCCTAGTTTAAGGGATATCTTGTCACGGACCCGAAATTGAATATGATTAGGGGGAACGAATGGTCGCCAAGGGCCGAAGGACCAGTCGACCTGGTGGCATGGTACCTGCGCCGTACGCACCGAAGCGGAGTGATCCGACACCTGACCAACGCAAGCCGGCCGGAAGCGACTAAACTTCCCAGAACCACATACGATTCCCTGATCCGGTGAAGGTTTAGAGTCGTTCTCGGATTCTACCACGCAAAGCAAGGTCGGAGGAGCTCGGCGATTCTACCCACATCCTAACCTAGCTCGGAAGCTAGTGGGTCGCCCGAAGGCCCGGTAGGATACACCCACACCCTGCCTGGCCGGCACAGCATCTCAGCCAACGGGTCACTCAACCGATTCCTGCTCGACATAGTAAAAAGGGAACAACCATAACTCTTCACGGCATACTCATACACTTCATATCATACACGCATTGCATATGGGCAGCCCACATAACATCTTGTATATCACAACCAAGCACTACGATATGAGATTAATACTAGCTGTCCACGTTGTGAACAAATATTACATCACTCGGCCATAACCGAAAGGTTTAGTCGAATCCATAAAGTAAAACGAGTAGCAGCGGAAGAACTAAGCAAGACCCACAGCGGCACATCGGCCACTGCCCAAAACATTCCCACAACAGTCCCATATGTCGAACACTACCGAGGAAACACAAGTTCAAGCGTCGTCAAAATAGTCTTCGACCACCGGCTCACCTGCAAGCTCTAGGAATAACCTAGGTGAGTACAAGAGTACTCGCAAGACTTATTCGTGCTTGATTAAATGTCCTACACATGGATTTACTACAACAGGAGTAAACATGATGCTTCTAAGAGTAACAATATACAAATTAAGAACATAGCATTAACAGGGTGAAGTAAAGACAGAGTGATAACAGGCTAAGTCAGGGTACATACGAATCATAAACAAATCACCACAAGATCCAATCAACAATTCCAAATCCTTTGGGGCAGCCCATGAGTCTAATCCAAAAGAATCCATTTAACATACTCCAATCCAATTTGGGCAGCCCCTATGTCAAATCCAAACTGATCCATCATCCACACATTTTCATTTAATCTCTCGGACCGCTACCGACAACTCAATCCCTGCAGGCATAGTGAGTGCATAACCGTTTGGAGGTAGCGAGCCTCCAAAGGGCATGGAGACTTGCCTCAACTATCCTCAGTGTTGGTTCCCGCTAACGATCCCGCGTGATAAGGGATTGTGACACGCTGAAGATAGGGTTGGTGTGGCGACAAAACTCTACTTACTCCTGGGTCGCCGTCAAACTACGATGAACACCAACCGTACCCATTGTGCACGCCCTCGGCTCTCCCAACTCACTTAAGCAATTTAGTTGAAGAGCCATTAGATGTTCTCAACGTAAGACACATCCTACACATACTAGTGTGCTCAACCTCACGCATGGCATTCAAGCAATCATTCACCATAAGCACACATAAACAGGGCATACACAAGAGTACGAAAAGTAAAGATGCAACAAGCTCTGCTTGCCTTGCTCTAGTTGTTCCTGATCTTGCGTGGAGTCGTAAGCCGGGTGATCTCCTTCTTCGGGCTCTGAGGAGAGCGATACCGGAAAAAGGACAATAAAGGAATACTTAACAACCAGCATGTATGCATGAATGCTTGATGAAGGATGCATGTGTCTAAGGTGATTAGTGGTTGCCGAGGAGTTAATACTATGTGCATGACATTAGGTTAGCCCATCGAAAGCATGTGTGGTAGCTAGAATGCATGCATGACACGTTAAGGTGCTCCGATGAGTTAGGGTTGCGACGTTAGTGGTGGGGCATGCCCAATGTGTTCAACATGCTAGGAATAGGTTACAGTATGGATTACAAGTTAAGAGCGATTGAAGTTGTGCAAATAGGAGCTAGGATCGCGAAGCTAGGGTTTACCGATCTGCGACAGAAGCAAAATAGCCAACCCTACATATCCTACTGTGCATGTGCTCAAATTAAATTTTTGATTCATCCAGATTGTAGAGAATTTCATGAGCTTTCCAAATATATAAAATTTATCAAATTTGGACTTACGGTTTGAAAGATATGAAGGTTTGAAGTTTTATACAAAATCTAACCTAAACAGTCGAAACCCTAATTGCTAAGTCTACCCGAGAGCTACCCGGACCAAATCCGAAATTCTTATGCGCACCCAACAAGCTACCCCTCATTCCTAATCTTAATCCTCACTGGCTGACATCTGGGACCCGGGGAACAGGCTGACTGGGCTCGAGGGTGGCTCGGTCAGCAGCTGACCGGGCGTGGCCAGCCAGCCAGGAGCTGCCACGGCACCCCCCCGCTCCACCTCAGCACCAAGGTGGCCGGGGACTCGGGTGGGGTGGCGCTCCTCGCCGGAGCATCACCGGAGGGTGGCCGGGGCTCTGGAGACCACCGCAGGGCTAGGGGAGAGCGGCAGAGGCTCGGGAAGCTCACCCCGGGCTCGTTGCGGTGCTCGGGGAGGACGGAGGAGCACTGGAGGAGGCGGGCGACGACGACTGGCGGCGAGGGGCTTCGGTGGCCGGCGGGGGAGACTCTCCGGGCTCGGATCTGCGCAAAGAGAGGGCGGAGGAGGTGAGGGGAGAGGAGAGAAAGCTCAGGAGCCGGAAGAGGGAGCTCGGGAAGCATTGGTCGCGTGAAAAGGAGCTCACCGGAGATCTTGACCGGACGTGGGGAAGACGAGGGCAGCGCGGCGGTGCTCGGCACAAATCTGGAAAAAGGGTGAGAGAGGGAGATGAGGTAGGAAGTGGGGAGGCTCGGGAGCAAGAAATGACGGGCGATTGCTCACTGGGGCACTCGGAATTCCTCGTCGGAGGGCTGGCCGGACTCGGGAAAGAACACGGCAGAGAGGGGTGCTCGGCACTGGAGGAGAGAGGGAGGAGCTAGGGTTCGCGGAAAAGGGGGAGCTCGGTCGGAAGGGGGCTTAAATAGGGCGGCTATCGGAACGGCCGCAGATCCACCGCCCACCCCGGCCTACCGGCGTCGGGGACGTGGACGGCAAGCACTGGCAGGCGGGCCCGGGCGCGGGAGCGGAGAGAGAGATGGGAGGGAAGAGGCTGACGCGCGGGACCGGAAGGTCAGAGAGAGAAAAGGGGGGTGCGAGAGAGGCCGACGGGCGGGGCCCGCGTGCAGGGGGAAAGGATCCGGCGGGGTGGAATGGGCCGGCCGAGGCAGCCCAAAGGGCCTCGGCCCCCTTTTTTTTTCTTTTAACATTTCCCTTTTCTTTTTATATGGCACAGAGAAAGTACTTGCGTCATTTTATGTGTAATTTTTGCTCCAAAATTTTTGAAATTTTGACAAGAGGTTCAAAATGGTTTATGGGACCTACTGTAAAGGTTTGAAGTGATTTGGAGGTTGTTTGATTAGGATTTGAACTCAAATTCAAACTTGACCTAAAAGTAGGGTTTGGACTGCAACTGGGTCTCAATTTATTTCAAAAATTCTAAAAATTCCTATGTGGCTTGAATATTCAATTTCATGGCTGTTTACAAATTTTGGGAGCTTTTCAACTACCGGAACATTGCCTGACCTCCTAACCCTAATCCTGCTTCGCTAGGGTTTTGAATTCGAAACTTAATTTGAGCTGTCAATTGCTCGAAGCTTTTGGGTGGAACGTCGAAAGGGGAATCTGAGGGGGATGACCCAACTAGGGAACCCTAATCCTCCTCTACCAATTATTGACGACGTTGATATTTGTTAATTCGAATAAGTTGATTGGTGTTTGTAAAATTAACCACCAAGGATGAGATATGTACATATTCTATAAAGTAAAGTTGATATACAACTAAGTTTAAGTAAGTTGTGGGTGATGATGATGATGACATGGATGCATGGATGCAAGACAAAACCTAATTATCGACTTTGGGTATTACATATCTTCCCTCTTTCGAGGGGTTGCCTTGCGCTCTTGGGATCCTTACTAAATACGTAGTACCCTTCTGGAAGCCCAGGGAATCGTATGTGGATACTGTCTGGTATACAGGAGATCGTACTATACATCATCACCAAGCTTGCAGGGCGTGGAGAAGGCGAAGAAGCTGCAGGGCGCTGAGAAGGCGAAATGTGAAATGAATTGGGGATAAAACGATTTTCACCGTGCCTCCCTGTCTTATAAGGGAAGATAGCCTGGGCAGCACGACGTTTCCGCTTCCAGCATCTGTTTGACTTGGGGTTTTCAATGGTCAGCCTCCAGGGGTTAACAGCCGTTTGAATACGCCCCAAATAAAGAGCGACTGTAACATGCCTCCAACGAGCCGCTAGTCGGTTACTGAACAATTCGGGACCGAGGCATTACAGTTCGAAGGGTTTCGATGGTTGACCTTCAGGGGTCCTCAACCACTTGAATACACCCGAGTGAAGGGCGGTTGAAGTGCGCCTCCAGCAGGCCACTAGTCGGACACCGAATAACTCGGGGCCGAAGCACTACAGTTTGTGTTCTGGTTCTGACATGAATTCCGAGGGTATTTCCCCATAGGGAACTAGCTAGACCTGAGCCACTCGGGAAACCAGGTGCCACTCGAAAATTAGGTCGAGATTCATGGTATGCCCCCCGCTGGGTCACTAGCCGGTCTCCGTCCGCTGGAAATGACTGGATACCACCTGGACTTACCCGTTATTAGCTCACCTGTCATGATATTTCTGCCCTACAGGTGAATATTACTCGGCTTATTATTTTTATTCCATAGGAGTCCTATGAGTCCCTCACAATCTCCCTGCAAGCAACAAGGAGGCGCACTCAGGCGGATACCACTCGGGAAACTTGCCCAAAGGAGAAGGCAAAAAGCACTTGGTTTGGGCGAAGGCGTTACGAAGACAAGCTGCAGTCAGATCATGAAGGACTCGGGGGCTACTGACGATGACATAGCACCCGGGTATCGTCAAGGAGGACAAAACCGGCCCTCTGGACATAGGGTGGGCCGGACCGACTGCTCGGAGTCCGACTTCTACACGGGGGCGCATCATCAACTTGGAGTATAAGATATAAATATGTACCTACCCGATATCTCAGGTTCTAGTTGTAACCGACTAGGAGATCTACTTGTAAACCAATCTGCGCTCATGTAACTCTGCCCCTGCCGCCTATATAAGGTAGGGCAGGGATCCCCGATCGGTAGGCATAGGTGCTACACATACACGAACACGCGAGACACTACAGAGAGACATAGATACACATACTGTAATACCCATTTCCTACGATTAGGTTTTTGCATTGCATCTCGTATTCATGCCATCATCCCCGCATCCACCCTTGTTTAAACTCAAGTTTGATAAAATTATATTTTATAGAATACGTACATATCTCATCCTCTAAAATTAATTCTAGCAAACACCAATCAACTTATTTGATTTATCAACCATCAAAACTAGTAATAGTGGGTGGAGGAAATCAGTGACCCCCTTGATGGGTCACCATGCAATTTCCCCTCTCCCAAAATTTCATCCAAATCCATCCTGTCTTGCTAACTCAATTGAGGAATTAGAAGTCAAATTGCAAAAAGAGCTGAACTGTAAATTTAATGACTAGGCAATGTTCCTATGGATGAAAAGTTACAAAAATTTATAATTAGCCATGAATATGGGAACTCTAGTCACATATTAAATTTTGAAAATTTTGGAGATATTTAGGGCCTGGTTGCAGTTCAAACCCCTTTTTAGGGCAAATTTTGGAGATATTTAGGGCCCGCCAGCCACGAAAAGCCGCCTTCCCCTCCCATCTTCCCATTTCCCCCTTAGGAAAGCGCCTCCGGCGCATTGCGCCTCCTCCCTCCTCTGGAATGCGTGGGGCCTGCACGTCAACACCCGGCCTCCACGCCGCCACCGCCGGTAGGCCGAGATGGGCGGCGAAGCCCCGGCGCGTCCCGACCGTGCCGCCCTTTTTAAGGCCCATTCAGACCGTGCCCGCCTCTCCTCTTCTCTCCCCCTTCCGAACCCTAGCTCGCCTCCTCTCCCTCGCCGAAGCCCCTCTCGCCACCTCTTCTTCTCCGTCTCCGGTCTCCACTCCGGCGAGCCCGCGCGAGCGCATCGGTTCCCCTCCGGTTCCCTTGCCTTGCTCCCGAGCACGCCCATCTCCTCCCCTAACCTTCCATCTCCTCTGCCTCACAGATCCTGGCCTGAAGCTCTTCGCCGACGAAGCCCCGACCGTGCCGCCACCTTTTCCCCGTCGCAAGCTCAGCCCGAACCACCTCGGCTCCCCCGCGTCCTCGCATTGTCACCACGGTAAGCCGCCAGTGCTCCTGCCGCTTTTCCTGAGCTCACCGCGCCCCCGAGCGCCATTCTGGCCATCTCCGGTGAGGTGCCGGCGTGAGCACCGCTGTCCGAGCTCCCCCTTCGGCTGAGACAGTGAGAGAGAGAGAGAGGAGTGAGAGAGAAAGAGGCCGCGTGGCAGCTCCTGGTTGGCCCCGAGGTCTAGTCAGCACTGCCAAGGGGGCCCACATGTCAGCTGGGCGCGATTAGGGTTAGGGTTGGGGTAGAACAGTTCGGGTACGCGTAGCATTTGAGATCTCACAGAGAGGAGGGCCCTAGGGTTAGGGTTTTGCTCAATTTTTCGATAAACTTCGAACTGGCGTAACTTTTGCTCCGTAGCTCCAAATTTAGCAAATTTTACCTTTCTAGAAACCTTGTGAAATTATCTACAATCTGGTCTAGATAAAATTTCAAAATTTGGAATATAAATCCTGGTCAATTTAAGTTTGAATTTAGTTCATCCCTTTTCGTACGATGTTTTTCGATAACTCATAACTTGCTGATTATAGCTCCAAATCGAGTAATACTAGTTGCGTTAGACTCGTGTCTCTGAACACTTTCATAATACAAGCATTTTGGACCATGACCATCTACGGCAACTAGTAATTTTCAACCTTAACTTGCAATCGAAGGTAATTTGACATGCATGCATGGTAGGTCAACAACATAATCCCTACAAGTTCAACTTAAGAAAATACTCGCCGCCATAGACTCATAACATGACTAGGTCACTTTAGGAGTTAATATCTAGCATCATTCATCATGCATTCATGCTGGACTCATCCTTGTTCTTTTGTTGTTTCTTTTCCGGTCTTTCGTGTTGCTTGCAATAGAACCCGAAGAGGACGGACAACAAGCCGTTGAACTCGACCAAGACCAGGAGCACTTTGAGCAAGGCAAGTAGAGCTTGTTGCATATTTACATTGTGATTTACATGCTTTATCCATATATGGTTGCGTATGGAATGTTTGCTTGAATAGTATGCCCGGAATTCGATGAAACTAGCATGTTAGGATGTGTTGGGTGTTAAAGTCTAGCTATGGCTGAGAATTAAACTTGTTGCCCTATCAACTTGAATGTGCTAAGGTGAGATGTGAGAGCCGAAGGGGGTACGTGCGCAATGAATACGATTGGTATATTTGATGCCATGAATGCGACCCCCGGTGTTTGAAGAGTTTTGTCGCTATACCAATCTGAGGTTATTTCATCATGTTACTCCCCTTGTCACACGTGGACATCACCGGCATCGAGGCTGGGGTATAGTTGAGGTAAGTCTCAGGCCCTTGGAGCCTTGCAACCTCCAAGGGATAATGCACTCGCTGTACTCAGGGTGATCGATTTGCCGGTAACGGTCGGAGAGATTATTGGATTGAAATTGTTGTTGTGATGGACACTGAGTTAATTGCAGTGTGGGCTGCCCCGAATGAATTGGAAATGTTGATATGTAACTGGTTTGACTCTTACCATGATTCTTGTGAAACCTGGATTGCTAGCTATTATCTAATGGTCTTACGCTATTTTGTACCTTATTATTTTGGTTTGCATCATGCTTACTTGCTGCTGTACTATACATGTGTAGGACATCTAATCAACCACGAATAAGTCTTGCGAGTACTTTTGTACTCACCTAGGATATTCCTAGATCATTGCAGGTGAGCCCGTGGTTGCAGATTATTATGACGATGCTTAGTCCAGTGGTTTCTTTGGTCGGTGTTCGACTCGTGGGAATTTTGTTGGCTTTTGGGCAGCGGTTGATGCGCCGCTGTGGATTTTGGTTTACTTATTCCGCTGTTATATGAATATTTCAGATTTGACTATGTGTTCCAGTTATTACCGAATGATGAAACTCATGTAGTTCACTATGTGGACAGCTAGCTTTATTATCATATCGTAGTGGTTCGTGTGATGATATTCTTGCTGTCCAACATATGCCCCCACCTCCCGTCTGTCATGCGTGTATGTTGAAATGGGGAGTGTGGTTGGATGCATATGGAGGTACTTGCTATTTTATTTCGATTCAAGTGAAGTGCAAAGTGAATGTACGGTCCATTGCCAAAGTGAGTCATACGCATTGTGGGTATGTTTTTGGAATCGTGATCCCTCAATCAGGCCGTGGTGAGTCATACGCATTGTGTCGTATGCATGTCGCACGGGGCGGGGGTGAGCCATAGTCCGTCGCAGGTAGCGGCTATGGTCACCATCTTCACTTGTTGTGAATTCCTTGAATCGATTTAAGATACCGGGTCCCTCACACATACATACTCTAGCAACCTAGAGAGCTCCTCTCGAGGTATTGCTGCATACGATACACAAGAATCCACAAACACAGGACGTAGGGTATTACCTCTTCCCGAGGGCCTGAACCTATATAAACTCTGTGTCCCGTGTGCACCCATCTAGATCTGCTACGCGTACGCCGCCCCATGTTCATTATTGCCGGATCAAAACACCGACAAGTATCTCTGTTGCCCATGCTATCCATTTTGGAGGAAAACTTTTGTAATGTATAGTCTAAAAGATGGCTGAATATTCAATGGTACCAAAGGCTTTCTCAAAGTCTAGCTTGAGAATGACTATTTCCTTGCGAGAGTGGTGGCATTGATGAAGGTACTCAAAAGCCCATGCAAGGTAGTCCTGAATGGTTCTGGTTTTGATGAAACCATATTGATTAGCATGAATGCATTTAAGAATCACATATTGTAGGTGGTCGGCCAAAAGCTTAGATAGAAATTTGAGACATATGTTGAGTAAAGAGATTGGTCTAAAGTCATTGACAGTCTCTGGAGTGAAAACCTTTAGAATGAGGGTGATATAAGAACTGTAAATGCTTTGCAAGTTGATCTTTTCAGTATAAAAGTCTTGACAAAGTCTCATGAAATCTAGGCAAAGGATAGACCAGCATTTCTTTAGGAAGAGGCCATTGAAGCCATCTGGGCCTGAGGCCTTGTCATTAGGTATACACAAGATACAATCATCAATCTCCTTGTTTGAAAATGGGGCTATCAAGCATTCAAGATCCTCAACTCGAGGAATGAGGTGAGCAAAGTCTAAAGGCATCAAGGAGTGTAAGGATGTGCACATCCAGCCTTTGAAGCATGCTAGCAGAGTAGCAGCCTTGGCAGAATGATCTATCACAATGTGCCCCGACAGAGTAGCCAACTTGGAAATGTGATTACGATGATATCGATCAATGGCCATCGCATGAAAGTACCTTTTATTCTCCTCTCCTAGTGTTACCCAACAAATGGTGCATCAGGATTTCCAATAAGCACATTTGTCCATGAGGAGTGAGGCAAGGTGCTTATGTACAATAATACAAAAATTGGCCTCTGAGACACTCAAAACTCTAGTTTCTTCAAGATGATCCAAAAGAAGGATGTCTTGATTGCAACGGATAATCAGATAATCGAGGGGAGAGAGCCTTTACTCCACTGTTTGAGACTTTAGCGCAGACTTTTGAATTTTTGAGATATAATGTTGGTTAGTTTTGTTTAAGTGGTTAGTAATGCCATTTTGTTTGACTAATGCACCTAATACATTCATGTGTTTGATGAATCATGTTGATGATGAGTAATATGCTAATACCGTATACAAGGTAGTATCAATATACGAATACCCTGGATGTTCGGAGATGTTGATGTAACAGCCCAGGAATCTAGGGGATAATGATTCCTTACGTAATGAGGGAAAGGAGACCTTTAAACTAGGAAGTCAATCTCTATGTTTAGTGATAACAGGTTAAAGATAAGTCCACGACTTCAACAACATGAATTGTCCACTATATAAAGAACCTGAGGATACCCCAAGGGGGGGATGGAGACTCAGACTGAGATAAGGAGCAAGGAGAATCGAAGTCGTATACAAGCCAGAAGTCTTTGGAGATTGAGCCCTAGTCTCGCGAGAAGATTCCAACAGCCATCTAGATCTACACGGAGAAGGACCCGATTAGGTTTAGATCCCATCTAGGATAGCCACTAACATACCCCTTTGTAAGATACTCGAGATTCAATATATACCAACAGGACGTAGGGTTGTTATCCCACGGGAGGCCCGAACCTATATAAAAAACTTGTTCTGTGTTCCCCGATACTGCCAGGTGACGGTCCCAGGGGTCCCTACCCTTCAATAAATCTCTCTATCTCACAACTACCATAAGATCGGTGGTTTACCAATCATCGACAGATGGCGCCGACCGTGGGGACCTCTTCGGCTGTGTCCGGCGAGGTAGTGTTGGAAACAAAATGAGATACGACAAGCCCCGCATAGCGAACCAGCTTCTCAGACGAGGGCTTCTACGCCAACTTCAGTTGCCCATATGATCCGGATCCGATGTTCGAGTGCGTGGATCTAGGAAGTCGTACCCCTGAGGAGGATTCTGATAGCGACACGAATCGCTTCAGGGTCGAGTGCCAGGGGTTTTAGCGGAAATTTAAGGCTTTCCGACAACATTGCCGTAGATACTACAAGCCCTATATCGGGATTGTCACCTGCGAGATCAGACCCTCAAAATCCCTCCTCACGGAGAAGACTTGATGGATCTGGAGCATACACCGAGCTGAAGGGACCCACGTCTAGTCTTCGCAATCGCGAACGGCTCAGAGAATCCCAAAGACCCTTCTCGGAATGATGGTGTGGCCAATCCACGAGAAGGCAGCCAAAAACCGCCCTGTAACAAGTCACCGGCCACACCACTTAGGAATACCAGTCAACCAGTAGACCCGAATACCTCCCAGCAAGGGGGAGAAGGGTATGCGTCTTGAACCACTCGGAAACTTTTCGAGGTTCACTACAGACCTCTACATCCTCCGACGCACAACCTTAACACCCCTGCTGGAGAACAATGGATGCTTGACTTGGGGGCTGAGCTACAATAGGCACTGGTGCAAGCTGAGTCTTCTCGATTGATGTCTCAAACCCATAGTTCCAATCGCAGAAGGACTCCTTCACAATAGCATGAAGAAGAGTCAGATCAGGAAGGACGGAGTCACCAAGAGGGATGATATCCAGAAACAAACCTGGTGATGCATCCTCCGAGAACGGTAGCACAACTAATGGACCTCGCCAAAAAGGTTGCTAGAGCCGAAGAAGCCATGTTATTTATTGAAGAACAGGAGGACGGGATGACCTGGTCTCCCACCAGACAAGGAGGAAACTCATCGAAAATCAAACACAAGAAAAAGCCCTTCGGAGGAAATGGGGAGGAGAGGCCAAAGACCGATGAGGTAATGACCTATGTTCCCCAAAAGTGCATGGCAGCCCCACTCAAACGGCAAGTAGTCAAACTCTACTGACAAGACAGGTAAGAACTGGTGTGACTTCCATCAAACCAGCTCACACGACCTCCGCTAGTGTCATCTATTCAAGAAATATCTATTCCTGAAGGAGGTACAAGCGATCGACCACATGTTCAGGGGCTCGGCTTCTTACGAGCCAAAGAGACAATACAAGATCGTGGCTCGAGAAGTCTTGGTAAACATCCCTCGAGCCTCTCGCACAGTCAAGTGGTCGGAGTCAAGATTTCCTTCGACCAAGACGACTGTCCCGAGAACTACACCTGACCAGGACGATACACAATAGTTATCGAGCCTACGGTCAACAATTGCAAGGTAGCCCGAGTACTCATCGACGGAGGGAGCTCGTTGAACATCCTCTTCACAAGTGTCCTCGATGCGATGCAGATTCTGCATTCGTCCATCAAAGCAGTTACTCAAACCTTCCACGGCATTGTGCCGGGCTCTTCGGCAACCCCGATCGGTCAGATCATGCTCCCTGTGACTTTTAGAACGCAGGAAAACTTCTGAACGGAGAGAGTCCTGTTCGGTGTAGTCGACTTCGAGACGGTGTACAACACCATCTTAGGATGACCAATCCTCACCAAATTTATGACAGCTACTCACTACGCATACCAGTGCATGAAGATGCCGAGGCCAAAAGGGGTCATCACAATAAGGGGTTCTGCGTAGAACGCGCTGCATTGCAACAAGCACAGTCTAGAACTCACAGAGCAGAACCAAGGAGGCAAAAAAGATAAGCCGTCCAACCCCAAAGCAACCGTGAGGACCCACAGCGAGTTGAAACCCGTTCCACTGGATCCAGCTCTAATCTGAGCCCAAAATAAGAACTCAAGCTCGTCACCTTCCTCTAGGCAAACTCGGACATGTTCGCGTGGCAACCGTCCAACATGCCCAGAGTCCCCAAGGAGGTGATCAAGCACAGGCTGGCCGTCCTCCCCGATGCCAAGCCTGTCAAGCAAAAGTTTCGGCGGTTCACTACCGACTGGAAATAAGCCATCAAAGTGGAAATCGAAAAGCTCCTGAAGGTCGGTTTTATTAGGGAAGTCAAACACCCAGTGTCACGGACCCCGGAATTACATATGATTAGGGGAACCAATAATCGCCAAGGGCCGAGGGACCAGTCGACCTGGTGGCACGGTACCTGCGCCGTACTCACTGAAGCGGAGTGATCCGACACCTGACCAACGCAAGCCAGCCAGAAGCGATTAAACTTCCCAGAACCACATACAATTCCCTGATCCGGTGAAGGTTAGAGTCGTTCCTGAATTCTACTACGCAAAGCAAGATCGGAGGAGCCCGGCGATTCCACCCACACCCTAACCTAGCTTGGAAGCTAGTGGGTCACTCGAAAGCCCAGTAGAATATGCCCACACCCTGCCTGGTCGGCGCATCATCTCAACCAGCGGGTCACTCAACCGATTCCTGCTCGACTTAGTAAAAAGAGGCACAGCTTTAACTCTTCACGGCATACCCATATACTTCATATCATACACGCATTGCATATGGGCAGCCCCAATAACAACTTGTATATCACAACAAAGCGCTAAAGAGGAGGATTACCAGATGATTTTTAACACATCCCATACTCGGGGCAGTATTTATCTTACATACAACGCGACCCGAAGGTCGATGAACACCAAAATAGCCACAAGGGCAGCAGCGGAAACAAATTAAAATACCCGAGATGGTGGGGAAACCACCTCAAAAACAGCCCACAACATTCCCAAGGAAGTCGAAGCCGAAAGTGGTAAACCGAAGCAGCGAACGTCAACTCCAAAATGCTCCATGAACCTGCCTAGGATAAACCTAGGTGGGTACAACCACCGTACTCGCAAGACATTGCTCATCAATTAATTAAAACATGGTATTAATCGTATTTGACAAGTGGGGAAGGTTCACAATTTTAATCAAGTTAAGTTGCATAAAAAGGGATAAAGTAAACATAAACTACACCATTTTAATTCCAGGTTCAGCAGATATTAGCAACAACTTAATAACAGCCGAAAGCCATCTTAACCACGGTATAACAATGGGGTAACATCTGCGCATAGATTAGAATAACCACAGAGAGATAATAGCAACTTACAAGCACACACGCGAACATAATAATATGAATGTCATCATTTCCAATTCATTCGGGGGCAGCCCACACCCCAATTAGATCACATGTCCATCACAATGACAATTTCAATCAATCTCTCGGACCGTTACCGGCAATCGATCACCCTGAGTGTAAAGAGTGCATTATCCCTGGAGGTTGCAAAGCTCCACGGGCCTGAGACTTACCTCAACTACACCCCAGCCTCGATTCCGCTAACGTCCACGCGGTGATAAGGGAAGTAACACGATGAAGTCACCTCAAGTTGGTATATCGGCAAACTCTACTTACACCTGGCCGCATTCAACCGTCAGATAAATACCAACCTTATTCATCGTGCACACCCTCGGCTCTCACATCTCACTTTAGCAAGTTTAGGTAATTAGGGCAACAAATTCATTCTCAGCCGTAGCTACTGCATAACACTAGACTTACACATACTAGTGCGGTATCAAGCACAGATTAAGCAAACATTCAGACAAGCATCAAGTCAAATTGATTAATTAAGCCAAGCAAAGATTAACACCCAATGTATTGATTAATCAACAAGCAATGGAGCTTGCCTCGTTGCTTGGGGAAGTACGGGGAGCATGCGCGAGAACTCCAGAATACTCGAAACACCGGCAAGAAGCAAATGACCTCCAAAAAGGGAAAAGCAAACCTAAGAAGCTAGTTTGAAAACGACGAGGGTGCATGGATGCATTTGCGTGTTGGGATATGTAACTAAGATGGATGTGAATACTATTTAAGCAAGATTAAATATGCAAGCTTGATAGATTAATATTAGCCCGTCTTAATAAAATTTGAATTCTTGTAGAGTAATCATATGCATGGTATGAAAATGGCAAGTTAAAGGTGCCGGTTAAACTCTAATGGAGTGGTATAAGAGGCTAAGTGTAGAATTTTAGATTCAACTTCTTTAAGGATTACATGAGTTATATATTAGGGATGCACAATCCTCATAGATGCAAGGCTCACGGTTTGATTATGATACTAACGTGGTCATTCCAATTAGCCGAAGATGCAGTTTATAATTGAATGAAATTTGGACAGTAGGAGTATTTTGGCTGTTAAGCTAGATTCTCTAGTTTACATGTGTTTGGAGGTCGTTAACATTTTCTACGAGTTCTACGAGTCTAATTAAATTTAGCATTTCCTGTCTTCTTCTCGGTAAAGAGAACTTGGTGAATTAAGTTTGTACTAAAGTATGATTCTTTATTTAATACTGCTTACGTCCCTACATATTATTTAAATGCTTCTATCGCCTCAACCTGGTTCATTACCCTAACCACCAGACATGAGGTGCATTGGAAATTTAATTATGAATTATAACCGCTAGTCACTATAGCAGTGAGTTAGCTAATCTCATGAGTGCTTAACTAAGTGGTAATAGGGTGGATCTTTATTTAACACGTGTATACTAGGCTTACAACAGTGAGCAATTAAGCTGTCTTGGTACTAACTAAATATGGTCATAGGTTTATCTACATGTTAGTTTTAAATCGTCAATCACCATGCTAATTGAATAAGTGAGCATGTTGTAACCGGGTATGGTTTTGGCATCAACCAAAATATCCACAATTAACTTATCTTATCCGGCATTAGTGAACAACAGATATTTTAACTACTTGTCGTTAATTCGACCAATCTTCATTTAATAATCTGGACAGCACAAACATTTGTCGTTTTAATGCATTTTCATGCGACAAGTACGAAGTGAACATTGATGCATCTCTTTTGGTCCAAACAAAATTTGGACAAGATTCACTTTAATTAACTGTCATTAACACATCGGTTGATTAATATTTGTAGATTAGAACCGCTCATTGATATATTTACCCCTAATGATCGTTAGTGCATCGTGTTAATGAGGGAGCAGGGAAAAGGATTTGGGGCTAGGGCCTCACCCCGTGGTGACCAAAACCAAGTATGAGGGGCAGGAGGTTGGTGTCGGTGCCAGTGGTGGAGGAGAAGTGGAGGTCGATGGCGGCAACTTGGTGAAGGACGGCCGAGAGGAGCCCGGCAGAAAGGGTTGGAGCGACGGCTCGGCAGAGTGCTCAGGGACGTGTTGATGTCATCGGCTGCGGGGACCTGGTGGCCTGCCACGCCAGGCGAGCGGGACCGCGAGGACGACCTGCACAGTGGCGGCGCAGCCATCGGTGGCGAGCTCTCGGCCGGGGAATCGGAGGGGCGGCAGCAGAACAAGGGAGAGGCGAGTGCGGCCGCGGTGGAGAAAAATGGACGGGGCCGGGGCGGCGGCAGGAGAGGCGCGGCATGGGGGAGCGGCGGACGCGGCCTGGGCTTGCCCTGGAGGCGAGTAGCACCGGCGGCGGGACAAGCGGGTGGAGTGGCGGGCTTGGGCCTGTCGGGGGCGGAGCTGAGGCGGAGGGCTCAGGGCAACCGGGTGGGAGGCGGCGGCAGCCATAGCCGACCGCTTCTTGCTACGGCGGCAAAGCGGGGATGAGGCGCGGCGAGGCTGGGAGCGACCGGCGGCGCGCGGGGAGCCGGACCCGAGCAAGCTGGCGGCGCACCAGGGGGCGGGGAGAAGCGGCAGAGGTGGCGCGGCATTGGAGACAGGACCGAGGCAGCAGTAGGGGGAGGCAGGGCTAGCAACCAGCGGTGAGGAGCAGGGCTCGGATCTGCCGGCCTTGGGAGAGATCGGTGAGGGAGAGAAATTCTTTTTTGGGGGGGAGGAGAGAGAGGTGTTTTGGGGGAATCTGGCCAGGGTCTGAAGAAAATGGGCGCGCGGCGTGCTACGTGGGGAAAAAGGGGCTGCAGGCGGTGGGTTGTTTGCCAGGTGGAGAAAAGGGACCTGCAGGTGGGACCCACGTGGCAGGCAAGGCATTTTTCTCTTCTTTTCTTTTGTTTTTCTTCTTTAGTTTTGTTTCTTTACTGATTTAATTTATTTCTATTTCGTTTAGGGCTAATTTTGGACAAAGAAGTTCAAATTTTAGCTTAACGACATGGGTAAGACTTAAATATGACATTTCATGGGAAATAAGAGGTTCATCTTGTTGATTCATTTTCATTTGGTTTGGAGGAAAGAGTTTAGAAAAATATTTACTAAAATAGGTGAATCTGACTCGATTCACCGGAAAATTTGTATATTATCTCTCAAAGGTATTCACGACCTTAGAAAATATTTCGAAGGAGGTTTTAACAAAATTAATTTCTCATATTTTGTTAAAGTGGTTTTTATGTCGCAATACAAGGGTTTTCGATCTGAGCTAGATTCAAATGACCTAGATGCATGCATGTATGAGAGGAACTCCAAATTAGTCACGGCGATCTTTACTGGTCTCGTGCCTTAAGGTTTAGGGTCATTACACCCAGAATAGCTGGCCAACCCTATTATGGTCAAAAAGGCAAACAAAAAGTGGCGAATGTGCGTAGACTTCACATACCTCAACAAGCCTTGCCCCATGGATGCCTTTTCTTCACCCAAAATAGATCAGATAGTAGACTCCACGTCAGGATGTGACATCTAAGCCTTCTCGATGCCTACTCTAGTTACCACCAGATAAGCATGTGTCGGGAGGATGAGGAGAAGACCTCCTTTGTAACTCCTTTTGGTGTATTTTGTTAATTGAAAATTACTTTTGAACTGAAAAACGCGGGCGCAACATACCAACGGGGTATGCAGTTCACCCTCCACAGCCAGCTTGGTCATAACATCGAGGCCTATGTCTATGATCTTGTTGTAAACACGAAGAAGAAAGAAAACCTCATCACTGACCTCCAGGAGACCTTCACGAACTTACAGCAGAATCAGATCATGCTAAAGCCCGACAAATGCGTCTTCGGTTTTGAAGCAGGGAAGCTACTCGGATTCTTGGTCTCGCACCAAGGAATCAAAGCAAACCCTGGCAAAATCCGAGCGCAACTATAACCGAATCAGGCAGACCGACACCTGCGTCACCGGAGGCACACACAGGTGAACCCTTAACTGACGTAGCCTAACTACTCAGCCCAGTCCTAGCACATTACATGCCCTCAGCGCACACTTAACTTTGATCCCTAATAAGGAGAGAACCTCCAACAGTCTTCTAACTCAGCAGACAAACTATCGCAGTGCAGATC
The DNA here is from genome assembly GCA_019208055.1 of Stipa capillata. Classification (NCBI taxonomy): domain Eukaryota; kingdom Viridiplantae; phylum Streptophyta; class Magnoliopsida; order Poales; family Poaceae; genus Stipa; species Stipa capillata. Next base: position 284,852 of record JAGXJF010002016.1, on the reverse strand, counting down.
CCTTAGCATTTACAAGCTCTCCCCTGGTATAGAGATGTACCTGAATCATAGAGCGGAAGACCACCTGTGACACAGCTGTGTCACACCGGTGACTCTAACTTCTAGGCTTTTTCTACCGCTAGCATTGCGGAGTATTAGCACAAGCCAGTTTCACACTTGTGCAAAACTGTTGATACAGGGCCACTGACCTCAAAGCATCAGTGCCGCTGTCCAACACTCTAAGCATTGAGCAAAAGAACCTCCATAGATCATTACTACTTCATCCCTCTTGATAGGACGGGTGTTTCCTATGGACTCAAGGAAACTAGCAAATCTAGGCTTTTCCTGCCACCAACTGTATTCACGGCCCTTGACGCATCAAGCCACCATCACCTTGCTTGCAACTCCTTGCACAGCACCGGCTTCCTCACAGCTATGACACAGCTGCCTAGCACAACCATTCCCTTGTCCTGGAAACCACCTTTGTATTTTTTGGGTGGTCATCCTTTCCTTGATGACCCTTCTTCCTGGAACCTACTAAACCTGCTTACACTCATTGTAAATATTAGATTCCAGTTTGAGTTGCCATTAACCATCAAAACCAATTAGGGGCCTAGATGATCTTTCAATCTCCCCCTTTTTGGTGGTTAGTGGCAACCCATTCAACAAATACACATAAAAATTGAATGAGTGATACATGTGCAGGTTGTTAAAATATACTCCCCCTGAAGCTGTGCACAGAAGATTTGCTTTTAACATGCAAATGCATAGATTTTGATTTTAGATGTGAGAAGTATTTTCTTACAACTTACACTTTTATCAGTGCAAAGAATGTGATAGATCATAAGAGATTGATTTAACTAAACTGATATTGATGCAGTTAGTATGATCAGAGCATCAGAGTATAATATTTCATGATCAGAGGAATGCTCAATTTGATCAGCTGATTAAAGTATGTTCAGAGCATTTACTCATGTTTACTATGATCAGATCAAACGTATGTATATGTAGGCAAGATATGTGGGGAGAATTATATCGGAGTAAACACCATCCACACATATCAAGAACATTATTGCATCAGAGCATAAAGTAATAAAATACTGAACATTAATGTTATCAAGACATAAGAATTCAGAATAAAAGCAAGTCTTGATACACCAAAATATATAGCACACTCCCCCTATTTCCAAAAATACTCTCCATAGATACTCTCCCTCTTATATTTTTTTCTTATATCTCTCCCCCTTTGACTCTAAAACACCAGAAAGGGGTTAGGAGAAGAAACATTCAAGGGAGCTTGGTCTTCAATAGCGGGAGAACCTCGGAAAGCTGAGACTGCATTTGATCAACTTGTGATTGCAGATTGCTAACTGCTTCTCTGAGCTGACGATTTTCTCTGCGCAAAGCTGCAAACTGAGTTGGCATGACTTTGTTCTGGTAGGCTTTGGCTGCTGTTGGAGACATCAAAGAGGTGGATAGGATGCCATCTGCAGCCACCTGTGTCACAGACACCAGTTCAGCTGGGTCAGCTTCAGGAATATTAGCTGTGACACCGGTAGGCACTTGAGCTTGAGGAGATGGTATCTGAGGAGCTGGTTGAGCAGCTATGTCACCGGGGACTGGCATAGCTCTGTCCGGGGAATCTCCAAAGAGAGCAGGAACAACAACCTCATCAGGGTGATCATCAACCTGAGGCCTAAGTTGGGTCTTGGAGGTCTTCACTGTGATGTCAAAGTTGGATTCTAGGAGACCTGTTCTTTCAAGGATCATGTACATGATGTACGATCCATACTTCAGCTTAGCCTTCTTGTCCTTTTGAACAGCATCTATTTCATGAAAGATGTACCTTGCAACATCAAAATGCTGATTCTTGGCTATGTGCACCAACACCTGCCATACTGGATTATAGACAGCATCTGTGTTGCCTCCCTTAGGCTGAATTGTAACATTTAAAATCTTCACAAGATGCTTGGCAGTGATTGTGATCCCCTTAAAGTAAACATGATCTCCTGGGGCATTGGCAGGGAATGAGAAGTTTCTGGGATAGAACTTCCTTCTGTCAGCATTGGAGACTGGCTCTAATTTGAACAAATTTGGCATGCCAGGCTCCACTGGTGCATGAAATAAACTGTTGAACTCTGGAGCTCTTATGGATAGTAGCTGACCTCTTGTTCTCCAAAGCATGACATCCTGATTGCTTTGTTCTACCAACACAGTGGCATAGAACTCTTTGATGATTTCAGGGTCATATCCTTGTTGTAGATTGCATACGAATTCAAGGCCTGAGGCATGAATCAGAGATGGTAATGTCCTCAGTCTTGAATCCGTCAGAGCAGACCAATCAATGGCCTTGCAATCTACAAATCCTTTTGAAGATAGGATTTCATGATAGACACCCCCTTGATGATCATTGTGAAATCTGGGGTCTGAGCAAGGTGGACCTAGAAATTCCTCATCTTTACTGAAATAAGGGCAGGTTGACCTCATTTTGATGAATGCACTAGTGCTCATTGAGGAAACCTTACTTTTGGACCGCTTGGGGTCACTCCTGGGAAGCTTCTTTGCTGCAGCTCTTGAAATGAATTACATCTGATTTACCTCAGTCATCAGAGCATAGGAGAATATGTAATGATACTTTGTTTCCAAATCCTCTACTCCAACTGAGGGACTGGGTGAGCTATCTTCTTGTTCAGCTTCTTCTTCCTCTTCTTCATTAGCTGATTCTAGACTGGGGGATGAGCTTTCAGCTTGGTAATCTTCATCAGAATCAGCTTTTGGTTCTCTAACCCTGGGTGGAGTCACTGACACTCCTCTTCCATCATCTGATTGGCTTTCAGAGTTTTCTTCTTTATCAGCTAAGCCACTTGCCTGTGCCACAGGTGAGGACACAGGTGCTTGAGCACTGGGAGAAGTGGCGGCTGGTTCAGCTGACGGTGACATAGGTGATGGAGACAGGTGAGGTTCTTGAGGTTGAACTTCTTCTGCCTGAGGCATAGCTGGTTGGGGCAGCTGTGGACTAGTTGACTTGGTAGATTCAGAAGGCTTCACGGATCTAGACTTTGGAGATGAAGAAGGCACATGGGCCTCTTTTGCAGCTTGCTCTTCAATCTCAAACACAAGAAATTGGGAAGGAGACATCTGCTTTTGAACATCCAGAGAGGAAAGTGATTCTACACTTGTACAGCTTTTGAGTTCTTCTACTCCTCCTCTAATATGTCTACAAGTCCGACTTAGCTGGGCTTGCCACCTGTGACACAGGTGGTGGTATTTCTTTATTTATTTCTTTGATAGCTGCCTTCTGTTGTTCAAGCTGATCTTTAATTGTGGGCATGGAGCTCTAAGAGGTTTCTGATATGATTTCAACATCGGCCTCTGGCTGCTTCTTGGCTTGAGGCTCTTCAATAATCTCCACTGTAACTGACCTTTTTCTTTTATGGCTTGGGGCAGACAAGGTCACAGAAGCTGGTTTGGGTTTGAGTTCATCCGAGAGCAGAGCCTGCTTGGCTTTAACCTCAGCTCGCAGAGCTGCTTTCTCAGCACCATGTGGCATGTTCTTTATCTTGCCGAGCAGCTCATGTATCTGTAGAATTAGAACTTCATCTAAAGTTTGAGGTTTGACCCTTGATCCTGGAGTAGGTGTAGGAGCAACTGCTCTCTTTGATATGAATTCTGGAGAGAGCAGGCCTTGTTTGAGTTTGATCTCAGCTTGCAAAGCTCTCTTCTTAAGGCCTGAAGGCATATTGTTTACTTGCTGGACCAGCTTAGAGATCTGATGAACCAGGTGACGATCTCTGGCATCTGTATAAGATAATTCCATTGGTTTATGAGATTCTACTGATAGACACTTGGTTGAAAGTTTATCCTGCTTCTCAATAATTTGCCTTCTCAGCTCAACTTCGGCAGAGTTGGGAGTTTGCTGACTCTAGCTGTTTGTGTAAATTTGCAATTTCCCTCAAGATAGCTTTATGTTCTTCTGAAGGTTGTGGAATAGCCATAGATACTACCCTAGACATCTCTGAAAGTTCAAAACTTTTAGAAGTGTATATTGTGGTCAGCTGTTTCTTCACAGTCTCATCAGTTGCTTCTCTAATCTGTGCTGCCAGCTTATCCATCTCATCCAGGATAAGCTTGTCATTATCAAGATCTTCTTGAGACACTTGAGCTTTTGGGATAGGCTCTCTGATTGTGAGTGTGCCTCTTGGCAACACTACATCTACAATTGATGGCTTGGAGACCTTTGCTACTTGCTTTGGCTTCTTAGCAGCTTCTTTGCCTAAAGATGTATGCTCAACAACAGCTGAGGACCTTGTCCTCTTGGGTGGAGCACACTGAGCAGAGCTGGACTGAACAGCTTGAGAAACATCTTTCTTTGCAACAGCTCTTCTTTGTCTATAAGCTCTCTGACTTGCTCTTCTTCTTTCAGCTGCCTCTTCTTTCTGCCTTAACCTTTCTCTTTCTTGATCCGAGTTTGAAATGGTTATTTCCTTACTTGATTCATCTGGATCTGACCACTTTAGACCACTGTCAGCTCTCTTAGAATCTGAAGACATCTGGAGAAACAAGATAGATAATAAAGAATGCAGGTAAGTGATGTTCTTAAGATGGCAGAAGATAGTAGCTGTGTGAGACACCTGTGTGAGGATAAGGTGATATAGGTGAGGAATTAGCAACATACCGAGATCTCTGCCTGTTGGATGGGCATGCCTGTGTGACAGGTGAGACCTTAGCGGTGACACAGCTACGTGTGGAGGCAGATGGCAGATTGAAGAAAACTAGGGTTTAACAAGGATTTGCCGTTCAATTTTAAGCTGGATGTAATTTGGAGGATGAATAAGAGCTAAACTAACCCTAGACAAGAACAATGCGCAACTAGATTAAACTTTGAGCGATTGAAAGTGTCACTGAGCTAGGGCGATTTCAAAGAGGGTTTAGCAGAGGCTTACTTTGATCGAGAATTCGATAATGCGCGGATGAATTTGAGTTGGAGCTCCTCGGAAAGCTTTCACCGATGCGTCGAAAAGTTTTCGAGGGGCGAAAACAGCGATTTAGTCGAGAACTCGAGACTTTGGCGCACAGTGGAAGTTCGAGGTTTTGAGTTGGACGTGGATTCTGTGGGGACGCAGCAAAGCTTTATATAGGCCGAAGGGGTATATGGTGGCTGTGTCACAGCTGAGTTAAAGACCTGTGACATAGTTGAGTAGAGAGAAACCCTATGACCTAAGGAGTTCAAAAAGCATTCACCTGAGACATAGGTGGATGACTTAAGTGACAAGTATTTCATCTATAGAACACCAAGATAGAGAGAGTTTTGATAAGAGAGCAAGCATTGGAGCACTATCAGAATGTCCTTATGAAATCTTCTCAATGTCAGTTTGCTAGAAAATCAATCAAGCATAAACTAAAACTGACATGAGTTGATTAGAAAGCATGTACACAGGAATATGCACAGATAGCTCAAGAATCATTCTCAACTCTAACATAAAACACACCTGTGACACAGGTGAGTAACACAGATGAAAGCATGAGCAGCAAGAACAGCAAAGACATATGAGCTAGACACCAAGCCAAACCTTTTAGTGCAAGTTAGAGACATCAATGATATTCAATTCACTCCTCAGAGCACAGAACCTAGTCTCATCTAAAGGCTTGGTGAATATATCTGCTAATTGTTTTTCTATCCTTACATGACACAGCTGTATATCTCCTTTCTTAACATGGTCTCTAAGGAAGTGGTGCCTCACTTCTATGTGTTTGGATCTTTGGTGGAGTACTGGGTTGTTGGCTAACTTAATGGCACTTTAATTATCACAGAAGAGGGGTACTTGATTAAAAGATATGTTCAAATCTTTTAAGGTCTGCCTCATCCATAATAATTGAGCACAACAACTACTAGCAGCTATGTACTTAGCTTCTGCAGTGGAAAGGTCTACTGAGTTTTGTTTCTTAGATGACCAGGACACTAATGAATGTCCTAGCAATTGGCAAGTACCCGAGGTGCTTTTTCGGTCAACCTTACACCCTGCATAGTCACTATCAGAATAGCCAACTAGCTCAAAATTTGCACCTTTAGGATACCACAAACCAAACCCTGAAGTTTGAATTAAATATCTCAGAATCCTGCGTACTGCCACTCTGTGACAGTCCTTAGGGTTGGCTTGGAATCTAGCACACATGCATACACTCAACATTATATCTGGCCTTGATGCACACAAGTATAGCAGTGAGCCTATCATGGATCTGAATTCTTTCTGATCAGCAGACCTACCTTCGATGTTTAAGTCCAGATGACTATTTGTTTGCATGGGAGTATGAATAGGCTTTGCATCCTTCATGCCAAACTTGGTGATGATGTCCTTGGTGTACTTTTCTTGAGAGATGAAAGTTCCTTCCTTGAGTTGTTTAATCTGAAGTCCTAGGAAGTACTTGAGTTCTCCATCCAAAGACATCTCAAACCTCTTGGTCATCATCTGGCTAAACTCATCCTTCATGGAGCGGTTAGTACTGCCAAATATTATGTCGTCGACATAAATTTGGCACACAGATAAATTCTTTCCATTTTTCTTAGTGAATAGAGTTGTGTCTACTAAGCCCATTTTAAAACTATTCTTGATCAGAAAATCTTTTCAATGTGTCATACCATGCTCTAGGTGCTTGTTTTAAGCCATAAAGTGCTTTGTGCAGTTTATAAACATGATGTGGTTTCTTAGCATCTTCAAAGCCTGGTGGCTATTCAACATATACTAGTTTAGCAAGTTTACCATTCAGGAAGGCTGACTTCACATCCATTTGGTAAAGCTTGATATTGTGATGAACAGCATATCCAAGGAGGATCCTGATGGCTTCAAGTCTTGCCACTGGAGCAAATGTTTCTCCAAAGTCCAGGGCCTCAACCTGTGTGAACCCTTGAGCCACAAGTCTGGATTTGTTTCTTACCACTTCTCCATTTGTATCTTGTTTGTTCCTGAAGACCCACTTTGTTCCAATCACATTATGATCATTGGATCTTTCAACCAAGGACCAAACTTGATTTCTCTCAAACTAATTTAGCTCTTCATGCATAGCATTAATCCAATCAGCATCCATGAGAGCTTCCTTTATGTTCCTGGGTTCAACACTGGAAACAAAAGAGTAATGTTCACAAAAATTAGCAATTCAAGAACGAGTAGTCACTCCCCTATTAATGACACTGATGATTTGGTCTACAGGGTGATCCTTCTGCAACCTGTTGATCACAAGGGGATCGGGGTTAACCGCCTGTGTCACAGCTGTTGGTGTTGCCTGTGACACCGGTGGTTCTTCCTGTGACACAGCTGGCTGAGTCAGGTCCTCTGCATCCAATTGATCATTGGTTGGGTTGTACTCGAACTCAACATCTTGAAATCCAGTGTCTTCATCCAGTGATGGAGAGAGAGATTCTTGATCAATTGGTGAGGCAACTTCCTCCTTGATGGTGGGGCTGATCTCACCAATGGATTTCTTTTGAATGTCCTCATTCCCTACATCATTAGCAACCTGCTCTCCTTGGGAGCCATAAGACTCATCAAAATCCACATCTATAGATTCTTCAACAACCTTTGTGGAGGTGTTAAAAATTCTATAGGCTTGGGAGTTAGTGGAATAACCAAGGAATATGCCAACATCAGATTTAGCTTCAAACTTAGTAAGGTATTTGCCTTTTTCTAAGGATGTAGCACTTACAACCGAATACTCTGAAGTATGAGACATTTGGCTTGGAGTTGGTGAGCAGCTCGTAAGGAGTTTTCTTGAGTAGTGGATGTAGATATAGCCTATTGATGGAGTGGCAGGCGGTGTTGACAGCTTTAGCCCAAAATCTTGGTGAAGTCTTGTACTCATCCAGTAGTGTCCTTGCCATCGCTATTAAGGTCCTGTTCTTCCTTTCCACTACACCATTTTGCTGTGGAGCATATGAACTTGAAAGCTCATGCTTGATTCCATGCTTGTCCAGAAATGCTTCCACTTTGGAGTTCTTGAACTCAGTCCCATTTTCACTCCTGACCTTCACCAGGTTTACCTTCCACTCATTTTGAACTCTAACAATGAGATGCTTGAACTTCTTGTAAACCTGTGTCTTCTCCTTCAAAAAGAACACCCAAGTACAAAGCCATACTTGTTACCTCCCAAGCTCTCATATGTTGTAGGACCAAAGAGGTCAATGTGAAGAGCTCAAAAGGTGTGGTGGTGGTCATGATGGTCTTGGGACGATGAGCAGCTCCAACTTGTTTGCCAGCTTGACATGCGCTACAGGGTTTGTCCTTCTCAAACTTCACCTTCTCTAAACCTATGACATAGTCATGTTTGCTCAGTTTGTTGAGAAGCTTCATCCCTGCATATCCTAGCCGCCTGTGCCACAGCCAGCCAACACTGGTCTTGGCCATGAGACACCATGGAGCTGCTACAGGCTCTTCATTGAAGTTAACAATATACAAATTTCTAGATATGCATCCTTTGAACACTTGAGAATCATCAGATAGTTTGGAGACTATAACCTCATCAGGATAGAAAGTAACTTTCATACCTGTGTCACACAGCTGTGACACAGACATCAGACTATAGCCTATCTGATCCACAAGCATGACATTAGATAAGGAGTGATGTTCAGATATGGCAACTTTACCAATGCCATTTACCTTTCCCTTAGAGTTGTTTGCATAGATCACGTACTTGCTTGGCAGATTATCATTGGTGATCTCTACAAACTCCTCTCTGCCTCCAATCATATGTTGTGTACATCCATTGTCCACAACCCAATCAGTTCTACTGGAGATAGTGTCCTGCAAGATTAGTTATGGGATTTAAGGACCCAAACTTGTTTGGCTCCCTTAGCAGATTTACCAAAGCAGAAACAGCAGTTAATGGGTTAGTAGATCTATTTCTAACATTGACAGCCTTAGCAACAGATGATATAACATGAATTCTTTTCGGCTGTCTATCACCTACAACCTTAGACAAAGGGATTAGTTGACTATGTGCATTGCCGGTGACACCGGTGGGTACATAGCTGTGTAGTATACCTATGACATAGGCAACTGTTACCTTTGGAACCCAGATGGCAGGTAACCACTTTGTCAAAAGCTTGCGACCTACATATTTGGCCACAATTTTCCCTTTTCTGTCTTTCTGCAGGACATAGGATGGGTTGGATGGAATGTTTACTGCATTCCTATTTCTCTGCATATGACCAAAAAATTTGTTGTCATTTGTACCTGCCTGTCTCACAAATTTAGCTGCAAGATTAAAATTAGTGACAGCAGGCATTTTATCTTTACTTGCAGAAGAAATATAACCCAGGCCTTTTCGGCCATCATTCTTCCTTAGCATCTCAGCTCTAATCAGCTAATAATTTTGCATGCCAATGTGGGCAGTGCATAGGCCTTTCCTCATAAGCCTCTTAAGTTCTTCAAGCTCCTTCTTGAGCTTGTTATGTTCAGCTGCATCCACAGAGTTAGCAGCAGTAGAAGTTGAAGCCTCTTTTGAGTCATCAATTGCACAACCTGTGGAAGTTAGAATATTTATGCGACTAGCACAATTGATGCATGATTCAATGATAGTAGGAGCAGGCAAGGGTGCATCAGTGGATATAGTAGAGGAAATATCAGTGCATATGGAATGCTTAGCCTTAAGTTCCTCATGCTCCTTCATGAGAAGCTCATGAGCTGCTTTGAGCTTTTCATGGGCTATTTTTAGATTCTTCTGGTCTAGCCTAAGGTTTTCCCTATCATCTGTAACCTCATCATATGATTCTCTCAGCTCCCTAAGTTTATCCCTTAAGGATATATTCTCCTTCCTCTCCTTGCCATAAGCTTTATCTGTTCTTTTCAGAATGCCAATTAGTTCAGCATAATCAGGAAAGTCATCTTCAGTAAGTACCTTAGATTCTTTGGCCATGAGGCACAAAGGAGCAGAAGTGGATGACGTCTGATCAGCCTTGACGTTGATCTGGGAGCTGTGTGACCTGGCTGTGTCACAGCTGGATGCATCAGCCAAGCTGATGGCAATTCCAGCCACCTGATCTTCTTCTTCAGATTCTTCCTCTGAACCTGAGTCATCTGACACCCAAGCTTGTCCAACATAGGCTCTAGCAGTGGCCTTATTCTTGGAATAGGTTGGGTGCTTGTTGAAGGCCTTCTTTATTCCATGATAGTCCTTCTTCTTCTTGTATTGATTGTTGTCCTTCTTCTTGTTTGGACAATTAGCAGCAAAGTGGCCTTCCTTGCCACACTCGAAGCACTTGTTGTCTTTGGATAGCCTCTTTCCTTTGAATTTGTCACTTGACCCAAACTGCTTCTTCTTCTTGTAGAACTTTCTAAAATTTCTTGTGAGGAGAATAAGTTCACTCTCTTCTCCACTGGTCATCTCCTCGTCAAGTTCTTCACTGCTATCACTCTCAATTTGTGAAGTTGAAGTAGTGGTCTTCAAGGCAATGTTCTTCTTAACAGCTGGGGAAGAGCTTTGCTTGCCTTCTTGCTTAAGTTCCATCTCATGTTTTATAATCCTTCCTAACACTTCAGTGGGCTTCATCTGGTCGAACCCATCTTTCTCCTTCAGCATGAGAACGAGAGTTCTGTAGGCTTTAGGAAGCACTGACAAGAACTTCTTGATCACATCTTCATCTTCTACCCGCTTAGAGCCTAGAGCCTTCAACTGGTTGGTAATGATGGTGAGTCTTGAAAACAGAGAGTTGATGTCTTCACCATGCTCGTACTCAAACCTCTCTAGCTTTGATTCTAGAAGACTTCTCTTTGACTTCTTCAGAGTGTCACTGCCCTCATAGATCTACTCCAGAGTATCCCAGATATCCTTGGCAGAATCCATGGTACTGACTCTGTTGAAGTCATGCTCCTGTAGACCCATGAATATGGCAGTGGCAGCCCTAGCATTGTTCTGAATGTTTCTCTTGTCGTTTATGCTAGCAGTGGTGGTGTCTTCCAACCTGTAACCTGTACACACAACCTCCCGTACATCTGGATCAATGGTGATAAGATGCATTTGCATCTTTCTTTTCCAGAAGGCATAGTTAGTTCCATTAAAAACATGTATTTTACCCTCATAGCCCGACATCCTTTAAACTCTGGCTATTAGGCCAAATCAAAGAGCAACCTGCTCTAATACCAATTGAAAGGACCGAAGGTGCCGACTAGAGGGGGGTGAATAGGAGGCTAACTATTTTTCACTTGTTTTAGCTTAGATTATCAAATTAAGACTTAACAGATTGCAAGGATAAGCTAGCTGTGTGACAGGTGAATAACACAGGCAAGATATGATATGCAAATTAACACTTAGCTGTCACACAGGTGTCTAACACAGGTAAGCTAATAACTTAGAACAGGTATGCAAGGCAGATAGCTGTGTAACAGGTAGCTGACACAGGTAAGAGATATGATATACAACAACTGTGGCACAGCTATGCTAACATAGGTGTAAAGGTAATCTATCATAGATAAAAGGAATATATCTAAGAACACACAAGCATGCAGATGTAGCAAGTAAATAGAAGCAACACAATGAGTACTCAGAGAGACAAGGTGTTTTTCACCGAAGTTCCCTACTCTTTTCATAGAGGTACGTCTCCGTTGGAGAGGCTACTCCAAAGAGATCGCCAGCACTGAATCGTGCTTGTTCTCCGAGTACCTGAGTGATCAGGCCTCTTCCTTTGCTTGTGGAAGTCCTTTAGCCTTGCAGCAGGTAGACTTCAGATCACCTTCACAAACTACTGGTTCAACCCACACAAGCTTGGGTGATACCAGCAACTCCTACACCCGTCTAGGAGTAGACACTCCAAGAGTAACAGATTTAGCAGCAGCGACTCTTGGAGGAACCAGTGCTCTTTGCTCAAAGACTCTAACTCTCGTGAACTAACACTTAGGGAGTTTGGCTTCTGTTCTGAGAGTAGGAGGCTTTGCAACGGTCGAATATGATTCACTGGAATGAGCAAGGTTGAGGTCGAAGACCTCCCCTGGTCCCCTATTTATAGGATTCACAGGTACCTGACCGTTATACTGTTGCCACGTAGGATTGAGTGAGTCACCGATGTCTACCTAACCGTTACACTGTTGCCACGTAGGATTGAGTGAGTCACCGGTGTCAGACACCGGTGACATAGCCAATCACACCGCACAACTATAACCGACTCAGGCAGACCGACACCTGCGTCACCGGAGGCACACACAGGTGAACCCTTAACTGACGTAGCCTAACTACTCAGCCTGGTCCTGGCATATTACATGCCCTCAGCGCACACTTAACTCTGATCCCTAATAAGGAGAGAACCGCCAACAGTCTTCTGACTCAGCAGACAAACTATCGCAGTGCAGATCCCTTAGCATTTACAAGCTCTCCCCTGGTACAGAGATGTACCTGAGTCATAGAGCAGAAGACCACCTGTGACACAGCTGTGTCACACCGGTGACTCTAACCTCTAGGTTTTTTCTACCGCTAGCACTGCAGAGTACTAGCACAAGCCAGTTTCACACTTGTGCAAAACTGTTGATACAGGGCCACTGACCTCAAAGCATCAGTGCCGCTGTCCAACACTCTGAGCATTGAGCAAAAGAACCTCCACAGATCATTACTACTTCATCCCTCTTGATAGTACGGGTGTTTCCTATGGACTCAAGGAAACTAGCAAATCTAGACTTTTCCTGCCACCAACTGTATTCACGGCCCTTGACGCATCAAGCCACCATCACCTTGCTTGCAACTTCTTGCACAGCACCGGCTTCCTCACAGCTGTGACACAGCTGCCTAGCATAGCCATTCCCTTGTCCTGGAAATCACTTTTGTACTTTTTGGGTGGTCATCCTTTCCTTGATGACCCTTCTTCCTGGAACCTACTAAACCTGCTTACACTCATTGTAAACATTATATTCCAGTTTGAGTTGCCATTAACCATCAAAACCAATTAGGGACCTAGATGATCTTTCAGCGGGGCACATGCATCGTTCTGAACCCTGGTCAGAAAGGCCTTTAGATAAGGTTTCTATTGGCCGATAGTTCTCCATGACACACGGGAGTTGGTGCAGCGATGCCATAAGTGTCAATTCCATAGCAGATGCATTCACCAACCTCAATCAAGTTAGCCAACAACCCAGTACACCACCAAAGATCCAAACACATAGAAGTGAGGCATCACTTCCTCAAAGATCATGTAGAGAAAGGAGATATACAGCTATGCCACGTAAGGACAGAAAAACAATTAACTGATATATTCACCAAGCCTTTAGATGAGACTAGGTTATATGCTCTAAGGAGTGAATTGAATATCATTGATGTCTCAAACTTGCTCTAAAAGGTTTGCTTGGTGTCTAGCTCATATGTCTATTCTGGTTATGCTATGTATGTTTTTCATCTGTGTCACCTACCTGTGTTACAGGTATACTTAGAGTTGAGAGTTTTTGCTGAATTGTTTGTGCACAGCTTCTGTGTACATGTCTTTTCTATCTTATTTGGTTCTTCAGAATCAACTCTTGTCAGTTTTAGCTTTGCTTGGTTGATTTATTCATCTGTGTCTCAGGTGAACTCCTTTGAAATTCCATAGGTCACAAGGTTTCTTTTAACTCATCTGTGTCACAAGTCTTCTTGTTAGCTGTGACACAGCCACCTTATAACCCGTTGACCTATATAAGGAAACCTGTGATTCCCAGAAAACCCTATTCAACCACAGAAACCTCAAACTTCTGCTGAGCGCCAATTTCAAGGTTTCTTGTCGAAATCGTGGTTTCCGTCCCTCCAAAGGATTTCAATTCTTCAGAGAAGCTTTCTGAGGCGCTCCAACTCTTTTTCATCCATGCCTTGCAAAGTTTTTGATCAAAGTAAGCATCGGCCATCCCTTCTTTTGCTTAAACCTAGCTTCTTGTCAATGCGTTTGCTCTAGAGGATGATCCAGTAGCGCATTGTCCTCAATTAGGGCTGGTTCTACTCATGCTTAGCCTTCTGAACTCATCTAGCTCAAAATCTTAGGGTAAAACCTTGCTAAACCCTAGTTTTCATGAATCTGCCGTCCGCCTCCATGCATAGCTGTGTCACCGCTATGATCTCACCTGTCACACAGGTATGCCAATTCAATGGGCAAAGATCGTAGTTTGGCTCTATGTCCTCACCTGTGTCACCTCTATCTCACACAGGTGGCAAACACAGCTACTATCTTCTGCATTTGGGAGCACCTCTTTCCTTATTCTTCCTCATCTTTCTCGTTTCTACAGATGTCTTCAGGTTCAGAAAGAGAGGACAGTGGTCTCAAATGGTTTGATCCAGAAGAGTCAAGCAGAGAGATGATTATCTCTGACTCTAATCAAGAGAGGGAGAGGCTAGGGCAGAAAGAAGAAGTTATTCATAGAAGAAAAGCTCAGCAGAAAGCTTATAGACAGAGAAAAGCAGTAGAGAAGAAAGCTGCTGCTGCAGCATCTAAAGCTGGTCAGTCCAGTTCAGCTCAACAAGCTTCATCCAAGAGGACAAGATCCTCATCTGATGCTGGTCAGTCAGCTGTGAGCAAGTCAGCAGCCAAGAAGCCCAGACATGTAGTAAGAAAGGTCAAAAAGACCTCTGTTTGCAGATGTTGTACTGCCAAGGGGCACTCTTTCGATTCAAGGGGCTCAGGCTGAGGAAGTTGATCTCTCTGTCCAAGAAGCCATTATTGAAAATGACAGGATCATTTTAGAGGAAATGGACAATCTCTCAGAACAGATTCATGCAGAGACAGATCCATCAGTAAAGAAGCAGCTTCTTGAACTGTTCTCTGCCAAGAATCTTCAGCTGTCAGTTAACTCTAGGCCTATATCTTTTGCTATTCCAGAGCCAACAGATGAAGACAAGGTCCTTTTGAGTGAAATTGCATATTTGCATTTTCAGATGCAGGCAGCCACATCAACATCTGCCAAGAATGTCTTGAGAGAGCTGATCCTTGAGAAACAGAAGCAATTTTCTTACAACTCTCAGAGAATTCGACCAGTCTCAGGATCAAAGGTTGTTGAGGTTCAGAATACTGGTGCAAGAGATCATCATCTTCTTCAAGAAATATCTGATCTGATTGCTACAATGAAGGATATTCCCTCAGGACCTACTAAAAATGCTCTGAAGGAACAACTACGAATCAAGCGACAATTGCTATCTCCTGATCTCAGAAAAGCATCTGAAGAAGCCATACAGAAATGCAGAAGCAGTTTCACAAGAAGGAGATCAGCAACTACAGTTATCTCAGATGAACCTCAAGCTCAGAATCAACCAGAATCAGATCTTGCAATCATCTTTGAAACCTCACAGAGCTCCAAACCAAAAATGAAGGATTAGCTGGTTCAACAGCAAGGAGCTCTGAAGGAGCTCAAGAAGGAGATGTCACCACCTGTGGCACAGGTGGCTGACACAGCTAAATCATGTCTGCACACCTATCAGAGAAAAAGGAAGAAGAGTTCTAGCTCCATCAGTACTGAAACTCTTTCATCTTTAGATGTGCACAGACCTATATCCCCTTCTCAGTTCCTGGTTTCTGAGACAGAGGAACAAGCTGCAGAAAGGGCCCTTGAGTCCTATTCTCCACCCAAGGCTGGGACAGATAAGCCTTCAGAAGCTGTTCAAGCATCATCTCCACAGCTACCCCAACCAGCTATGTCTCAGGCTCATACATTATGTTCATGATTCTTCAGAGGATGGGTCTACCTGAGTCAGATTTTGATATCTCTATCAAGCCATCCAAGACTCAGCTCAGACCTCAGCCTGATAATAATCTAGATGAAGTTGCTATCCCTGCTTTCTTTGGAGATCTATCAGATACAGCTGTGCCAAGCCCCAGTGTCACAGCTGCTCCAACAACAACTCAGAGGCCACCTCAAGTCCCCAGCTCTCACCGTCAAGTCCCCACCGGTGTCACAGCTGATACTCCTGCAGCTGACCCAGCTGAGCTAGTATCTGTGACACAGGTAGCCGATGATGGCTCTCTCTCGGCCTCTTTGATGTCTCAAGAAGCTATCAGAGCATACCAGAACAAGGTCATGCCAACTCAGTTTGCTGCTCTGCGAAGAGAGAATCTCTAGCTCAGAGAAAAAGTAAGCAATCTGCACACCAAAGTTGATCAAATGCAGATTCAACTCTCAGAGATTCTTCAGTTTTTGAGATCCAAGTCCACCTGAAGCATCTATTTCCTTACCCCTTTTTGGTGTCTTAGTGGCAAAGGGGGAGAGATATTATGGGGGAGAGATGTAAGGGGAGAATTTTAGAAGAAGAAGAAGAAGATCTTTCATAAGGGAGAGATATAGGGGGAGTGGAGAGTCTTGCTGTGTATCAAGACTTGTTTTAATTTGAATTTTTTATGTCTTGAACACATTGTCTCTTCTGAAATGATGCAGTGTTGTTCTTGTTTATATGCTGATATGATATGTGTGGAGAATATTTTCTTTTGCTCTGATCTCTTTAGCTCTGATCATAACTCATATAAAATCATTTAGCTCTGATCATAACACATATCAAATGGTTTAGCTCTGATCATAACACATATAAATTGATTTGCTCTGATCATAACATAAATATCAAATGAATTCTTAAAGCATGCTTTGAAAGAAACACTAAAGCTGCATCACTATCAATTCAGTTCAGTCTATCATGCTCTGATACATTTATTGCTCTGAACTGATGAAATGCAAGTTGTGAAAATATACTACCCAAGTTTTTATTTTAGATCTGTGCATTTGCATTCAAAAGCAAATATTTTATGCACAGCTTCAGGGGGAGTATATTCTGACAACCTGCTCAAGTACTACTCATTCATATCCTTAATTGATATCTGTGAATGGGTTGCCACTAACCACCAAAAAGGGAGAGATTGAAAGAGCATCTAGGCCCCTAAGATGATTTTGATGGTTAATGACAACCTAAACTAGAATCTAATGTTTACAATGAGTGTAAGTAGGTTAAGTAGGTTCCAGGAAGAAGAATCATCCAGGAAAGGATGACCACCCAAAAGTACAAAGGTGGTTTCCAAGACAAGGAGATGGCTGCGCTAGGCAGTTGTGCCACAACTGTGAGGAAGCCGGTGTTGTGCAAGGAGTTGCAAGCAAGGTGATGGTGGCTTGATGCGTCAAGGGCCGTGACTATAATTGGTGGAAGCTGAAGCCTAGGTTTGCTAGTTTTCTTGAGTCCTTAGGAAACATTCGTACTATCAAGTTAGATGAAGTAGCAATGATTATTGGAGGTTCTTTTGCTCGATGCTCAGAGTGTTGGACAGTGGCACTGATGCCTTGAGGTCAGTGGCCCTGTAACAATAGTTTTGCACAAGTGTGAAACTGGGTTGTGCTAGCACATTGCCATGCTAGTGGCCTAAAACCCTAGAGCCAAAGTTACCTGTGTGGCACAGCTATGTCACAGGTGTTTAGCTGCTCTATGACTCATGTACATCTCTGTGCCAGGGGAGAGCTTGTAAATGCTAAGGGAACTGCACTGCAATAGTCTGTCTGCCGAGTCAGAAGATTGTTGGAGGTTCTCTCCTTATTAGGCTTAAGAGTTAGTGCGCTGAGGGCATGTAATATGCCAGGACCGTGCTGAGTAGTTAGGCTATGTCAGTGGTTTCACCTGTGTCAGCCGCCGGTGACATAGGTGTCGGTCTACCTGAGCTGGTTACCATTATGCGTTGTGATTAGCTATGTCACCGGTGCCTGTCACCGGTGAGCCACTTAATCCTACATGGCATGAATGTAACGGTCAGGTGCCTGTGGACTCTATATAGAGGACCAGGGGAGGTCTTAGACCTCAACCTTTTCAGAACATTTTGCTCAACCTTTGCCAAACCGCCTCAATCCTTTTGACCATTGCAAACCTCTTTTCTCAAGAACAGAAGCAAACATTCCTAAGTCTTAGTTCAAGAGAGTTAGAGCTTTGAGCAGAGAGCACTGGTTCCTCCAAGAGTTGCTGTTGTTGATTCTTTCTTGGAGTGTCTACTCCTAGACGGGTGTAGGAGTTGCTGTGACCACCCAAGCGTGTGTGGGCTGGTGCAGTAGTTTGTAAGGGTGAATTGAAGTCTACCTGCTGAAAGGCGAAAGGACTTCCACAAGCAAGAGAAAGAGACCTGAAATCTCAGGTACTCGGAGAACAAGCATGATTTAGTGCTGGCGATCTCTTTGGAGTAACCTCTCCAACGGAGACATACCATCTCTGAAAAGAGTGGGAACTTCGGTAAAAAAACCCCTTGTCTCCCTAAGTACTTTACATTCAGTACTTGCTTATTTATCTAATTAGCATGCTAGAGTAATTCACTGTTATTCTCAATCTAGCTGCAATCCTTTGTCTTTGCCTGAGTAGTTCAGCTGTGTCACAGTTGCTGTAGTGCTTATTTATTATCTGTGCCAGTAACCTGTTACACAGTCGTCTATCTAGCTTCTGTTTAGGGCTATCTTTTTACCAGTGTTAGCCACCTGTGTGACAGCTGCGTGTTAATTTACATATCATATACTGTCTATGTAGCTGACTTGTCACACGATAGCTCATCCTATTGATCTGATAAGCCTTAATCTAAACAAAGAAAAGAAAATTGTTTAAAACCTGTTTAGCCTCCTATTCACCCCCCTCTAGTCGGCACCTACGATCCTTTCAACCTTCGCTTAGCACGTGCTACTAGCCACCTCATTGGCCGATACACGACATGGCCGCCAAAGCACTAGGAGTAACCCAAGACGACTTGGGCAGTAGGGTGCGTTCTTAGTTTTTCTTTACCTTGTCATTTTTAGCAATAGATACCATTGGTTACCCAGTACTCATACGGAACCCTGCGTACGTACAATCTATTCAAATAAAATCCCTAGTCATAACTGTCCATCAGAAATGTCAGGTCCCTTCTAATAGATAGTTCGGGGCTGGATAAGTACTTTAGACCGGGAAATTCCTGACAAGATGCCACATAAAATACTTGAGAACTTGATACCCGCAAACAACCGATGAATGCTCTATTGCTTAAATTTCACACATAAGTTAACAAAAGTTTGTCAAGTTCCACTTCTACAGGCTAGCTAGATGTCCAGGCAATCAACAAATGTTCCTTCATGGCTTCAACCAACTGCTCGGTCTCCCCAACCTCGGCTATCGGCAGGTCATCACAAAGGGCACTGGCATCTAACTCACGATATCAGGCCTTCAGCAGAGCCAGAGCCATGGCTAGCGAGTCCTGATCACCCTAGCGAAGCTGGGTCTAGATGTGAGCCGCAACCATCGGCTTCAGTTGACTGATCGCTGCTACCACCTCAGCCATCCAAAGCTCGTGGCCTGGGCTCTTGGGTATGACGACCTCGACCTTGGCCAGTGCAGCTTCAAGAACCCCCACAGCATACTCAAAGTCGCTTTCATGTTTTGCTGCCTGTGATTCACTCCGAGACAGTGATGACTGCACCTCCACAAGCCCACCAGCCACCCGAGTCTTGTCCTGGACCAGTTTGTCCTAGGCTTCCTCGAGCTGAGTCTTGGGGGCGCGGAATTGCGAGAGGTGATCATCCCGTTTCTTCAGCTGCTTGTCAGACTCCGACAAATGCCTCATCAGCTCTTCGACCTCCGCTTGGAGAGGAGCCGCCAGAGACAGGGCAAGCTACAGACAATGAAAATTAGTCCTCGTACGAAATGACCTTAGAACATAGTACTACCCCATTACCTTCAGTAAGGTGGCTATGCACTGGGGCAAGTCGAAGCCATCCTCGACAAACTTCATCAGTTCCAACAGAAGCAGCGGCGTGAGCCCCCTGGCAAAAAAAGTTCCCGTCGCAGGAGTAGGGGGAGGAGCCACCACCGAAGGAAGATCCATGTCTAGATCCGCGGGATTCACGGTCACGTTCAGGGACTGGGTGGCTAATGGTGTCAACACCCCCGGTGTGGCTCCGGCTGTGGTTTGGTCGAGTCAAGGGTCACCCTGAGAAGGTAATGGGATCAGGACATGGTCGATAAGTACCCAAAGAGAAAGGAATATGCTTACCATGGATGTTTCAGCCTTAGGGGCACCTTGACTCTGACGAGGGCCAATCCCCTCTTCGTCGGAGTGACCACCTTTGGTTCCTCCATGACTCGAGGCCTTGTGGCGCTTCGTGTCTTCTTGTCGGTGCCTCCCCCTCGACAGGGACGGGGTCGCTCCCGTGGCCATGAGCCGCCTGCCCCCTGTACCACCACAAGAGCCACCATCATCCCAACGCCAAATGAAGAGAAATAAATAATAAGACGGAAAGTCCTGTGGAGGTAGAGAAGAAGGCCACTTAGGGGACGATGCTGGAAGGTTTTCCCTCGGTGGACCCCCCATGGATGCATCTCCTGCCCCGGAGTCGGGGTCTGGAGCGGGCGGGAATAGAATCTACACCAAGTCGTCAGCGGCGGCTTGGGCCCCAGCCTGCTTGGCCTCCAGGTTGGGCACGCCACTGCCAACCCGCTGCAAAGAAGAGATGGACCCGAGGCTGAAAAAATCAGCTGGAGGTAACCGAAGAAGATAACCAGACAAGGATAGATGGATAACTCACCGACAAAACCTTTTCCCATTCCTCAGGGCTAAGTTCCAAAAGGGGACGAGGAATCTCATGTCTTCCACCCGGAGGGTAAACCTCGAACAGATACTTAGGGGGTAAGATCTTTAGGCAAGGAGAAACTAAGTAGGTAAAGGAGTGTTCTGATCCGACGAATCAAAGATAGTAGGACAAGGGCACTTACCCGTCTCAAAGTCCCACGTCTTGTATACTCTATCTGGAATCACCCACGCTCCTAGGATCCTCGATCTAAGGGGGCTAATTCGATGCCTGAGGAAATCAGTAACGACGTCCTACGCTGAAAGACCCCTCTTGGCAAGATCAGTGATCTCTATAGCATGAGCCTTGAGCCGGCTAGACAGTTGAGGAACATCTATACAGGCGTCGGTTTGGTATGGTGCCAGGTGAAAGGACCTCAGATGCCGACTAGAGGGGGGGTGAATAGGAGGCTAACAAAAATTACTTCTTTTAACTAGATTGTTTAGATTAAGCCTTGTGCAGAAGCAAGGATTAGCTAGCTGTGTGACAGGTGTGTGACACAGGTAAGTTGCGATGTGTAAATTAGCATGCAGCTGTCACACAGGTGCCTAACACAGGTGGGCTAATGACTTAGCAAATACGATGAGCAATCACAGTGTCTGTGTAACAGGTAGCTAACACAGGTGTGAGATATGATCTATACCAACTGTGAGACAGCTAACAAGACATAGGTGTAAAGGTGATCTAAGCAGATAAGCAGAATATCTATATGAGCATACAAGCAAACAGATATAGCAAGAATCAAGCAGTAAAACAACAAGTACTCAGGAGACAGAGTGTTTTTCACCGAAGTTCCCAGCTCTTTGCAGAGTGGTACGTCTCCGTTGGAGAAGCTACACTGAAGAGGTCGCCAGCACTGAATCGTGCTTGTTCTCCGAGTACCTGATCTCAGGCCTCTTCCTTTGCTTGTGGAAGCCCTTTTGCTTGCAGCAGGTAGACTTCAATCACCCTCACAGACTACTGGTCCAGCCCACACAAGCTTGGGTGGTACCAGCAACTCCTACGCCCGTCTAGGAGTAGACACTCCAAGAGTAATACATTCAGTAGTAACAACTCTTGGAGGAACCAATGCTCTTTGCTCAAGAACTCTAACCCTTCCCAAACTGACACTTAGGAAACTTGGCTTTCGTTCGGTGGAAAGAGGCTTTGTAATGGTCAAATGTGAGTTACTGATTGGCTCATTGGTTGAGATCGAAGACCTCCCCTGGTCCCCTATATATAGGGTTCACAGGCACTTGACCGTTACACTATTGCCACGTAGGATTAAGTGAATCACCGGTGTCAGCCACTGGTGACACAGCTAATCACTCCGCCCAACTATAACCGGCTCAAGCAGACCAATATCTGTGTCACCGGTGGCACACACAGATAAACCCTAAACTGACGCAGCCGCACTACTCAGCCCGGTCTTGGCACATGACATGCCCTCAGCGCACACACTCTCTGAAACCTATAAGGAGAGAACCTCCAACAGCCTTCCGACTCAGCAGACAAGCTATCGCAGCACAGGTTCCTTAACGTTTTCAAGCTCTCCCCTGGTATAGAGATGTACCTGAGTCATAGAGCGTTAGACCACCTGTGACACCGTTGTGTCACACCGGTGACTCTAATCCCTAGGGTTTTCTACTGCTAGCACTGCAGAGTGCCAGCTCCAACCAGTTTCATACTTATACAAAACTGCTGACACAGGGCCACTAACCTCAAAGCATTAGTGCCACTGTCCAACATCCTGAGCATTGAGCAACTAGAACCTCCACAGAGCATCACTGTTTCATCCCTCTTGATAGTATAGGCTTTTTCTATGGACTCAAAGAAACTAGCAAATCTAGGCTTTACCTGCCCACCAACTGCAGTCACGGTCCTTGACGCATCAAGCCACCATCACCTTGCTTGCAACTCCTTGCACAGCACCGGCTTCTTCACAGCTGTGGCACAGCTGCCTAGCACAGGCATTCCTTAGTCCTAGAAACCACCCTTGTACCCTTTTTGGTGGTCATCCTTTCCTTGATGTCCCTTCTTCCTGGAACCTACAAACCTGCTTACACTCACTGTAAATATTAGATTCCAGTTTGAGTTGCCATTAACCATCAAAACCAACTTGGGGCCTAGATGCTCTTTCAATCTCCCCCTTTTTGGTGGTTAGTGGCAACCCATCCAACAAATTTGCATATCAATTTGAATACAAGGTATATGTGCAGGTTGTAGAGAATACACTCCCCCTGAAGCTGTGCACAAGAGATTTGTTTTTAACTTGCCAATGCACAGATTATAATTTTTGGTTATGGGTAGCATTTTCTTACAACTTACACTCTTATCAGTTCAGAACAATAAGTGTGTCAGAGAATAATGAGCTGAACTGAAATGTTTTTCTCTTGATGCATTTGCAAGAACCAGAGCATATAAAAATGTGTCAGAGCATCTGAATATATATCTTAGAGCATATGAGAATATTAGAGAGCAGATTCACTATGGATATATGTATCAAAGCCAAACAAATTACTGGTCATATGTATCAGAGTGCCAACGGGCATATATATCAGAACGAGAGCTCTAACATGAATATGTGAATCAGAGCATATGTTTAATATGAATATGTGAATCAGAGCATAAGTCAATGAGCATAGGATTAATAATGAGTATATGAATCAGAGCAAGCAGACTAATTAGAGCAAAAACAGTCTAGACTTATGCATCAGAGCATTGGACATATGCATCAGAGCAACACACTTGGCACACTGAAATATTTCATCATCAGAGTAAAGTGAGCAAGATAAGACTCAGTATTAATTGTAGTCAAGGCAGAAAAATCAGAAATAGAACAAGCCTTGAGTACACTAGAAAATAATTTTCTTTCTCCCCCTTCCTCTATTCTCTCCCTCTTACAAATCTCTCCCCCTTTGTATGAAACTCTCCCCCTATGTCTCCCCCTATGTATGAATCTCTCCCCCTTTGACACTAAAACACCAAGAAGGGGTGAGGAAGAGACACATTCAGAGCTTTGACTTCAAAATCTAGAGAACTTCTGACATCTGAGCCTGCAACTGATCAACCTTTGATTGCAGACTAGAGACTTCTGATCCGAGCTGAAGGTTCTCTCGGCGTAGAGCTGCAAACTGTGTTGGCATCACTTTGTTCTGATAAGCTCTGGCTGCTGCTTGAGACATCAGAGAGGAGGACAGAGTGCCATCTGCAGCCACCTGTGTCACAGATACTAACTCAGCTGGGTCAGGTGTGGGAGTATCAGCAGTGACACCGGCGGGGACTTGGACTTCAGGCACAGGCATGGAGGGAGCAGGCGCTTGAGGAGCTGTTGGAGCAGCTGTGTCACCGGGAGCTGACACCGCTGGTTCAGGGGATTCACCAAACAAAACTGGAACAGCAACCTCATCAGGATGGTCATCAGCCTGAGGCCTGAGCTGGGTCTTGATGGTCTTTACTGTCATGTCAAAGTTGGAATCCAGAAGACCTGTTCTCTGAAGGATCATGTATACGACCCATACGTCAGCTTAGTTTTCTTGTCCTTCTGGACAGCATCTATCTCATGGAATATATATCTGGCCACATCAAAATGAATGTTTTTTGCTATGTGCACCAGCACCTGCCATACTAAATTGTATACTGCATCTGTATTTCCTCCTTTGGGCTGGAGGATGACATGAAGAATCTTTACAAGATGCTTTGCTGTGATTGTGATCCCCTTGAAGTACACATGATCTGAAGGGGCATTGGCAGGGAATGTAAAATTCCTTGGATAGAATTTTCTTCTGTCAGCATTGGAGACAGGCTCTAGCTTGAACAAATTTGGCATACCAGGCTCGATAGGTGCATGAAACAAGCTATTGAATTCTGGAGCTGTGATTGAGAGCAGCTGGCCTCTTGTCTTCCATAGCATGACATCTTGATTTTCTTGATCTACCCAGACAGTGGCATAGAATTCCTTAATGATTTCTAGGTCATAATCTTGTTGAAGATTGCATATGAACTCCAGACCTGAGGCTTGGATGAGAAATTGAAGACTCCTCAGTCTGGGATCAGTTAGAGCAGACCAGTCTATGCCCTTGCAATCTACAAATCCCTTGGAAGCAAGGATTTTATGGTAGAGACCCCTTTGAAGATTAGTGTGAAATCTGGGGTCTGAGCATGATGCATCCTGAAACTCCTTGTCTTCATTGAAATATGGGCAAGCTGACCTCATTCTTATGAAAGCACTTGTGCTCATGGAGGCAACTTTGCTTCTTGATTTCTGGGGATCACTTTTAGGTAGCTTCTTGGCCACAGCTCGGGAGATGAACTTCATTTGATTCGCATCAGTCCTCAAAGCATGAGAGAAGATGTAATAATACTTAGTTTCCAGATCTTCTTCTCCAACTGAGAGACTGGGTGAGCTATCTGCTTGTTCAGCCTCTGCCTCCTCTTCCTCTTCTTCGTCAGCTGATTCTATACTTGGAGAAGATCTCTCGGCTTGGTAATCTTCATCTGACTCAGCTCTAGCTTCTTTCGGCCTGGGAGGGGTAACAGACACACCTCTGCCATCATCTGATGAGCTCTCAGAGCTTTCTTCTTGCTCAGCTGACTGACTTGCCTGTGTCATAGGTGATGACACAGGTGCTTGAACTGAAGGAGCTGGGTCAGCTGGCGGTGGCACAGGTGATTTAGACAAGTGTGGCTCTTGGGCCTGAGCTTCTTCTGCCTGTGACATAGCTGGTTGAGACAGCTGTGAACTTGATTGTTTGGCAGCTTCCAAAGGCATCACAGATCCAGCCTTTGGTGATGGGAGCACATGGGCCTCTTTGGTTGTCTGTTCTTCGGCCTTAGACACCAGAAATTGGGATGGAGACATCTGTTTCTAGACATCCAGGGAGAAAATGGATTCTACACTTGTAGAACTTTGAGATTTTCTGCTTCTCCTCTGGTATGTCTACAGACTTGACTTAGCTGGGCTAGCCACCGGTGACACCGGTGGTGGCATCTCCTTCTTCAATTCTTGAATGGCAGACGTCCGTTGATCAAATTGAACTTTTAAGGATGGCTTGGAGCTTTGAGTCGTCTCATAAATTATTTCGATATCTGCATCTGGCTGCCTTTTGGCTTGAGGTTCAGCACTGATCACAATAGTTTCTGATCTTTTCCTTTTAGGAGCTTGAGTAGGTGCAGCAGCAGGAGGTGATGAAGGCTTGGAAACCTTTGGAAGCATAGCCTTTTTAAGCTTGAGCTCAGCTCTCAAAGCAGTTTTCTCAGGACCATTTGGCATGTTTCTCAGCCTTCCGAGAATATCGTTTATCTCCATCATAAGAAGATCATCTGCAGCTATGTGAGGGATCCTTGATTCTGAACTGGCAATAGGAGGAGCTGCTCTTTGAGATTTGAACTCAGGAGACAGCAGACCTCGCTTGAGTTTGATTTCAGCTTGAATGGAAGTCCTCTCAAGGCCTTTTGGCAGAGAGTTAGCCTTCTTGGTTAACTCATTGATTTCAAGGATGAGATGCCTATCTCTAGCATCAGTATGCTGAAGTTCCAGAGGTTTGTGAGACCCTTCTGCCAAGCATTTTGTCGAAAGTTGATCCTGCTTCTCAAGAATCTTCTTTCGCAATTCAGCTTCTTCTGAATAAGATTTGCCTGACTGCATCTGCTTGTGCAAATCTGCTATTTCCCTCAAGATAGCCTTATCTGCCTCTAATGGTTCTGGAATTGCCATAGATACAGACCTTGACAACTCTGAAAGCTCAAAGCTTTTGGCTGTGTATATGGTGGATAGCTGCTTCTTTACTGTTTCATCAGTTGTTTCTCTCATCTGAGCTGCCAGCCTATCCAACTCCTCCAGAATCAGCTTATCATGCTCCAGATCTTCTTGAGATATTTGGGATTCTAGAACAGGTTCTCTGATGGTGAGTGTGCTTCTTGGCAGCACCACATTTGCAATGGAAGGCTTTGAACCTTTCTTAGCTGGTTGCTTCTGCTTCTTAGCTGCTTCCTTTCCCAAGGATGTGTGCTCAACAGCAGCTGAGGATCTTGTCCTCTTGGGTGGAGCACGCTGAGCAGAACTAGATTTACTGGCTTGAGAAGCTGATTTCTTTGCAACTGCTTTCCTCTGCCTATAAGCCCTTTGGCTTGCCTTTCTTGTTTCAACGACCTCTGCTTTCTGTCTCAGCCTCTCTCTTTCCTGATCTGAATCTGAAATGATAATCTCAAAGATGGATGCTTCTGGGTCAGACCATTGCATCCCACTGTCAGCTTTCTCAGATCCTGAAGACATCTGTAGAAACCAGATAGATAAGACAGAATATAGGTAAGAGATGTTCCTGAGATGCAGAAGGTAGTAGCTGTGTGAGACACTTGTGTGAGAATAGGGAGACACAGGTGAGGACTTGGTAACAAACCGAGGTCTCAGCCTTTTGAATAGACTTGCCTGTGTGACAGGTGAGACCCTAGCGGTGACACAGCTACATGCGGAGGCAGACGGCAGATTTTAGAAATCTAGAGATTTACTGGTTTTTCGGTGGTTAATTTCGAGAAATATAGGTTCTGAAAGATTATCAGGAGCTAAACCAACCCTAACAACTAACAATGCGCTAATGGATTAGGCTTTAGAGCAAAAACATAAGCCCTAAGCAAGAATAGGCGCAAAGTAGGGCTGGCGGAAGCTTACTTTGAGCAAAGATTGATAATGCGCGGATGAAATGTTGCTGGAGCTCTTCAGAAAGCTTCCTCCGATGCTTCGAAAGATTTGGAGGGGCGGAAACGTCGATTTCATCGAAAATTTGGTGTTTTGGCGCACGGCGGAAGTTTAGGGTTTTAACGTAGAACGTGGGTTCTGTGGAAAACGTATCGACGTCTTATATAGGCCGAAAGGGTATAAGGTGGCTGTGTCACAGCTAATAGAGGAACCTGTGACACAGGTGAGTAGACAAAATACCCTAGGGCCTATGGGAATCAAAAGCATTCACCTAAGACACAAATAGATAGCTCAGGTGACAAGTATTTCATCCATAGAACACCAAGACAGAGAGAATTTGATAAGAGAGCAAGCATATGAACACTATCAGGGAATCCTTATACAATCTTCCCAATGTCAGTTTGCCAGAAAATCAATCAAGCAAAACTAAAACTGACATGAGTCGATTTTGAAAATAGGTACACAATAATGTGCACACACAGCTGAAGGATCTCTACACTATGCATAAAACCCATACACCTGTGACACAGGTGATCCACACAGATGAGCATGTAAGGCATGTAAATGGTAGAATATATGAGCTAGACACTAAGCCAATCCTTTTTATTGAAGATTACAGACATCAATGATATTCAATTCACTCCTCAGAGCACAGAACCTAGTTTCATCTAAAGGCTTGGTGAAAATATCAGCTAATTGTTTTTCAGTCCTTACATGGCACAGCTGTATATCTCCCTTCTCAACATGATCTCTCAGGAAGTGGTGCCTCACTTCAATGTGTTTGGATCTTTGGTGGTGCACTGGGTTGTTGGCTAACTTAATTGCACTTTCATTATCACAGAAGAGGGGTACTTGATTAAAAGATACGTTGAAATCTTTCAAGGTCTGCCTCATCCATAATAACTGAGCACAACAACTACCAGCAGCTATATACTCAGCTTCTGCAGTGGAAAGGGCTACTGAGTTTTGTTTCTTGGATGACCAGGACACTAAGGAATGCCCTAGAAATTGACAAGTACCAGAGGTGCTTTTTTGGTCAACCTTACATCCTGCATAGTCACTATCAGAGTAGCCAACTAGCTCAAAATTTGCATTTTTAGGATACCATAAGCCAAAGCCTGAGGTTTGAATCAAGTATCTCAGTATCCTTCTTACTGCAACTCTATGACAGTCCTTAGGATTAGCTTGAAATCTAGCACACATGCATACACTCAACATAATGTCTGGCCTAGATGCACATAAGTAAAGCAGGGATCCTATCATGGATCTAAACTCTTTCTGATCAGCAGACTTACCTTCGATGTTTAGGTCTAGATGACCATTTGTTTGCATGGGAGTATGAATAGACTTTGCATCCTTCATGCCAAACTTAGTGATGATGTCTTTGGTGAACTTTTCTTGTGAAACGAATGTACCTTCCTTGAGTTGTTTGATCTGAAGTCCTAGGAAGTACTTGAGTTCTCCATCCAAAGACATCTCAAACCTTTTGGTCATCATCTGGCTAAACTCATCACTCATGGAGCGGTTAGTACTGCCAAATATTATGTCATCGACATATATTTGACACACAAATAAATCCTTTCCATTTTTCTTAGTGAATAGAGTTGTGTCTACTAAGCCCATTTTAAATCTATTCTTGATCAGAAATTCTTTCAATGTGTTATACCATGCTCTAGGTGCTTGTTTATAGACATGGTGTGGTTTCTTATCATCTTCAAAACCAGGTGGCTGTTCAACATAAACAAGTTCAGAGAGTTTACCATTTAGGAAAGCAGACTTCACATCCATCTGATAAAGCTTCATGTTATGATGAACAATATAAGCAAGGAGGATCCTGATGGCTTCAAGTCTTGCTACTGGAGCAAAGGTTTCTCCAAAATCTAGACCATCCATTTGTGTAAACCCTTGAGCCACAAGTCTGGCTTTGTTCCTTACCACTTGTCCATTTGTATCTTGCTTGTTCCTGAAGACCCATTTTGTTCCAATCACATTATGATCATTGGGTCTTTCCACCAGGGACCATACTTGATTTCTTTCAAACTGATTCAACTCTTCATGCATAGTATTTATCCAATCAGCATCCATGAGAGCTTCCTTTATGTTCCTGGGTTCAACACTGGAAACCAAAGAGTAATATTCACAGAAATTAGCAATTCGAGAACGAGTACTTTTCTCATTCATGCATACATGGCATTATCGTCAACCGCACCTTATTTAAACTTAGTTGTATATCAACTTTACTTTATAGAATATGTTAATATCTCATCCTCGGTGGATATTTATACAAACACCAATCAACGTATTGGCATTATAGAATACGTGCATATCTCATCCTTGAAAACTCAATTTGTGGAAATTAACACCAATCAATTTATTTGATGTGTCGAACGTTGATAAAAACCCTAGCAAGGGGGGGGGTGGGTCCAGTGAACCTTGCCCATGAATTCCCCTTCCAACTTTCCCAACATTCACCTCCCAAGATTGTTTCGAAACCCACATGAAATCATAGCTTGCTTTGGTTTGCCGAGGGCAAACCCTAAAGTCCGAGAAACTAGGGTTTGAGGAAACGATAAGCAGATAAGCATGAAAATTTGTCAAACTTTGAAAGTGGGCATGAAATGGGGAATATTAGCTCCATGTCAAATTTCAGATTTTTGGGGAAACCCTAGGACCTACCTCTAGTTCAAATTGCCGAATTAGGTTAAACTCTAGGTTTGAACTAGATCCCCTTTCAAATCAACTCCAAATTGGCTCAAACTTGCACAGTAGCTCACAAATAATATTAGAAAGGTCTGGTAAAAATTTCAAAACATTTGGACAAAGATTCATACATAAAATAACGTGGGGAGTGAATCTGTATAAAAGAAAAAGAAAAAGAAATAAAAACCCTAACTACTCGGGCCGACAGCCCGCTCGGCCGGCCCAGCTGGCCGGCCCACCTCCCAACGCGCGCGCCTCCCCCCTCTGCTCCCGCTGACAGGCCGGCCCCGCCTGTCAGCCTCCTCTCTCTCTCACTGCCGCGCCCCGGGCCCGCTCGTCAGGATCTCCCCCTCCACGTCTCACCCGAGCACTCGCCGGCGTGGGCGGTGCTCTGATCCCGGCAGCGCCTGCCCGAGCCGTCGCCGCCCTATAAATCCGCCATCCCGACAGCCCCCTTTCTCCCCCTTCTCTTCCCTGAAACCCTAGCCACCTCCTCCTGTTTCCTCTCCGCGCCCGAACCTCCTTCTCCCTCTCCGGTGACGAACTCCGACGAGGAATCGGTGCGCCCTCGGTGAGCAATTGCCCCAATCTCTACCCTCCCCAGCTTCCTCACTAACTACCTCACCTCTCCCTCCGCTCCATTTTCCAAAAGCTGGTCCCGAGCCCTTCGCCGTCGCCTTCGTCTCCGCGGCCGGCCAGAGCTCCGACGAGCCTCCTCTTGCCGCTCTGGTCCATCTCCCCTCTCATTTTCTAGCCCCAGCGCCTCCCCTCCTTCTCCTCTACCTCCCTGACCACTTCTCTTTGCAGATCTGCACCTGGAACGACCCAGCACCGACGACCCGACGCCCCTCGCCGCTCCTCCTCGTCGTCGACCACCCTCCAGGCCTTCTCCATCCTCCCCGACCACCGAGACGAGCTCAAGGTGAGATCCCGAGGCTTTTGCCTCTTGTCCCGAGTAGATCCGAGCACCGGAGCCGTCTCCGACGAGCTCTCCGGCGAGTCTCCACCGCGGAGCTCCTGCTCCGGCCAGTTCAGCAAGAGGGAGAAGAGAGAGAGCGAGAGAGAGAGAAGGATGGGACAGGTGGCGCGGGGTGATTGGCTCCCGAGTGCCTGACCGGATGACAAGCGGACCCCAGTGCCTGCTGACGTGGTTAAGTGGATGGGATTCTCTGGTAGGACCTCGGGTACGCGTTGGAATTCCAGAAGGGGGTGGGTACACTTCGGGTAGACTTAGCAATTAGGTTTAGGATTTTTAGGGCAGATTTTGAATAGATTTTCAAAGGGGCATAACTTTTAAACCACTCGGCCAAATTGGATAAAATTTATATATTTGAAAAGCTTAGGAAATTCCCTACAAGATGGCTGAATCAAAACTTGAAATTGAACACATGCACGTCCTGATATCTAGGGTAGAAGTTTAGGGCCTGTCGAGGATCAATAAACCCTAGAATTGCGACCCTAACTCCGATCTCGACAAATTGGACCTTTCTGGAGTCCTCGTGAGACAGTCTATGCCATGAAACCATTGAAATCTCAGTAGGGTTACATGCATGGGGTGGCTCTAGGGTTATCTCACTTGTTCGTCGAACCCCGCTAAACCCTAACTCGCTAAACCCTAACTTGCAATTCGTAGCTCCGACTCAAGAGGTTTCAGCGGCGTTAGTCTTGTATTCCAGAACACTTCTAAGCTACACATGTTTGGGTCCATGACCCCTCAATTTGAGCAAGAATATCCACAACCCTAGTTCGTACTTGAATAGTGAGTAGCTTGCATGCAATCTAGGGCAACCCTAAAACCTTTATACGTTAACTACGAACAACCTTTATCAACTTAAACCTAACACCAGCACATGTCTGAACATTCATTAGTTACATTAGTCTTCATGCATACATGCTGATTGTTTCTATTATCGCTTATTTCCGACATTCGATTTCTTTGCACTAGAACCTGAAGAAGGAGACCCCCAGGCTCACGACTCCTCGCAAGATCAAGAACAGTTCTACGAAGGCAAGCAGAGCTTGTTGCACCCTACTTACTTGTTCAGTATATGTGTACATGATATCTTTCCATTCGTTACTGTTTATATAATGATTAGAAACTGTGGTTAAGTCCTACCTCGAACTAGCATGCTAGGGTATGAGTTGTGATATGTGTGCATATGGTTGGAGTCAATCTGAGAAGATAATCATTTGAACCTACTAAGGGGAGATGTGAGAGCCGAAGGGAAAGTGTCACATGGATAAAGTTGGTATCATTTGGTAGAATGAATGCGATGAGGTGAAGGAAGTGTTTTTCGCGATACCAACCCTGAGGTGACTCCATTGTGAACATTTCCCTTGTCACGCGTGGACGTTAGCGACAGCGATACTGGGGTGTATTCGATGTAAGACTGAGACCCCTGGGCGACTAGCTATCCTCAAGGGTTAAGGCATTCCTTGCACTCAGGGTGATCGTCTGCCGGTAACGGTCCGAGAGAGTAAATGAATATGTATGTACGATGGATCGATTGGATTTGACTTAGGGGCTGCCCTAATTGGATTGGATAATGTTTAATGAACGGATTTGGATTGGACTCATGGGCTGCCCCGAAGGATCTAGATTTGATGATTTGATTTCATGGTAAATTGGTTGTGGTATGTTGCACCCTGAATTAAAATTGTTGCTTAGCTTGTCACAAGTTTATCTGGTTAATGTTACATTCTTACTTTGTATATTGTTACTCTGAGAAGCATTCATGTTTAATTGTGTTGTACTAGTATGAGTAGGACATTTAATCAAGCACGGATAAGTCTTGCGAGTACATTCGTACTCACCCAGGTTATTCCTGGAGCTTGCAGGTGAGCCGGGGGTTGAGGACTATTTCGATGATGCCTGATAATTGATGTTTCCTCGGTTAGGTAGCCGATCTATGGGATAGGTCGTAGCTTTTGTTCAGCGGTCACTAAGCCGCTGTGGGACTCATTTATTTTGCTTTCGCTGTTGTTAAATTTCTCCGTACTCGGATATGTTTCCGGTGATAACCGACTGATGTAATATGTTGTCCCATCGTGGACTATTAGTAGTAATGTCATATTGTAGGGCTTTGTGATGATATCCGAGTTGTTAATTCCAGGCTGCCCTTACGCAATGCGTGTATGATATGAAGCGTTTTGGGTATGTCGTGAAGACTTATGGTTGTACCGGTTGTTACTAGGTTGGGCAGGAATCGGTTGAGTGACCCGCTGGCTGAGATGCTGTGCCGGCCAGGCAGGGTGAGGGCGTTCTACCGGGCTTTCGAGCGACCCACTAGCCTCGAGCTAGGTTAGGGTGTGGGTAGAACTGCCGGGCTCCTCCGACCTTGCCTTCCCTAGTAGTAATGGGGAACGACTCTGAGCCTTCACCGGATTGCGGAATCGTATGTGGTTCTGGGAAGATTGGTCGCTTCCGGCCGGCTCGCAAGTGGCGGGTGTCGGATCGTTCCGTCTTGGTGCGTACGGCGCAGGTACCGTGCCACCGGACTAACGAGTCTTTCGGTCCTTGGCGACTTCGCGTTCCCCGAATCATATGCAATTCCGGGTCCGTGACACCATAACCGTGGACACGGCTAATCGATTAGTTTATTACTCTACAGAGTTTGTACACTTTAGTCGCATGACACAATCTCGCCTTGTTGCCACTGGCCGTCGCCAGCATTGCAACAGGGAGATTGTGACGAGGTCTTTTAGCTAGATCCCCCTAAGGTGTGACATGCCCACCGGGTCTGGATCAGAGTCGAGAGTATGTCCCCGGACTCCGGTCCCCCCATCTGTGCCGAGGGTCCTCGTAGCTACGTCCACCCCTTCTACGGTACGGCAACATCAGCACCAAAGGCTGACTAACCTACTTGACCAAGCCATTGCCCATATAGCATGTGGTTGCACTGTTGACACACTTCTCCAACTTAAAGACTTCGGCCTTAAGCGGTACGGACAACCAATGGTTCCTTTCAACCGGCCTTCTGCGGGTAGGACAACCATATGCTCCTTCATCACATGATCCAGCTGTCGCCCGCACCATATTAGATGGTAAGTTTCACCCAGAGTAGAATAGAAGGAATAGAGAGAGAGGAAAATCATCGGGCATCCGGCCCTAGCTCAGCGAGCTCAACAAGTTTCAACAAGGATCATTGATCCGATATTCATTCCTCCGTAGAGGCAAGTCAAAACAACCTAAAGATGTAATTAAGCATGGCTAAGCATATCTCTACTCTATTCAGAATAAAACCTATTAATCTACTCAGGGTATCAAGTAAAAATAGCAACAAGCGGACAGGGTAAATGTGTGTCAATCGACACGCTAACTACTGGATTAAAAACAACATGCATGTTTGTAAATAACAAAATATAATGACTTCAAAAATATAGGATCAAATATGATCAAGAAAAGGTGGCATGCCTTCGTTGACGAGTTGGTCTTCTTCTGCAGGAACTTGGCCTTACCCAACTTCGCTACTTCCTATTCATCGCAACAGCAATAAAGCGCAAGGCAAATAAATATAAATCCAAATTAAATATCAAATGGAAATACTAGAAGAATAGGGCTAGCAAGGTTGGATAGGTGTCAAAGGGCAAAGGCGAAGGGATAGGATTGTCGAAAGACAACTAGGAATGTGTGAGATTATATATCTCAACCAGATAGAGTACATGTACTCAAAAGATGGTCTTTCGGATCAGATCATTCTGGAAAAAGGATAGATTTATGGGATAGAATTTGCATGTCAAATGACTCAAGTTAATCCATATGCGAGATAGGGATAGATGTGCAACTGGGAACAAGATATGGTTGATGACAATAATAGCACAACCATATGATTAAACATGGAAACCCGACATACTACTAAAATAAGCATAACATATAGTACTAGTACATAAGCAAGGTCCTGGCATGCTAGTCGGTTAGAAATGATAATAGACGACATGACAATCTATATGAACTACCATGCAACATACAACTGGACATCATGTAACAATCTAGATAGACTAGACATGAAATCGAGATTAGGCAAGGCATAGCATAGCACCAAACATATAATCGTGCAGTCACAATCTAATAACCATCATTAATAATGCAAACGGTGATTAAACTATATGACCAAATAACAACTAGCATCTACATCACATGCATCATACATAATATGCAATTTATGACATAACATTAACTCTACTCATGCAATTGTGTGTATACAATGCAGCAATCAACCTAAACGTACTACACATAACAATAACAACATTTTAGTAAAGAAAGATTATTGGCAACATATATGCATATATTATAATCGATACCTAAAGGTTACCCATACCTTATGGAAGTGTAACATAAGATATCAACCTATGCATTATAGTACCTACATATTATATGACCATCAACTAACAGAGGATATGATTAAATAATAATAATTCAGTAAGGGATTATTATTCCAACATGTAGATTGTCAACAATACTAAGTCTAATTATATATATATATCTCTATATGCAACTACATGATTATGCCACATAAAGTCATATTGAACATTTGCAACTTAATTGTGTTTAAACAAACAATTAAATTATACACATGAATAAAATAATGTGTCAACCATTGCATGGCGGATTATTATCTAAAACATGGATTAGCCTATGTATATATGCATAAATATATACACATAGCTGCATCTATAAATCACACGAAATGCAACGAACAAATATGAGACATGTGTATGATCTTAACCATATTATACACAGAGGTCACCATTATGGCTAAATATTTTACCACACCATTAGTTAAAAAAGAAGCATCTATATATATAATAAATTTATATTTTGCATCACATCATGTCATACTTCCATTTAAATCTACACATATATATCTTATCATGTTACCTACACATGGTGACATGGGAATCATAACATGTTTATTAAACAATCATCATCACGTGTGATTAAAGACACTAACATGCTAGTAATCAACCTTATGCCATATACAATAATAATCTTATGCGTGCTAGTAGATGTACATTATACAAAGATCAACTATCATATGATATGTCATATTAATATCAGCTTAGTAAGATTATGCTTCTACTATTATAGGTTATATGCAATATTAGGTTCGGTTATATATTGTATAACACAATACATGTGAACATATATAAGGTCATGCAATATGAACCTTATTAAATATGAATAAATTTATCTGCAATATAAATAAGATTGAACTAACATGATTAATCACATGATGAATTTTAAGCATGAACATTACATAAATAGAAGCAAGGACTATATAAGAACTAAGCATATGAATATATGAAACTATAGTCTAACATAATATGCAATTTAATTTGGTGATCAAACAATGATGAAAAACATTATAGATGAACATAAGGTGATGCGGGTGATTTTGGATAGAGATTAATGGTGGAAAAGAATGGCATAATGTGCCACAAGATGATACAAGATTAATTATATGGGTGGTGGCGACGTTCGCAACACAAAACGGTTGGAACAGATTATAGATTGGTTCTGGACAGACCGGACGGTTTTGGTTGCTGCACGATGCTCGCTCAACAAAATCATGATCCGCCAATTGGGTTAGAAGCTAGACATACAGAGGCACAATCCTACCAAAGGGTTTTGGATAATTCTTACCGAGTCAACAGGGAAAGATCAGACAAGTTTGGTGGTCTGCAGATCGAATCTGGACATCCGCGGACAGCACGTCGGAGACGGATCAATTCCCGCCAAACGGCTACATGGATCAAGGAGAAAATTTACAGAGATGTTTGTAGATACCTAAGGAATAACTTGACTGAAAGGATTGATGATAGACTCACCGGATCAACTGCAAAGGAGGTGATAATGCTAAGCTACTGTTTCTGTGATCAAATCTGGACATGAACAGCAGCACAAAGAAACTTGATTTCCTGGAGATTGGACCATTGGATTGCCTTCAAATTTTGTAGAGATGATCTTGACAACATTATCCAGGATCCCACCAAATGGATCTTGAAAAGGTCCAAGCTGACGAGGGCGTCGTTCCAATTTAGATGCACGCGTAGAAAATCTGGGTGCAAACAGCACGGTAGTATTTGGAGATTTCTCGATGATTGCACCATTGGATCTTCACCAAATTTTGCAGAGAGGTAGAGGGAAAGGTTAAGAACAAACTCACTGAAGGGATTTGCCAAAAGATGTTCGAAGCGACGGAAATTGGAAAAATACTGAAGTGGGACGTGCTATTCAGGAACTGCACGGGAAGAGAAGGGGGGGTGGCGGCTGTTTAGAGGGTGTGGTGGCTAGGGTTTCATGGGCAAAGAGTGTGGGGGAGTAGGGAAAAGGTGGGAGGGGTGTGGGGTATTTATAGGAGGGTTAGGGAAAGAGATTTCGATCAAATTCTATTGGAATAGACGTGGCGACGCATGCTGCGCTACGTAGAACTCGCCGGAGTGGCTGCTCAGAGGAGGAAAAGAGGTGGCGGGGCACCAAGTGGAGATAGGCTGGGACGGCGCGGCCAAAGAGAGAAGTAGAAAACCAAAAATAAGAATAAAAGAACAAACGAGCTTGATTAAATACCAAACAAACTCCGAAAGTTCTGAGAAAACTCCGAGAGACATATTTCAAATTGAAAAAAATCAAATTCAAGTTGGATTAATTCAAATTAACTTCGGACCAATTTGTGAAATTCCAATTAGGCTTTAATTAATTAGACAATAAATAATGAAATTTTCTGGCCCTGATTTTTAAATAAAAGATTTTGAAAAGCTCTAAAAAATCATGATGTTACACATCATCACCCTCGTCATCAACACACCACCAGCCTCCTCCTCCCGTCAACCGCCTGTCGTGCCACAGCCTCGTAGCCTGAAAGTGCATCTAGGTCCCCTAAGTGAGTTTTGGTGATTAATGAAAAAATGATTAAGGAATTAATGTGTACATCAAGTGTGATTAGATTATTAGTTCCATGGAGGAGTGCTTTAGCCAGCTTTGGTGACCCCTAAAAAGTTCTAATGGAAGGATGCTTGAAGAAATTAGAGATTTAAGGACATTTTTCTAGATCTTTGGTGATTCATTGAATCATATTAAGTTTAGGATAAGCTGTACTATTAAGGGGGACTGAAATTAAATAGCTAGTGAGAGTGTCTTACTAAAAGCTCAATCAGTAAACCATCGACGGTCAGTAAACCATCGATCTTACGTAATACGTGGTGAAAATAGGAGGGGTAGGGGACACCCTAATCAGTAAAGCCTACTTGTCGAGAACCAAAGATTTATACAGGTTCCGGCCTCCCTGAGGATAAGAACCCTATGTCATGTGTGTCTTGTATTAATTTTGAGACAGAGTAGAAGGGGAATAGATAATCTAGATGAGATCTACTACTGGTCAGAGGTGGATGTTAGGATGTGTCTTCCCTATTACTTGCTCAGAAGTCTTTTTGGATGGAGTATGGCTTCTGACTATCCAAGTGGAATCTATCGGGCGTCTCTTCTCCATAGGGTCCTTGGATCCTTTTAGAGGGTATGTAGTAGCGGGTACAGACTCGTTTCTGAGTAGGACTCCTGTCATCCTTAAACGTCGGGATAGAATTCCTTGTTTAAGGAGCATCCGAACACCTGCGAGTAGTTTCCTTATCTTCCTAGAATCCCTCCTAGATACGGTAGTTTCTCCAGGCACCGAGGGTATCCCTAGGATATCATATATGGATACCGTCGTTGTATACAGTAGAGTTGTACTTCTCATCATCAAGTCCCCCATCAGTACGTGAAATATGGCCGTGACGGGTTAAGGAAATCAACCTAGCCAGGAGAAAACATCCCGACTGTTGCTTTTCTGAGTAGTCACTTAGGTCTCCGAGTAGGATGTTCATCTGCTTGGGATCCTGATCGTCTGGGTCATCTAGTCAGGATATTAAGTCCACTCCG
Source organism: Stipa capillata (assembly GCA_019208055.1). Taxonomy (NCBI): domain Eukaryota; kingdom Viridiplantae; phylum Streptophyta; class Magnoliopsida; order Poales; family Poaceae; genus Stipa; species Stipa capillata. The sequence goes on along the minus strand of JAGXJF010002016.1, from coordinate 246,058 downwards.
AGTGGCCTTCTGAGCCCCCGAGTAGGCCTCTTGTTCGAGTAGGGATTCTGGGTAGCTCAACAGATGTTGTACTCATATCCATGGATCTTGGAGAGTTGTTGAGCAGTCCTGGAACTGAAAAGCCCAGCATCTTGTTGTAGGTGAGAAGTGCCTAGACTTTCCTGCTCGGGATCTTGCGCCTGATCCCGAGGTGTTGTTGCGATTGATTCCTAGCAATCTATTGATCTGTTACACTGTCATCCAGATCGGGATTGAGTGATGATCCATCCCCGATAGCGAGAACCTCTTGAGGTATGATTTATCATGGGTCTGTCGTTGAAGGTGATTTTTGGAAAGTTTCTGCGGCCATCTAAGTGGTCAGAACCTCTGGGGATAATCCTAACATAGGTGTTATGTCACTTACACGAGCACCTTGGTGATTAGTGCATACAAAAGTGATGCCGTAGGTCTTGGCATACTCGCCCATCAAACGATTTATGTCGTTGACGGACTCGTCATTAGGGGAGAAATCGCCTAGATCTACCCGGTTGTTCATCGGCTCCCGATCAACAGGAGGGGTGAAGTTGTCATAGAACCCCTTGTCCGAGAAGTTGGATCTTCCCGTGATCTTTGGTGATGATGTCAATGGAAACCTAGTAATGTTAGCTAAAGGGTTCCTCATGATCGGCGTCATCTGTCGACGATCGGTAAACCATTGATCTTATGTAATACGTGGTGAAAATAGGAGGGGTAGTTGACACCCTAATCAGTTAAACCAATTCATCGGGAACCAAAGATTTATACATGTTCGGGCCTCCCTGAGGATAACAACCCTACGTCTTATGTGTCTTATATTAATCTTGTGATAGAGTACAAGGGGAATAGCTAATCTAGATGGGATCTACTACTGGTTGGAGGTGGATGTCAGGATGTGTCTTCCCTTTTACTTGCTCGGAAGTGTTCTCGGGTGGAGTATGTCTTTTGACTAACCAAGTTTTCTTGTCGAATCTATCGAGCATCTCTTCTCCACAAGTTCCCAGGATCCTTTTATAGAGGGTATGCCGTAGCGGGTACGGATTCGTCTCCAAGTAGGACTTCTGTCATCCTTAAACGTCGAGATAGAATTTCTTGTTTAAAGATTTCATCTCCAAGCCAATTTGATTGAAGTTTGTTACTCTTAGAGATTGGCGTCTCCTAGAAAACTAAGAGTCATTGGGAGCCTTCAAGTTTGTGAGGGTTTGGAACTCACCTACTGTAAGGTGAAGAGCTGCCGAAGTGAAGGGATGCTTCGCATCCTGAAGCCTCTTGAGGGAAGAGCACGTTTCAGTGTCGGCTTCGACCGTCCGCTCAAGCTTCCTCAACTTAGACATAGAGCCTTGCGAAAGGCTCGAACTTCAATAACAAATCCTTGTCTCCTTTGTGTTTGTGATATTTTCCATCCCTTCATAGTTGCTTCTTTGGTATATCTTGCTTACTTGTATAAATAAGATCTGATTTGGTTATGTATTTTTTGATAACTGCCTATTCACCTCCCTCTAGTTGATAGCTTTGATCTTTTCAACTTGTATCAGAGCCTCATTCTCTCATATCTTATGTTTCACCACCTAGAGAGATATGATGTCTTCTAGAGAGGGGATGCATGTGGGAAAACATCCATATTTTAATGGTACTAACTATGCTAGTAGGAAACATAAAATAAAGATGCATCTAGTGGCCTTTAGTCTAAGGATATGGCAAATTATTGTTTACGGTTTTGTAGTTCTCAAGTAGGATGAGCCAAACGATAGTGACCTCTATCTCAACACACAAGCAACCAATGTCATCTTCGACGCGTTGACTCCGGATGAGTTCAACCGAGTGACACCCTCGAGAATGCCAAGACCATATGGGACACTCTCATGGAGATACACGAGGAGACTTCATCTGTCAACTAGTCCAAGCTTGATGTCTTGACAAGCAATCTTGATCGCTGTTGGCTATTCAAATGGCCTATAGATATTTATATCCACAAGTGCACGAAAAATATATATCCATCAAGGAGTCCAAGCTTGTAGGATTTCACCTTGAAAGTATTCCAGGGTTATCAATCTGTGGGAAGCAAATATGTTTGAGCAGGGATATCAGAATATCAATATATCTTAAATATCTATCCAACTCTCTATCACTTAGGAAGGACAAATCTTTTCTAGATATATAAGAGTAGATGACCTCCAGGTAAAGAGGCTACCAACCTACAGAAGAACATCTAAGAGGGTAGATAGCTAGTCGAAGTCTAATAGCAAGTAAGTAAAAGTATTAGTTCCTTATTATAGTGATGGAAGGGGATCGTTAGTATTTTAGTTATCGAGCAGTTGTTAGGTCAAGATTCAACACTCTAGACAACCGGTATAAAAGTTATGCGCTGTCACCGACTAACCCTAACAACTAGAGGTGTAGCTAGATGAAGTCTCGGAAGACTCTCAGGATGCTCCTCCTGTAGTCGGGCCGTGAGTATGCAGAGGCGAAGCTTTGGCTACACTTAAAATTGTTGTCTTGACATGATTACTGTAGTGGTAGGCTCTAGGTAAAGAGGGGCCTCAACATAGGTAATCTCCTCCTTATCTGAATGTCAATAAGCTAGCCCCTAGGCTACACTTTTCAATCCTAGATAACTTAAATCCAAATCCATGACACACCTACCGAAGGGTAAAAGCTTTACCTTACTCACAGGTCCAAACTTGAACAACTAGTTCCAATAGAGAGAAATGAATTGAGACAGTAAACTTGATAAATAAAGATACTCAAAGGATCACTATATTGATATTTAGATGTTCATACAATACCTATAGGCAATAAGAATAGCCAACAGTCCCTCCACAACCCATGACGGAAAAACTAACAAGGCTCCTTCCTTTGCTCCCCCATCTGTGTGGCCTTTGGCCGATCACAACGCAACCCATTGCACCCTCTACCTCCCCATCATTGGTTACAAGTGCCACTGTCTTCTTCATCATTTATGAATGCTAGGGCCCTTGTGTTCAGGTTCTTCTGCTCGATTGAGATTTCTACTTGATTTATTTTTGTTCAACATGTTCCTCCGCTGATTAGGTATGTTTTGGTTTTGGGGGTATTCGACTACACCGGTCCAAAATAATCTGGTCTATTTGTATCTGATGATGAATAGTATGGTATCCTATGTATTAGGGGTATCCGTATACAGAATCCCAGGACTTTAGGAAGGTATAGCGTACCCGGTAAGGATCCTTGGATGATAAGGATAGCCCCTCTCGGGAAGGGAAGACTCCCTTTAAACTAGGAAGTCAATCCCGACGTTTAAGGAGACCAGAGTCCTACTCAGGCGTAAGTCCACGTCCAGTACGACCCTGGGAACCCCCTATATAAGGATTAGCAGTCCCATAGGGGAGGAGAGGTCGGAGGAGGTTCTACAAGTCGCAGCATCAGCAGCATAGGATCTCAGGAGGCGAAGCCCTAAAAGACCCGCTGCCTCGAAGGAGTCGAGCCCGGCGGTTTAGCATAGATTAGTCTACGATTAGGCCTAGGGTAGCCACTAACATACACCCCCCATTGTAAAGCGCGTTCTCCATCAATATATAGCAACAGGACGTAGGGTTATTATCTTGAGGGAGGCCCGAACCTGTATAAAAATGGCTGTCCCCTGCTGTCAGAGCTCCTGGCACTTGGGCCCTAGAGGTCCCTACCCCCCAGTAATCCTCATTCCACGAATACCGTAAGATCACCGATTCACCGATCGTCGATAGATGGCGTCGACCGTGGGGACCTCTCCGGACCAAGCCGTCCAGGAAGAATCAGAGTCGGCAGGACGCGTAATTAAGCGCGATCAGATCCCAGCGCCGGTTGCACAGCCCTCGCCGGTTTTGACCGAGGAGGAAGAAGCAAACCCGGCAAGAAAACCGATCGCAATCTCGCCCCGTGCTGGGTACTCGGACCAGGGTTTCTACGACAACTTTGGCCCTATGGACCCGTACCCGGTTATGGATCGAGTGGATTTCGGAGAGTACGCCCCTGGAGAGGACTCGGATGGCGAAGCAGATCACTTCAGAACCGAGTGCGCCAGGGCCTTCAGCGGGAAGTTGGTCTTGAACGACGACTTCCCGGTAGGAACGACCAGCCCCATGGTTGGAATTTCTCCTGCAAACTCTGATCGTGAGAACGATCAAGATCTTACCCACGTCGCATCCGATGAGGACAACGTGATGGAATACGAGTACACGTCGTCCAGCCAAGGACCTCGATTGGTACTCGCGATCGACGATGGTCGAGAAGACCTCGAAGATTAGGATCTGCCCGGGGGCTCACAGCAGCACAATGCAATGGCTGCCTCCCACATGAACGGGGGCTTACCTGCCGCCGGGGAGAGAACTCCTCGCCGGAACGGAGACCTGCCTGCCGCTGTGGAGAGATCCCCCCCGGGAACGAGGGAGTACGTGTCCCGAACCGCTCGAAGACTTGCGGAAGTGCGCAATCTGCTGTCACAGCCTCCCGTGGCGGATTTATCGACACCCGCAGGCGTGCAGTGGCTGCAACGGCTGGGGGCTGACCTCCAAGAGGCTCAGAACCAGGCCGAGTCCTCTTGAGCCCAATCGGTGGCTCGTAGCTCTACTCGGGTGGACACCCCTCCTCCACTAGAAGAACGCGATCGGGAGGGACGACGCCCCAGGAACAGGCCTCCTCAGGAGGAGCCACCTGTCGACCTCCGAGAACAGCTCGACAAGCGTCGCCGCCAAAGGTGCCAGCAAGAGCAACAGCCTTCTCGAAGAGATCATGTGCAACACGCCAATACTCGCGGCCGATCCTCGACCTCGAATAGCGGTGAGAATACGCCTTATCGGGGGTCCTTCAGTGGGTGCCAGGCGCTATCCCAGGAACTCCGTCAGGTACACTGGCCTTCTCGTTTCAAGCCCGGCTCGCTAGAATCGTACGACGGAACCACGAATCCCGTGGAATTCCTTCAGATCTACACCACCGCGATCGAGGCAGCCGGCGGGGACGAGAAGGTCATGGCCAACTATCTTCCTACCGCTCTCAGAGGAGCCGCTAGGACGTGGTTGATGAATCTACCTCCAAGAACGATCCGTTCGTGGGGACAGCTATGCGACATGCTACTCGGGAACTTCCAGGGTACCTTCCCAAGACCTGGTCGGGTCGACGATCTATTCCTTGTCGTCCAATGACCAGACGAGACCTTCTGAGAATTTACCAAAAGGTTTAGTGCCATCCGCAACACTATCCCAGAGATAACGGACTCAGATGTCATCCGCGCCTTCACTCGAGGCAGCAGAAACGAGATGTGCACGCACGACCTGATCATGCGGCCACCGAAAACCACCAGGCAACTCATGGATCTGGCCGAGAAGGCCGCTTGTGCGGAGGAAACCCTGCGGTACATCAAGCAACAACGGGGTGAGTCGACCAGTTCTCCCCTCCGGTCACGGAGCGATTCGCGCAAGACTAAGCGCAAGAAGAAGCCCTCCGGAGGGAACAAGGAGAAAAGGATCAGGGCCGACGAAGTAATGGCCGAGATCTCCGAGAAGCGCACTTGGCGACCACGCCCCAAGGATAAACCTACCACATCCTCCGACAAGTCGTCCAAGCCATGGTGCGATTTTCACCAGACTGACTCGCATGATCTGCGACAGTGTCGCATCTTCAAGAAATATCTTCGGAAAGAAAGAGAGAAGTTCCGCGAGGAGAACCCTCAGGTCGCTAACAACAGTCGGGAAACAACCTCCGACGACGATGACTCCACCCCTGAGCCTTTCCAGGGGCACGTCAGAGCAATCGAGCACATATTTGGGGGCTCAACCTCTTACGAGTCCAAGAGGCAATACAAAGTGATCGCCCGAGAAGTTCTCGCGAGTGTACCGCGAGTTCCTCGAGCGGTCAAGTGGTCCGAGGTCACGATCTCCTTCGATCAGACCGATTGCCCCGAAAACTGCGCTCGGCCGGGACGGTACCCAATCGTGGTCGAGCCAACGATCAACAACTGCCGAGTGGGTCGCGTATTAATAGACAGAGGGAGCTCCCTCAATATCCTATTCGCCAACACCCTCGACGCCATGCAAGTGCCACGATCATCTGTTCAGACGGTGATGCACGCTTTTCACGGTATCGTCCCGGGCTCATCGGCCACGCCGATTGGGCAAGTCACGCTCCCGGTCACCTTCGGTACACCGGAGAACTTCCGAATAGAGAAAATCCTGTTCGATGTGGTCGATTTCGAAACAGCCTACAATGCTATCTTGGGGCGCCCTACTCTGGCCAAGTTCATGGCAGCTACGCACTACGCCTACCAGTGCATAAAGATGCCCGGCCCAAAAGGTGTCCTCACAATAAGGAGCTCCCCCAGAGAAGCACTCCTCTGCGACAAGCGCAGCCTCGACCTCGCAGAGCAGCACCTACCCTCTAACCAAGACGCCAGCGTGACGCCTCCCGCCACCACGTTGTCAAGACCACCTCCACGACTACGAGCGACGGCTTCGGAAAGTACCTCCTCCAAGTCGGAGAAAGAGTTCCACGACTAGGTCGGAACAGGGGGAAAGCAGGGCCTTCCCCTAAACAGGACAACGGCTCCTTGGGAGAAGCCGCCCGATCCAGGTCACTCGTGTCAACGGTAGAAAGGTCGCGTCCATTAGAGAGTCCCGTGCAACCACCTTCGATAAGATCACATGACCGTTGCCTCCTCATCGGCAGACTCCAAAGTTGCACCAGCTCCAGCCTTAAAGATCGTCAAGCTACGAACAAGTCGATGATAAGATGCTCCGGGCGCCGCCGCCCAGCACGCGCACTTAACAAAGTTCAGTCAGCGGGTCACGACAAGAGGACGAGAGTCTCTGGGGCAACCGGCGACAAGCTAAATGAGGAGGGGACGGCCTAGTTTTTCTTAGTTTTCTTAGAGTCATTTTTCTTACAGTAGCCTGTAAAGGACACAGTTTTCTTTAAATAATACCAAGTCTCCAGTTCAATGTCTTTCATTTAATTTAGACTGCCTATCCGAGATATCTCTCGAACAGACAGTCGGGGGCTGGATAAGAATACGGTAAAGTCGAACTACGAGCACGAGTACCGATTTCTTTGACCTGCACAAAGGAAAAAGGGTCCTGCGTTGCAACTGCCAGGGATGCGAGGAAAACCCCTTAACGCGTTTGCAGGTGACAGGGGAGCCACTGAGCCCCCCACCTGACCAGACCTAAGGCCCGGTTGACTAAGCTCCCCAGTTCCGTAGCAATGTCCCCCAAATCCTGAGTAAAGGAAGGGAAGAAAGTACGAGTACGACTAGATCGACGGAACCCCTACGCCTATCCACGCCTTCGACTACTCGGAGTAGAAGATACCTCGGGTAGAGTGAAACTTTGTTGATCGGACAAGTGTAGAATTTACTAGCCAAACAACCGGAGTCTTCCCTCAACAAAGGAATACGGAGGTGCCGCCATGGCCACGACAAGCTGTACAAAAGACCCCTTATCGTGTTTACTGATGACGAGGAGCCACGGAGCCCTCCATCCGACTAAACCTAAGGACTGGTCAATCGCAGCAAGAACGACCTACGGCACTATTCGTACATCGACACTGAAGGAAGGCAAAGGTCACTGGTTCCGACTAAAGTCTACGCTTGCATCCGACAAGGTTCCACATAAGCAGATTAGACAAGGTTTCAAAAAACCAAAAACACACAAGTTATCACACAGTTACTAACCACTGTATTTGTATACAAGTATGCTATTACAGAATTCTACTCTAGGCCAGGCGCCTGGACCCGATCGCCAAAGGCGTCCGCCGCTCCCTGCACCGCGTCGAGAAGCTCCTCCTCCTCACCCTCCGGCAGATCGGCAGCGAGCGCCTCCAGAGATAAGTCCGGATGCCTGCGCCTCAGAAGAGCCAAAGCAAAGGCCAGGGCGTCGCGTACACCTTGCCGAAGCTCGTCTTCGAGAAGCTTCTCGACGGTGGGCTTCAGCTGGGAGATGGACGCCGTCAGATCCGCTAGGCGGTTGGCCGGAGCAAGACCCGGAGGGACAACGACGCCGACTTCGCCCAGCGCCTTCTCGAGCGTGCTCAAGGCCCCCTCGAGGTCCCTCTCCAGCTTTCCCGCGTAGGACTGACTCCTTTGCAGGGTAGACTCCGCTTCCGAGAGGCGCGCTTTCAGATCAGCTTCGACCGCCGCCTGCCGCTTCTCGGAGTCCTCAAGGCGCTTCTGCAGCGCCTCGTTCTCCGCCCGCCATCTCCCGGCCTCGTCGGAGCTCTTCCTCGACTCGTCGCGCGCCAAGTCCAGCTCCGCTTGGGCCTTCTCGAGTGGAGCCACCCGGGAGATAGCGAGCTGAAAAAGAACAGGTTAGTACAAAGCAAAGTAAAATCACCTTATCACTAATCTCCCGTGCATTACCTCCAGCAAGGAGGAAAGGCTAAGACTCTCCGGCGCCGAAGAATCCGGAGGCACGACCTGCTCGACCAGGGCCGACTCCGACTCCAGCGCCGGGGGCTGCGGCTGCTCAGTAGGAGCCGGCGACAACTCTGGCACGGGGGTCCGCTGCTCGACAGGGGCCGGTGCCGGTTTCGGCGCCGGGGGCTGCTGCTCGATGTCCGTCCTAGTCGGGGTCTTGGCAGGAAGGATCGACACCCTAGTCACCAAAAACAATCAAGTCAAGTCTTCAGCAAGGTGAATCGAAAGAAAAAGGCGGCAAGAGAAAAACTAACCTCAAGCGCTTCCCCGCTGAAGGGGGTTTCCTTGCCAGGGCACTCGAGTCTCGCTTGCCGGAAGCCAGCGGTGCCTTCCCCTTGTCCGCCACGGTCTCCTCCCCAAGAGCGGTCGTGGGAGGGGGAGTTGGTTCCTTGGCGAGGGGGCTGCTCGCTTCGGGCTGTCCGACACATCCTTCCTTATGTTTACCATTCGGGAGAGAACATGGAAAAAGAGTAGTCGGGCGAGAACTCAAACCTGCAGTTGAGAATCCCGGGCAGGAGAACTTGGCGAGACGATCTCCGCCCCTACCTTGGCTGCGGAAGGACCTTCCTCCCTCGTCTCGGAGGGCGGCGGGGCCACGTCGAACATCTCAACTTCATCGTCCTCGACGGGAGCGCTAGCTCTTTCGGCCTCCGAGTCAGGACCCCCGCGGCCTACGCACTGCGGAAGAAGAAGCCCGAGGGCCTTCTGTAAGGCTACCCGGACGAACCCAAGTTAGACAAGGAGATAAGATGGATAACTTACCGAGAATACTTCCCGTCGGCTATCCGGACTCTGCTTCAGAAGAGGCAGGGGCACGTCTGTACGCCCGCCTTGGGGGGATTGCTCGAATAGGTTGTTCAACCTACTCTGAAGCTCCCCCGGGGACAACTCTGCATGGCTCGACAAGGCAGAAGTACGTGAGGAGTCTTGTCAATTGAATTGGCACGGGGGAGGTCGTAGTACTTACCCGTGTCGAAGTCCCTTGTCTGGTCTTGGTTCTTCGGGATCACCCAGGCCGCCGCAACCCTCGACCGAAGGGGGCTTATCCGGCGTCGAAGGAAATCCTCCGCGACAGCCCACGCCATCAAGCCTTTGGTGGCAAGATTGGCGATGTCGTGGACGAGCGCCGTGAGGTGCCTAGTCTCCTTCGGGGCCTCCCCCCAGCTCTTGCGCGGAAGAGGGGCAAGTCCGCGGTAGGAGATCCCAGAATTCACTGGGGGCTGGCAGTAGAACCACCGAGCATGCCAGCCCGACCACGAAGATTTCCAGGAGGAAGCAATGTAGGCATCCTTCCTCCCTTCTCGAAGACGGAATCCGGCGCCGCCGACGACTCCTGCGCCGCTGCCCTTCACCCGGCGGAGGTTGTAGAAGTACCTCCAGAGCTCCAGGCTCGGCCTAATGCTGAGGTAGGCTTCACATAGATGCACGAAGACTGCCAGCATTAGGACCGAGTTCGGGTTGAGGTGAATCAACTCGATCTCGTATAACTGGAGCGCGAGGAGGAAGAACGACAAACGTGGGAATTGAAATCCACACCTGAAGAGTCCGCGAAGATGACGGTCCAGTCTGTGTCGACCGTCTCCTTCACGGCCTCCCGGAAAGGCACAAACACCTCCGGGAGAATCACCTCATCTGACACGAGCATCTCCAGGGCGGAGGAGTCCATCACCGAGGCCTCGAACTCAGAGATGGCGGTGGTCGGTTCCCCCGAAGCTTTCCCCGATTCCTTTGCGGGCTCGGGAGACTTCTTCACGGCGCTTTTCTTGCCCATTTTCGCTGATCGATCGAGAGAATGTGGAGGCGAGGGTTTGCAAGGGCGTGAGGAAGAAGATGAAGGGAGCAAGAAGGCTAGGAGGCAAAGAGACAATGCGGGCAAAACCCCAATTCTTGGACTCCTAAAGATTTAAACTTTCGCCGAAGCCGAGCGCGGTTTTCGGCACGATCAATTCCATCGCATTTAATGTGGACAGTTGCTTTTTCCGCTTACAGGGTGTTTCGCGGGAAAAAGAGGGTCTGACAACCCATGACCCAGACGAACGCGCCGTGGCTCAGCGCACGTTAACGGCACCACGGCGCAGAGAGAGAAAAGATTCTTCATCACCACGCGAAATTTCCGCCACGATGGTTCCGTTTCCTAGAAATATGCCAGGCGGACGCGTGTCCGTGATCGACGGATCAGATCAGATCGGAAAAGTATTCTGGATTTTCCAAAGGGTTATTCCGATAAGGCTTTTATGACTACCCAGTAGGGATTGAGCCTACTTGGAGAAGTCACCGACAAGAACTACTCGGAGTGCCTACTAGGAGTTTTTTCCCGACAAGGGCAGATTTCCAACAGAACCATCATGACCTCACTTCACGTATTGATGGGGGGCTTGATGATGAATAGTATGGTATCCTACGTATTAGGGGTATCCGTATACAGAATCCCAGGACTTTAGGAAGGTATAGCGTACCCGGTAAGGATCCTTGGACGATAAGGATAGCCCCTCTCGGGAAGGGAAGACTCCCCTTAAACTAGGAAGTCAATCCCGACGTTTAAGGAGACCAGAGTCCTACTCGGGCGTAAGTCCACGTCCAGTACGACCCTGGGAACCCCCTATATAAGGATCAGCAGTCCCATAGGGGAGGAGAGGTCGGAGGAGGTTCTATAAGTCGCAGCATTAGCAGCATAGGATCCCAGGAGGCGAAGCCCTAAAAGACCCGCTGCCTCGAAGGAGTCGAGCCCGGCGGTTTAGCATAGATTAGTCTACGATTAGGCCTAGGGTAGCCACTAACCTACACCCCCCATTGTAAAGCGCGTTCTCCATCAGTATATAGCAACAGGACGTAGGGTTATTATCCTGAGGGAGGCCCGAACCTGTATAAAAATGGTTGTCCCCTGCTGTCAGAGCTCCTAGCACTTGGGCCCTAGAGGTCCCTACCCCCCAGTAATCCTCATTCCACGAATACCGTAAGATCGCCGATTCACCGATCATCGACAGTATCGGATAGGATTTTGCAAGCATTGATTTCGGGATTCACTTTGAAAAAGCTGAAATAGAAACATGGAAACCCACGTTTCTGCGTCTGTGAAAACGTAGTGCTACATGCATGCAACGCATCACCATTTCTTCCCCTAGAGAAAGCGTAAACTGTTGAATTCCCTGGAGTGGTTCCTTGGTGCGCATCACCGTCTCTTTTTTACATGGCGCACACATCGCCATCTGACATAACGGTTTTTGGAAATAGCGGTTCCCCTCTAGACACAATGGTTTTTGGAATCCAACATTCAAATATCAAGAGCCGCATCTCTATCCCTCATTCTCTCCTCTCTGTCATGATTTCGCCCTCTTCGGTGGCTGGGATTTGTAGCGTATTCAATGACTAGGCTGCGGCTTGCAACCGGGGAATGTCTCCACCGTGCCTCTCCCTCATTTCTCTCCTCTCTATCACCCTTTCCCCCTCTTCGCTAGTCAGGATTGCATCCTCTACTTCGAATAGAGTGTGGCTTCTCCGACCGGCGAGCACCTGTGTGGGGGATGGGGAACGTAGCTAACAACTGGGATGCGGCCTCTCCAACCAACCAGCTATGGCAGGGCCACCCAATTTTTCTCCGGCTACTCCTAGGGTTTCAAATCTGAGCGCCGAGGAAGCAGCAGCGAGGGGTCGCACACCGACTCGTGAGGGAGAGCATCGGTAGGCGAGCATCAACTCCCACCAAGCAAGTAGTAGGCACACGGGAGGATTTTGCGACCGTTGATTTCGGTGAGGAAGGAGCAAGGCTACGGGCCAGTCGCATCATCTCCCACCAGTTTTGAACAGTGAGATTTTGTTTCCCCTAGTCAATTAGCTGGATCTGATGCAAGGTGGAGGCAGCAGTGGCGCTGCCTAAGGTGAGGCATTCGGCGACACTGAATCTGATGTCGGGAGGTTGCATTGACATGGCAGCAGAAGGCACTACTGGAGGTGAGACGTGAGGCGTAGGCAAGCGGCGATACTAGATCAGAGGTGAGCCAAAGGCAGCTGCCGACGCGGCACCAGCGCACTACCAGAGGCAAGGCATCCAACGAAAGTGAGCAGTGACACTAGTGATTTTAGAGTTAGGATGTGGGGTTCATCTGTGCCCTCCCAGTTATAGAGGTTGTCGCTTGATCCGGTGGCAGCCGCTGCCGGATCCGATGCCAAGCTATTCACTAGAGCAGTGTGATAATGTAAGTACTTGAGATCCTTTGTAGCACATAATTTTTTTAGCAAATAAATGCACCGTACTTTGCTCTTTTTTCACAACAACCTTTTCTCACAAATAAGATATATAGTTTTGGCTTTTTTTTGTATGTAGATCATATTTCTAGTGCTATAGGAAATAGGTTCTGGTGATGACAAAGCTTGCCACTATTTCTTATTAGCAGTCAACGTAAGAGATTTGAGATTTGAGGTGCTAGATTCCATGCAGACAATGGAGAAGCTTGAGCTCAAGCAATGCATGGAGACATCGACTGATGGAATAAAGACCTTGTGGAAGAACACTGAATAAAGACCTTGTGGTAGAACACTACAAGAATTTGAAGGGCATGAAGAACATTGACAAATGCAATGTTGTAGACATTGAGGTGCCAAAGTAGACCACCAAGTAAGAACATAATCTCCTCTTTTTCTCCTTTCAATAGTGTTTTAATAAGCTATTTTTTTAGTAATGTAATAACGAATTTCTTTTTTCCTGCACCATAAGTTGCTTGAGTATTTTGGCATAATTGTTTTTTGAAGCTAACTACTGCTTTTTAACTAGAATAATAAAAGTTGGTTAGTACTATTTGTTACGTTGTGTTACAAATAATTTACTGATGACTTGCTTTTTGGATCCACTTAAATTGTTTATTACTGCTCTATAAGTGCTTTTTAACTGTAACAATCTAAGTTTCTTTAGTACTATTTTCTTCTTGCATAACTGATTCCTGACTAGATGTTATCTGATTACTAAATGTAAGTTGCTTTCTTACTGATGACTTGCTTTATTGGTGCAACACAAATTGTTTATTTTTGTGTCATAAGTTGTCTACCTCTTCATCAAAACTATTCTGCTATTTAAGCAACGTCCTTTCTGCAGGGATGATTGTGGATTTTTTGCGATGATGTGTGCAGAGTTGTGGGATGGAGGGCAGTTTCCAAACATTGCCCAAAAGGACATAGGCCATATTAGGAAGATACTTTGCCACAAATGGGTCACCCACAAAGAGAATGGTGTCAACTAGCAGCGCCTACTCATGATCAAATAGGTGCATAAAAAAATTGCCTACTCAATAAGAAATTTTCGATACCATATAGGCAACTTGGCATTCATTGCATGAACTAGTTCACAATAGGAAGTTGTTTCTTGCTGCTATTTATTTTTTGCATAGTCAACAATGTTGACAGTTAAGCAACTTTAATCCTACAAAATAAGCAACTTCATCAAAATATAGAAAGCAATTTCCTGATATGGGGTCCAAAGAATCAGAAAACAACAATATAAATTACATGTTCCGTACTACATATTATGTAGACCACTTTTCTCTCTCTTATAGTTGAGGCTGATTAAGTCTTCTTGGGAATGTAATTGTGTTATGCTTGTCACTCTTACATAAGGTGCACTTGTTTCTCCTATTTTGCCGGATCAAAAACCACTAGGAATTCTCTTCTCCTTCAAACAACCTTTAGTGGTTGACCTTGCGATGAGGTGAACCTTCCAATTCTCCAACACCATTAGCACATTCATACACATCACTAGGCATCACCGTTGGCTGCTCTACACTTGGAAGCTAAGTGGCCGCACTTCTTCTCTTCTCTTCTTCAACTTGTTCAAGTCATCAATTTCTTTTGCATTGCGCAAAGATGTGAGGAAGAAACTGTGTATACATCATCTGAAGTACCAGCAAGCCTAGCAAGCTTTGCAAAAAAAGGTAGTTAGGTTAGCATACCTTATTGCATTCCACGAGCTCTCAGCCAAATCATCTGTAGCACCCTGCTGTTCCGTGCTGATCGGGCTGACCAAAGCATTTACTCCTTCCCTCCACCTCTTTAAGATATATTTCTAGAGTACCTTGTCAACACCACAATGTGTGAAGATCTTCAGTATGCGAGTACATTGCATACCATTCCTTTTAAATTTGCAGTAGTCACAGCTGTACGTTTCTTCTTATATGTTTGCGGTCACCGTGTAGTCTCTCACACTACTACAGATAGCATTTAACGAGACGCCCCTTGTACAGACGGCAACTGGGAGACATCTGCACAATTCTTATCACAGACGGTTCGCAACACCAACAGTCTGTACAAATCACGACCAAGGATGGCGAACAAGCAGGACGGCACAATACAGATGGTTCGCACGCGGAACCGTCTGTACAAATAATACAGATGGTCCCAGTTGGTAGCCGTCTGCACTAATCCGTATAGTACAGACGGCTACCAACCTGCACCGTCTGTACAAATTCCACAGACGGTCCCAGTTGGGAGCCGTCTGCACTAACCCATACAGTACAGACGGTCCCAGTTGGGAGCTGTCTCCACTAACCCATACAGTACAGATGGTCCCAGTTGGGAGCCGTCTGTGTTATTTGTACAGACGGTTCCCTACTTGGAGCCATCTGTACTAAAGCTCACTCCCTCACTCCCACTCCCAGCCGAGCTTCGTGACCTCCGGCATCTCGAGCCGCCCGCAAGCACCGCCGCCACCGGAGCTCGTGCCGCCCGCCGGCGACCTCCCCAAGCCGTCGCTGCCACCCACCGACGCCCTCCCGCCGCCGCCGCCGCCAGGCTAGCCCCCGAAGCTTCCCCGCCGCCGGCCGTGGCCTCCACCTCGCCGGCCGCCGCCTGCCTCGCCCCCCCGCCTCCCGGTAAGCCGCCAAGCTCCCAGCTACCTCCTCCGTCCACCGCCGCGGTCCCGTGCCACCGCCGCTTGCCGCCGCCGGTGCTCGACCGAGCTCGGCCGGTGTCCCGGTCGACCGCCGGCCCTCAGGTTAATTAAGCCGAAAAAATGAAAATCTGACCAGTGGGACCCACCTGTCAGGATCTAGTATTTTTTAATTAATTTATTTATTATTTTTACTGAGGAAAAGATCAAAAAGAGTATTTAAATATTTAAATCTTATAAAAATCATAGAAAATTCATTATTAGTCAGAAAAATGCAAATAATATATCAAAATGTTCAAAAAAAATCTATGCAATTATGTCATTTTCATTCATGTTTGCATTGTAGAAAAATAAAATTGACTAAAAACTCAAATTAGGGTTTCCGGAACCGCCGGAGAAATTCGGATCACGATATTTTGAGCGTCCGGACTCCGATTAAATTGATTACATTTGCATTAGTCTTTATTTTATGTCCTCTATTCCATGACATGCATTTCATCTCATGCCGATGTTCCGCATTTTGATATTTACGTTTATAGCCTTAAACCCTTAAATTGCAGTACGATTTCTACATAAGCTCCTTTTTTTCGATGAGAAGCTAGGTGGCTTTCTTTTATTAGGTCAATTTAACACTAATTTCCTTGTTGTGCAGCGCGTGTAGCCAGATGGATCGGGTGTGGATGTACGGTTCTCGTACGAACCAAGTGTACCTTGATGGTGTGACGAATTTTCTTAGAGTCGCCGAGGAGGATAGGTTGAAGAAGGGTGTTGAATTTACATATTGTCTTTGTTGCGATTGTAGAAATGAGAGATCATTTCTCGAACACAACTCAGCCCTACAGATCCAAGCGCACTTGATTATTAGGGGCATCAAACCGGACTACACGTGTTGGACCAAACATGGTGAAGAGCAGAACATGTTACACGAAGACGTTGACATCGTCGAAGAACCCGAAGTCAACGAAAGGATAGAAGATGACGACGAAGTAGGTGCAGATGATGATTGTGGCCGCCATGAGGAAGTAGGTGCAGACGATGATTGTGGTGGCGCAGAGGACGATGATAGGTTGGATCAGATGCTGCGCGATGCTGACGTGAACTTTAATACTGAGAGAGACCTAAACAAGTTCATGTACTTGATTGAGGACTCAGAAAACCCTTTGTTTCCGGGTTGCAAGCCGAAATACACAAAGCTGTCGTCCGTGCTCGAGCTGCTTAAATTGAAAGCAAGCTATGGTTGGTCAGACAAGAGTTTCACGGCGCTCCTAGGTCTCCTCTCGGAGATGCTTCCGGATGGTAACGAGCTGCCCAAAAACACATACTGAGCAAAGCAGGTGGTTTGTCCACTGGGGATGGAGATAGAAAGGATACATGCATGTCCAATGACTGTATCTTGTACCGTAATGAATTATCGAACTCGCGTTCATGTCCAGTGTGCAAAGCATCTCGTTACAAGCGTAAGAGCCAACCAGACGACAGCGAGTCTTTATCGAGCCGAAGAAAGGAGTTCCCGCTAAGGTGGTGTGGTATCTGCCCGTAATTCTACGTCTGAAGCGTTTGTTCGTGAACCCAAAAGATGCCAAATTGTTGTGCTGGCACTCGGAGGACTGTAAGAAAGATGGAAAGCTAAGACACCCTGCCGATTCCGCGCAATGGAGAAACATCGACATGATCTTCGAACACTTCAGTGCGGAGCCGAGGAATATAAGGTTCGCGTTGAGCACGGACGGAATGAATCCTTTCGGCAACATGAGCAGCCGGCACAGCACTTGGCCAGTTGCTCTTAGTATATACAACCTACCACCTTGGCTGTGTATGAAGCGGAAGTACATCATGATGTCACTGCTTATCCAAGGGCCGAAACAACCCGGGAATGATATTGACGTCTACCTAAGATCTTTGGTGGAAGATTTGAAAACACTGTGGAATGAAGGGGTACAGGTATGGGATGCATACAAACAAGAGAACTTCACCCTACATGCCATGTTGTTCTGCACGGTCAATGATTTGCCTGCCTACGTAACCTTTCGGGCCAGAGTAAAGAACCAGACAAGGCTTGCCCTCAGTGCTTGGATGGTACCGCGAGTAGGTGGCTGGCCCACTCCCGTAAGACGGTGTTCATGCGCCATCGTAGGTTCCTTAAGAGGAATCACTCGTACCGCAATATGAAGGAACAATTTGACGGGACGAGGGAGAGAGCTTTATGTCCAAGGCATTATAGCGGGCAAGAGGTGTACAATATGGTTAAGGATATCGATGTTGTCCTTGGAAAGAGTGGTCAAAAAGTGAAGGCCAGCGGCATGTGGAAGAAGAAATCAATATTTTGGGAGTTATCCTACTGGCGGCACCTTGAAGTTCGCCACTGCATCGATGTTATGTACGTAGAGAAGAACGTGTGTGACAGCCTAATTGGTCTCTTACTTAATATTCCAGGGAAGACGAAGGACGGCCTCAACGCACGTCTCGACTTAGTAGACATGAAGATCAGGCCCGAGCTGGCACCTGAGCCCTCCCAACAAGGCAGAACAAGGCTTCCTCCGGCCTGCTATAACCTGAAAAAGGCCGAGAGGACCGAACTATGCCGGTGCTTGCAAGGTGTGAAAGTTCCGTCCGGTTACTCCGCCAACATCTCGAAACTTGTTTCGATGGAAGATCTAAAATTAGTTGGTATGAAGTCCCATGATTGCCATGTGTTGATGACACAGATGCTTCCTGTTGCAATCCGAAATATCCAGCCGACCTATCTCCGAGACACAATCATTAGGCTGTGTTACTTCTTCAACACAATCTCTCAGAAGGTCATCGATCCTGAAGCACTAGATGTGTTGCAGGCCGATGTGGTGAAGACATTATGTCATCTTGAGATGTACTTACCTCCGTCGTTTTTTGATATCATGGTCCACGTTACCGTCCACCTCGTGAGAGAGATAAAGATCTGTGGACCGGTATTTCTACGTCAGATGTACCCGTTTGAGCGGTACATGGGAATTCTCAAGCAGTACGTACGAAATAGATCTCGTCCAGAGGGCAGCATCGTCGAAGGTTACACAACCGAAGAGGTGGTCGAGTTCTGTATCGATTACATGGAACAGCTCAAACCAATAGGTGTGCCTACGTCTCGCCACGAGGGCAGACTGGACGGCAAAGGGACCATAGGAAGGAAAACACTCATTCCTGACTACGCATCGTTATCTCAAGCCCATTTCACAGTCTTGCAACATATGACTGAAGTAGCCCCGTATATCAACATGCATAAGGATGAGCTACGCAGAGAGAATCCAGGCCGTACGGAGGCTTGGCTTACCAGACAGCACAACCGCAGCTTCAACAACTGGTTGCGGGTTCGAAGTGCTAATAGTACAACAGAGGAGAATATTGGCTGGTTGGCTAGATGGCCAAGTCACACAATCCTGAAATTTGAAGCATACGACATAAATGGGTACACCTTTTATACCATAGCACAGGATACGAAGAGCACGATACAAAACAGCGGTGTCCGCATAGATGCCTTCCAGGACAAACGTGGGGTATGTGCGTACTACGGGCACATTGAGGAGATCTGGGAACTCGACTATGTACGTTTCAAGATCCCCCTCTTCCGGTGCCGTTGGATCGCACTCTCAAGTGTTAAGGTCGACAAGTACGGCATGACTACAGTGGACCTCGAACGTGCCGCATACAAAGATGAACCATTTGTACTCGCTAAGCAAGCTGTTCAGGTCTTTTATGTCCAAGACCCGGCAAATCAGAAACTCACGTAGTCCTTCAGGGGAAAAGAAGAATTGTCAGAGTTGAGAATGTCGTGGACGAAGAAGAGTACAATCAATTTGATGAGTTCCCTCTTGGAGACGGCACCACGCTCAACGAAGAACAACTACCGATCGGGGCCACCTGCTATCTGCGCGTCGATCATCAAGAAGGGCTGGTTGTTAAAGGAGATTAGGTTGTTTTGTGTGATGTAACCCGCTTGTTACGTATTTAACTTCACGGTTCATAAATTGTAGTGTACAGTAACCCCAAAATAGTTATACCATAAAATTGTACATATGAAAATATGAATTTATAAAAAAGGTTCAACTCGTTTGGAGTTCATACGAAGTTTCTATGAATTTTACAAGTTTAAGGCATTTTTTGCATTCTATGTCCTTTTCCCAATGAATCAATAATATAAAACCTTATTTTACTCCGCATCTTTTAATCCAAACAGAATGACATGTGGGCCCGAATAATAGTGTAGACGGTCGGCTCAGTACAACCAGCAGTCTGTACTGTTAGGGTGGCGTCCCGCCTGCAACATCAGTACAGACGTTTCGGTAATAAGGGCCGTCTGGACTATTAGGACAGGTGTCCCGCCTGCATTACTAGTCTAGACGGTTCTATGAAGGAAAGCGTCCGCACTAATGTTAGTGCAGACGGCTCTATAGTACGTGCCGTCTGGACTATTAGGCCAGGGGTCCCGCTGCATTATTAGTGTCGACGGTTCTAAGAATGAAAGCGTCTGCACTAATGGTAGTACAGACTGCTCCATATTGAGAACCATCTGCACTAATGTAGCAGGGTCCCGCCTGCAACATTAGTACAGACGGCTCCATACTGAGAACCGTCTGTACTAATAATAGTGCTGACGGATCTTGGTATAGAACCGTTTGCACTATTAGTCCAGACGGTTCTGTTTTCCGGACCGTCTGGAATATCTTCTCTAATAAATCCCCTCTTTCCAAAGCCGCGCCGCCAGTTTCAATTTTCGCTAACCCTAGCCTCTCGCACCCGAAGCCCTCTGCCCCGACGCCGCTGCCGCCGCCACCCCGACGCCATCCCTCTACCCTGACGCCGCCGCCGCTCCGACGCCATCCCTCTGCCCCGACGCCGCCGCTGCCCGAAGCCCTCGGCCCGACGCCGCCGCCGGCCTGAAGACCGCTGCCCGACGCCGCCGCCATCCCGAATCCCTCTGCCCCGACGCTGCCGCCGCCCCAAAGCCCTCTGCATGTAGGGTTATCTTTTGCATTCGGATGATCTACTTATGGGTTGTTAAAGTCTAAACCATGTTTGAAACCCTTTTTTGTATCTTTCTCGGTAGAGAAAAGAATCTAAACTTTTTTTTGTAATTAGTTGAAGGGTGTGAGAGCTAGAAGATGACCAGTGGGTCCATGTCATTTAGGGTTTGATTGGTCGCTTATGGTTAATCAGTAAGGATGCCTACCATTTTGAAATTTTAGGAACCATCGTGTGGTCATGGTATGCAAGGAATCAGCATATTGGCGGGAACATGTTAATCATTCAAGTTTTCATGCTATGTTAGTTTGATTAGGTACAACTTGGTGAACCTTTTAAGTAATGATTACCCACATCACCTAGTTTATTAGTTTATTACTTGTACTGATAAGTGATTAGCTAATAGTTAGAGCGGCTAACATATTTAGTTAATCCAACCTGTGCGTGAGAGTATGAAGCACTTCCTTAATGTCTCAATAAGGGGATTGATAGCTCACTAGGGATGTGTTGATCAACCTATGTTCAAGACAACGTTCAGACATTCCGGGGACGACTGAACTCAGCTATGCACTGGAGACAGCCATCGGTAAACAGCACATTAATTAGGGCGTTAATCAGGAGCTTAAGAATTAATTAGACCGGTAAGGTTCTAACCTAACTACTTTAGTTACTCGCGGTTAGGCCAGTGGAGGCCCTCGGCTGTG
Source organism: Stipa capillata (assembly GCA_019208055.1). Lineage (NCBI taxonomy): Eukaryota > Viridiplantae > Streptophyta > Magnoliopsida > Poales > Poaceae > Stipa > Stipa capillata. The sequence goes on along the minus strand of JAGXJF010002016.1, from coordinate 225,057 downwards.
GTATAAAAGAGTTCAAGAAGATATTTATGATGAGATTACAAACATTAGCACTATTTACAAAGTTGTTGTACTTTCGACAATGGTTATATATTTGCACATTCGGCTATTAAACGAATGTCCTCCGATCAAATTGAGCTCGGTTAGGGTTGCAAGAATCTTGCGATGTATGTGGAGGATCGACCAAGACATTTGGAAAGGTAAACCTCCGATGAGGGGTGTTAGAGGACTCATACGTGTGTGTGCATACAAAAAACTTTCTAAGTCTAGCTAGAGTTCATGTGTCTTTATATGAAAATGTCTTGAATCTTGTCGTGTACTGCATGTCTGAATTTTTCGTCTTTTCAAGATGGCGTCCGGAGGAGATGAACGTGAACTGCCGGTGGCCTCTTCTCCTCGGCAAGATGAGCCGCACTTGTCTCCTCAGCCGGCTCAACCGTTGCCCTCCCAACATGCAGAAGCCTCGTCTCATGAGCAAACCGAAGAATCGGGTGGGCAGAAGCGCAAGCGAGGTGGCCGAGGCAAAAATAAAATGCCCACGGGTCACTACACGATAACTCATGTCAGTGATGAGGGTGTGCCCATATTGCCTCAGCAGGCTCAAGCGGCATTCCGTAGTGCGTGCGCTTCACTGGCGAGGACGAAGGTCCGGATAACGTACGCCAGCTGGCCGTCAGTGCCGGATAACGAGAAAGAGTTCCTGTGGAGCACCATCAAAGCACAGTTCGACTTCCCCGAAGGTACTGAGCAGGCCGTGGAAAGACAGGCAAAAGCCAGGATGGGCAAGGTGTGGAAGACCTTCAAAAGCGAGCTCTACAACACGTACGTGAAGAACGATCTTATGCCCTACAGGCAGGACCCGAAGACTTATGGGTACTTGGAGGACCAATGGACGGAATTTGTGGAGAGGTGCATGTCAGAGGAATTTGTGCAGTGGAGTCAGGCAAACAGGGCCCGCCAGGCATGCAACATTCACCCCCACAGGCTCGGAAGCGGTGGGTATGCGCGCAAAGAGTTGGAATGGAAAACAGAGGACGAGCGGGCATCTCAGGAGAGTCACGACACACCGTTCTCCCAGATCCTAGAGAGGCGGGCCCGGAACTGGTATCGCGCGAGGGCCAACATCTCGGCTGATGGCACCGTCGCCTCAACAAGCCCAAAACCGTCCAGGTGGCTGAAAACATCGTGCGACTGTCAGAACAATCCGCCCAAGGATCTTTCTAAGCAGCCAGGGAAAAGGACATACTAACCTCGGCTCTGGGAAACAAAGAGCACCCGGGTCGAACGCGTGGCGTGGGGGTGACGGTTCCATGGAAGATGGGATTCCCCGACGATGCGGGTTCGTACAGGAGTCGGAGGAGAACGAAAGTAGAGCGCGAGGCAGCCGAGCGTGAACGGATGAAAAAAGAGCTAATGGAAGAAATATATGCAGGCCTAGAACAGAGGATCGACGCAAGGTCGAAGAACGGGTACGGCAGATAAGTCAGGAGGATGCAGCCGCCGCGGCCGAACGCAGCCCCGTAGGCTCATCCCCACATGCTCGGTGCAGGAGTAGCTGCGCATCCGTGGAAGACGTCCATGAACAAGCCGCTCATGAGCACGTTCCGGATGACGACCGCGCCGACGACTTTCATGTCGAGCCGATTCCTCCTGAAGACGATGTCAGCGAAAGATTTCCTGTCGATGACATAGCGGTGGTAACTAGCTGCAAGCTCCTCGTGCCCAGCTGTTTTGGCCCCACTGACATGCTTGAGGCTGGCACGGGGTTAGCATTTCCATATATTGCAGACACGAGGGTGCACGGAGTTCCGTTAGCGGCGGGTAACGCTAAGGTGGCAGTGGACATGGTGCATGCGAATTGCTCCTCCTTCACACTTCCTGTACCGCCGGAGGACGACGTCAGAATACTGGGGCAGGCTGTCAACACGTTCATCCAGTGGCCGAAGAAGTACATTTCTCTGGTTGCCCCTCCACCTCCTGCACGGCCCCTGTCTCTGGTACGTTACGGTCCAGATTTCTCAATCCGTGCTCCTCCACCGAAGGTGAAATCTGCTTCGGCACAATCCAAGCAATCTAGTAGATCTAGCCAGCAGACTGCCAAAACGACTCCTCAAGCTCAGCGTAGGGCCACCAGAAATAGCACGAAGTCGGTCAAGGGCAAAGAGGTAGACGAAGAACCCGAGATAAGAGTCTACACGGAAAGGTAGCCGCTAGTGACACGGTGGCGTTAGAACGACTTGGTTGGGCAGCTCAGATTGTGCACGAATTTTACATGAAGAGGTCCAACGAGGAGACAGCGCTTCCTCAAAATATCAGCGCCATGTACAAGCGGCAACATTTCCTCCATCCAGGTGGAACCTTTATCATCGATTTCTCAGATTTAGCCGACCTCTACTGTCATGACGCCCTCGATGTCAGCCTATTAAGATGCTGGACACCGTAAGTGTTCTCAATCACTATTTAAGCTAAATGAATTGCCTAACTTATTGATATGCTCTTTCAATGACATTACTTTTATGTGTAGACAGATGATTCAAGAGGCTAGGACAGAAAATCCTAATATCGGATTCCTCGATCCACAAGTGGTCATATGCACAATGGTCCAATTCCAGCCGAACGAGGTTGAGGAATACATTTCGGATATCATGCTCCTTCTCTCTACTAAGCGCGTCATTCTTCTACCGTACAACTATGGATTCCACTGGATGCTCGTCTGCCTCGAGCCACAACATCTACATGCCACGTACTTCGACTCCAGGGACTACCCTCCAGAGAACTACGCAGATTTGACGACGGTGCTCAACGGGGCGTTCAAGAAGTATGTTGCCAAGGGGGGCTTGTGAAAACAACACACACCGAACCGACCCACCGATTTCATTTCCCGGTAATAATTCCTCCCTCGCCCAAGAATAATCACCTCGCACGTTCTAATATGTATTCGGTAAAACTAAATTACCCTGCACATAACCATGATTTCTACAGTGCCACAAGCAGCCACCGGGCAACAATCTCTGTGGATACTATGTCGCAACATATATGACGCAGATTGTTCGCTCTAGTCCGGTAGATGTGGCGGTTAGTGTCATTACACTATGTAGTTCCATTTTTCATCGTTCAGACTGTTCGCACGAAATTGGATCCGTGAAACACCTAGATAATGTGTAGTCGCCAATCGCACTTACGTATACGATGAACGGTTGTTTTTCAGGCAAAACAACAAAGGATAACTATCGTACTTACGTGTACAACGAGCGATTGCTTTCCGAGCAAAGCAACAAAGATCTTCTGGCTTACGTGCAGAAGAACTGATCGTTTTTCAGCGCAAAACGATAAAGATCTAAACTAGAACAGAAAAGTAAAGGTAAAGGTAATAGATTGATTTGTGTCGATTGTTGGATGTATCAATCGGCCGTCACCCTTTACATATTTATAGGGCGGCTGGTCTTTCCGTAGGAGATCGGGACTCCTGATTCTAACCGAATACAGATATGCAATATTTCCTTATTTAAAGGATCCTGATCTATTATACATATGACTTTCCATCGCTCAGGATTCTTTCTCGGTCATGAGACATCCTTCCATACGAACCGAGAGCCCTTCTGATTTCGTAATTAACCTTCCTTTTGTGATCCCCCTCGGTTTCTTGTCTTCCAAGTCACCACCTCCAGCATCGGATAAGTCTCGGGTATAGAATTCTCTCTTACAGATCGCCCGGTATCTCCATGAACTGATTCTGCCAAGACTCGGCTCCGTCTGACTCGGGTCTTCTCGGGGACTTGGGCACTCGGGAACGCCAGTACTCGGGGACACAGGCCCGGGCGCTCGATACTCGGACGTGCTGGCACTCGGGACCGCTAGTACTCGGGGACGCGAGTACGAGTGCTCGGTACTTAGGCGCCTTATTGCTCGGGGGTCGATGGTGCTCGGGGTCGCGAACGCTCGGGGTCGCCACTGTTGAATGCCCGGAGGTACTGCTCGTGTCTTGATGACGTAGTACTCGGGATATTAGCGTTCGGGGACGCCTCCGACTGCTCGGGTCTTCGGGAACTTCTGCGAGCACCTTCGTATTCGTGACGAGTACTCGGGGAGGCTACGAACTGCTCGGGATGCGAGTACCCGGACCTGCACTTCGAGAGTTAATGCTAAATTCATAGCGAGTAAATCCATCATTTTAATTTGGCCAGCCAAATAAATCCTTAAGCCAAATTACGCTGTAAACACATGCCCCCTGCTTTTTGGTATAATTGCATTTACCAAAAACACCGTGAAATACACCATTGCTTAGGGCGATACTTATAAAGGACATATCGGCCATAAGTTTTGTTAAGCTTCTTGCCACATACTCGGGTAATACCTTTTCAGATACTTCCCATTGAGAGCTTTAGGTAATCCTTCCCCTTGCAAGGATTCTAAAAAATAAGAGTTCCCGGGGACGATCTCGATTACCCTATACGGGCCCTCCCAACTCGGCGACCATTTGCCGAATTTGTTGTTCCGAGTTCCAATAGGTAAAATCGTCTTCCATACTAGATCTCCTATCTGAAACGATTTTTCCTTTACTCTTTTGTTGTAAGCCTTAGCAACTCTCAACTTCTCCTTTTTGATTTCTCGTAAGGCTTTCAACCTTTCTTCCGAAACGTCGTCTATCCTATCTATCATCAAGTGACTATAATCTTCAGCCGACAAGTCGTTTTGCCTGGCTATTCTAAGGGCTTGTAATCTAACTTCCACGAGTAACACTGCTTCCTGCCCGTACACTAACTCGAAGGGCGTCACTCGGGTTGCCCCCATGCTTAGATATTCGATGGGCCCATAGTGCTTCCGAAAGGACTTCATGCCACCTTTTCGGATGTTCCTCAATTTTCTTCTTTATTAACTTGATCAAAGTCTTATTGCTAGACTCGGCCTGTCCATTAGCTTGCGCATAATATGGCGACGAGTTCAACAACTTGACTCCAAAGGATTCGGCAAACTCACTGAATTGGTGAGACATAAAGGATGCACCCTGATCTGTTGTCAGAGTTTGAGGGATGCCGAACCTATGAATGATACGCTCTAGAACGAAGCTAATCACCTCCTTATGAGTCATATTCCTCAAAGGAACTGCTTCAGTCCATTTGGTGAAATAATCTGTAGCTACAAGGACGAAGCGATGACCTTTAGACGAAGCAGGATGTATTTGCCCAATGAAGTCTAAACCCCATCCTCTAAACGGCCATGGCTTTATAATAGGGTTCATCCTAGCCGCGGGTACCAATTGTATGTTCCCGAATTTCTAACATGCTTCGTATCCTCTATAATATCGAAAACAATCTTCCAACATCGTCGGCCAATAGAATCTTGCTCTTTTTAATAACCATTGCATCTTAGGAGCCGACTGATGTGTTCCACATATCCCTTCATGTACTTCCCCCATCGCCATCCTTGACTGGTCGGGATCCAAGCATTTCAACAATACTCCATCTATTGTTCGGCGATACAACTCGTCATTAAACAAGGTGTACTTTATAGCTTGCCGCCGAACTTTCCTATCTCTCGTTCGATTCGGATCCTTCAAATAACTAACTAAAGGTGCCCTCCAATCATTGACTTCCAAACCGCTTAACGACTCGGCTGCTTGTGTTAAACTGTTGCCCCCCGAGTCGGTACTGGATCTACACGAGTCGGCCTCGACTTCCAGCAAGTCGGCCTGGCCTTCGACAGCAACGAGCATCGGCTTTCTAGATATGAGAAACTTTCCTCTTCCGACTTGGTACCCGGATGCTTGCTGTGCCAAATAGTTGGCTCTAGAGTTCTCCCCTCTGGGCACATGGCTGATATTAAAAATATCTAAGAACTTGACTATGTCTAGACACCGGTCTAAGTAGCTATTCAGCAGACCATCAAAACATTGAAACTCACCCCTGACTTGCTGAACTACTAGCAATGAATCCCCAAAAGCATCTATATCTTTTACGCCCATATCTACTAAGTTCTGCAAGCCAAACAATAATGCCTCATACTCTGCCTGATTATTAGTGCAAGGGTATTCTAACCGGACCGATGACTCATAGATGACATTATGTGGTGAGACCAAAACATTACCAATGCCTTGCCCACTTCTGCAAACCGATCCATCAAAATAAAGCTTCCATGGACATATACCAACATAACTAATATATTCTTCATCCTTAACCTGATGATCAACAATGAAGTCGGCGACAACTTGACCTTTCATAGCACGCAACGACTCATATGTTAAATCATACTCTATTAAGGCATAGGCCCATTTTCCAATTCGTCCGCTAAGAATCGGTTGTTGCAACATATACTTAATCACGTCAATTGGCAAGACACTATACAGGTACTTGAAAGTAGATAATGCCGAAACTTGGCACATGCGTAAAATAAGGATAAGCACAGCTTCTCGATGAATACGTACCGACTTTTGGTGTCGAGTAGTCGACGACTTACATATGCGATGATGTACTCCTTCTTGTCGACTTCCTGAGTTAACACCACGCCGAGTACTTTGTCTTATGCAGCAATGTATAGTCGGAACGGAACTCCCGACTTGGGTGCTCGAAGCACTGGAGGACTCGACAAGTATCTCTTGATACTATTGAAAGCATCTCGGTGCTCTACCCCCCAAGTGAACTCGGCTTCATGCTTTAGCCGAAGTAATGGAACAAATGATTCAATCTTCCCCGCCAGGTTAGATATAAATCGTCTTAGGTAATTTATCTTTCCTAACAAACTCTGCACATCTTTCTTGCACGTCGGCTCCTCTAACTTCCTGATGGCCTCTATCTTCTTAGGGTCGATCTCTATACCCTGCTCGTGAATTATGAACCCTAAGAACTTACCAGCCGACACTCCAAAAGCACATTTGAGCGGGTTCATCTTCAACCCGTACCGACGCATTCTTTCAAAGGCTATTCGTAAGTCGGCTAAATAGTGACTACAGCCATCCGACTTGACGACGATGTCATCAATATAGACTTCTAACACAATGCCTAAGAGATCGTGAAAGATTAAGTTCATAGCACGCTGATACGTGGCGCCCGCATTCTTCAAACGAATGTCATGACAACCCATTCAAATAACCTGACAAAACCGGGGCAACGAAAGGCAGTTTTAAACATGTCCTCTTCGGCCATAAAGATTTGATTATACCCGGCATTGCCATCTAAGAAACTGAGTACTTTGTGTCCAGAGGTGTCATTTATCAACATATCGGCTACAGGCATAGGATACTCATCCTTAGGCGTAGCCTTATTCAAGTCCCTGAAGTCTATAAATACCCTAATCTTCCCGGTATTCTTCTTCTCGACTGGCACAATATTTGAAATCCACTCGGCATACCTGCATGGCCGAATGAACCCTGCCTTTACCAGTCGGTCGACTTCTTCCTTGATGCGATCATACAAGTTAGGGTTGAAACGCCTGGGTGGTTGCTTGTGGGGTCTGAAGCCAGACTTGATAGGCAGCTTATGTTCGACTAGGCTCCAACTTAACCCGGGCATCTCTGTATAATTCCAAGCAAAGCAATCTACGAATTCTTTGAGTAGCGCACATACCTTGCCTTTCTGGCTGACTTCCATATTGGCGTTAACAAACGTTGGTCGAGGTATGCCTCCATCGCCAATATCGACTTCTTCAAGCGGGTCGGTCGATGAGAACCCTTGTCCGAGTTTCTCCATATCAAAGTCTTCGATAGTCTCGTGCATATCGTTCCTGCCTGAACGATATTCCTCAGTGCGCTTTTGTAGCCATTTAATACTATCTTCTTTGTCCATTCATAATGACAAATTGTTGAGCCGAGCTATACAAGCCGGCTGTGCCTGTATTGGTACAAAACCGTCCTTACCGATACTGATATAGTCGTAGTCGGACAAATCCCTACCTGACAGGCATCTCATGTCGCCGTGTTGCCAATCGACTGTAGTTTCTGCCAACGTGATGCAGGCCGAGTTGTCTGCCTCGATGACTTCGACATCCTCATCCACCCACTGGATTAAGCACTGATGCAAGGTAGAGGGGATGCAACAATTGGCATGAATCCAATCTCGCCCTAAGAGCACATTGTATTGGCCTTTGACGTCGACTACGAAGAATGCAGTTGGCAGAGTCTTGCTTCCGACTGTGAGCTCTACTGATAATATGCCTTTGGCCTCGGATAGCTCCCCTGAGAACCCGCTGAGTCCCATGTTTGTCTTCATCAACTCGGTCTCCTTTTGGCCTAACTTGGAGAACACCGAAAGTGGCATAATGTTGACTCCAGCGCCGCCGTCAATGAGCATGCGGCCGATAGGTTTCCCATTGATATGGCCCTTGATGAATAGAGGCTTCAAATGCTGCCCGTGCCTCTCCGGCTTCTCAAATATGGCAGCACTCGGTCTAAGCAGAAGCTCTGCGACTTCCGACTCGGGAGCGCGGAACTCGATAGGCAACTCGAACACCATATTGATGTCCATGTCGGCGGGTACCTCCCCGACATCATTGATGGCAGCATCATCTTCTTCCTTTGCAATGCGTTTCTCCTTCCAAGTCATCTTCGCGGGTTTCATTGGCCTGGCTTGGTTGAACCATTCGTCGCGCTTCTTCTTGACGAGCTCCTCCCTGAGCTCGAGTGCTCGTAACCGCTGGACCCTCCACTTCTGAGAATGTGTGAATCCGGTGGGGCACCGTTGCGGCTTTGGTTTTGTTCCTGGTTCAACCGCCTTGATCTTCTTACCCGGCTGACTCGGCGCAGGTTCAATGGTCGCTTTCCGAGCGCCGGGTCCCGCTGCATTGTTGGACTCTGGTCTGTCCGAGTCATCTATTGTGCCAAACCGTACATGCCGGGTTCCCGCTGGTGTCACCGCGTTAACTTGCGAGTTTATTAACACGGCGGACCGTTGTGGTAAACTTCCTTCTGGGACCCGGATAGTACCCGTTTTGTTTGACTCGGATTGGGGTCGTTGTGTGGTTGCTGAGTTCAGACTCGGCACGCTTGACTGGTACCCAGACCCGCTTAGTCGGCGAGTTGCTCCTCTGCACCTTCCCTGGGTCTGCCAGCTGACTTGGTACGTCGGGTCCCTTGCGCCGAATGGCGAGTCGGTTCCATGCTCGAGTTCCCGCCTCGAATCGAGTTCTTTTCCCGTGGGGCTGTTCTCTGAACTCGGACCCGGACGGGATCCAACTCGGCTGAAACATGCCGATTGGTCCAGCCGGGTGTAGTGCCCAAGGGTTGAGACCCCACGGAGGACACTGTGGGTAGAAAGTGTGCGCGCCTCCCCAGTATGCCGGACCTGTCGTGAAGTATGGTGGTTGCACATATGGGCCTTCCTGCCAGTATCCGGAACCACCAAAGCCTTGTCGAGGAGGAGACCTAGGACGCTTGACCCCTCCCAGTCGAGTGAACACATTGTTGGTCGTGTACTTGTCCAGCAACTGTTTCACCGTCGGTTTTGATTTCCCAGCTTGACCCTTCCCCCGATTGACCTTCCAGACTCCGACTTCTGGATTCTTCGGCTTGATCATTTTTGGAGTCGGCGGAGGGTTCGAGTTGGCCTTTTCTGGAGGAGAGGGACTCGGTTTGATCATCCTTGGAGCTGCTTTGTCGTCAATGACGACGTTCTTCCCTTTTGTTGACTCGGTCTGATCTGACCGAATTAACACTTTCTTCTTCTCCAAGTCGATCACGTTGATTGGAAAAGGATCACTGTCGAGTTTCATCTGGGTGTTCCGGGCAAACGTCAATCGTCCGTCATTAATGGCCGATTGCACCTGTCGATGAAACACATTACAGTCGTTAGTAGCATGAGAAAAAGAGTTATGCCACTTACAATATGCTCTTTTGCCCAAGTCTTCCACCGACGGGAACACATGCCCTTCGCTTACTCTAATCAGATTTCCCTGCAAGAGCATATCAAAAATCTTGTCGCATTTGCTGATGTCAAAAGTATACCTAATCTCTTCTTTCCGGGTAGGTGTAGGTTTTAGGGCTGGACAAACAAAAGGTTTTGACTTGGGCGCTTGAACCCACTCGGCAACGCATATGTCAACCTCGTCCTCACTACCCGAGTTGTCCTCGTATGCTATAACATTGACTGCCGGCTTTTCTTTGGTTTTGCCCTTATTATCCCCAAACCGGCTATACTGCTTAATTTCCTTAGTGCGGTTTTCCTGCGCCACAGCCCTCTGTGCGACCTGACTAATGTTCAAGAATTCTTGGCCCTCTAGCCTATCCCTAATGTGGGCGAGCAAACACGAAAAAACAAGGTCGGCTAGATCCTTTTCGGTTATGTTCAAGCTAAAGCACCGGTTCTTAACCTCCCTGAATCTTCTAATGTAATCACAAACCGGTTCATTGTACTTCTGCTTAACCATCGTCAGATCCGAGAGCCTGAGTTCGGTCTCACCGCTATAAAAGTATTCGTGGAACTGTCGTTCTAATTGTGCCCAAGTCGTGATAGATTTGGGAGCAAGTGAGGTAAACCACGTGAAGGCTGTACCTGATAATGACAAAGGGAATAGCTTTATTCTGTAGATATCTGACGTGCCGACTTCGCTACACTGTGCCAAGAATTGCCCTACATGTTCTAAAGTCGACCTACTATCTTCCCCTGTGAACTTGACAAAATCTGGAATCCTAAACCCTCGGGGGTATGGCGTGGTGTCGAAGCACTCAGGGTACGGTTTTTGATAAGCACGCGATCCATCCTTAGGTATTACGCCGAGTTCTCTGAGCACTCCGACGAGTTGGTCTTTAAAGCTCATATCGGCGAACGGAGTACGCGAAGTCGTCTTTGGCAATGCGGGTTGGACTTGTTGCGGGTTAAAATGTGATTCTAGAACCGGCCCGTGAGGGATTCCGGTACCGAGAGGTGGGACAGGTGGTGTGTTGTACGCGACTGTTTGGTAATATGGTTGTGGGATGTTCGTGCTAAGGCTGAGGCTTCGGTTGTCGTGGGTAGAACCATGGGAAACCGAAGTCGGAACGACAGAGGTTGTGATCACGGGAGCGACTCCTACCCGATGATCGACTCTGTTATTATCAGGATACATCGGCTGCTTATCCCGATGTTCATCATTAACCTGCAAAACTGCGGATCTAACCTGGCCCTGCAGACTACTCCGTAGGTCTTTAGCGAGTTGCTCCTTGAACTCGTCAAATCGGCTAGTCATTACTCGAGCGAATACTTGTGCCGATTTGTCCATCTCAGAGCCATATTTGCTGGCTATCGATACGTCAATCAGATGAGCAATTTCTTCAGAACAAGTCGGTTTACTTACCTCGGTATCGAGCGCAGCAGAAGGACTCGGCACGACTACCTTTTTGATGACGCCGTTCCTCGTCTTCTGGTAGCTGGCCAACTTCTGCCGGAGTCGCTCCGCCTGCTCTTCTTCGAGTTGACGTTCAATCTCTCGCCGCTCATCTTCAGATAAGTCGTCGAGCGTGACGGCGATGATGTTGTCCAGGTTGACGATGCTTCCGTCTTTGGAGTCGGGAATCATTGTGTAATCTTCTCTTCGTCCCCAGCGGAGTCGCCAATTGTGTTCGCATGAAATTGGATCCGTGAAACACCTAGGTAATGTGGAGTCGCCAATCGCACTTACATGTACGATGAACGGTTATTTTTCAGGCAAAACAACAAAGGATAACTATCATACTTACGCGTACGACGAGCGATTGCTTTCCAAGCAAAGCAACAAAGATCTTCTGGCTTACGTGCAGAAGAACCGATCGTTTTTCAGCGCAAAACGATAAAGATCTAAACTAGAACAGAAAAGTAAAGGTAAAGGTAATAGATTGATTTGTGTCAATTGTTGGATGTATCAATCGGCCATCACACTTTACATATTTATAGGGCGGCTGGTCTTTCCGTAGGAGATCGGGACTCCTGATTCTAACCGAATACAGATATGCAATATTTCCTTATTTAAAGGATCCTGATCTATTATACATATGACTTTCCATCGCTCAGGATTCTTTCTCGGTCATGAGACATCCTTCCATACGAACCGAGAGCCCTTCTGATTTTGTAATTAACCTTCCTTTTGTGATCCCCCTCGGTTTCTTGTCTTCCAAGTCACCACCTCCAGCATCGGATAACTCTCGGGGATAGAATACTCTCTTACAGATCGCCCGGTATCTCCATGAACTGATTCTGCCAAGACTCGGCTCCGTCTGACTCGGGTCTTCTCGGGGACTTGGGCACTCGGGAACGCCAGTACTCGGGGACACGGGCCCGGGCGCTCGATACTCGGACGTGCTAGCACTCGGGACCGCTAGTACTCGGGGACGCGAGTATGAGTGCTCGGTACTTAGGCGCCTTATTGCTCGGGGTCGATGGTGCTCGGGGTCAATGGTGCTTGGGGTCGCGAACGCTCGGGGTCGCCACTGTTGAATGCCCGGAGGTACTGCTCGTGTCTTGATGACGTAGTACTCGGGATATTAGCATTCGGGGACGCCTCCGACTGCTCGGGTCTTCGGGAACTTCTGCGAGCACCTTCGTATTCGTGACGAGTACTCGGGGAGGCTACGAACTGCTCGGGATGGGAGTACCCGGACCTGCACTTCAAAAGTTAATGCTAAATTCATAGCGAGTAAATCCATCATTTTAATTTGGCCAGCCAAATAAATCCTTAAGCCAAATTACGCCGTAAACGCAGACGTCGTGCCTAACCTATCTATTTAATTTCCTTCTGCAGAGTTTTAAGTTCCCTACAGATGAGCTCGACCCTGAGGGCGTCCAGTTTGTTCAAAAACAGTTAATAGCTTTCATACTTAGAGAGGTGTTGAAGGAAACCGGAGAATTCCATTGTCCTCAAAATGTTTCTCCTCAATGACTTGAGAAATTTTTCCCTAACAATGCATGTGAATGACTTTGTGGTTGAGAATAACGTTTAATGTTTGTTTCTGAATGCTATGTCTAAGATCAATGCGTACATTGTGTGTCTGTGCATGCTATGCCTGCCATTATGTTACTTTGTTTCTAGCGTTTTCACTGCCGCGCCAGGACCGCGGCCGCACCGGGCATCGTTACCCTGCCGCACGGCTGTTGCGACAGCAGAAATGGTAGTTTCCGCTGCCGCGGCAGCAACGTCGCCTTGTCGCACGGCTGCCGTGGCAGCAGGCGCCAACACCGTCGCCCTGCCGCACTGCTGCCGCGGCAGCGGAATCAGCCATTTCCGTTGCCGCGGCAGCAGGTGGCAGCAACGCCGCCTTGCCGCACGGCTGCTGCGGCAGCCGAAACCTCTGTTTCCGCTGCCGTGGCAGCAGGTGGTAGCACCGTTGCCCTGCCGCACTGCTGCCGCGGCAGCAGAATCAGCCAATTCCGCTGCCGCGGCAGCAGGTGGCAGCAACGCCGCCTTGCCGCACGGCTGCCGCGGCAGCCGAAACGTATGTTTCTACTGTCGTGGCAGCAGGCGGCAGCACCGTCTGTACAACCGCACTGCTACCGCGGCAGCAGAAACGGTTATTTCCGTGGCCGCGGCAGCAGTAGTACAGACGGTTCCAGTCGTAGAACCGTCTGTACAAATGATTTTGAGGTGCTGTTCAGTGCATTTGAGCAGACGGTTTTGTGGATGGAACAGTCTGTACAAATGCTTTTGAGGTACTGTTCAGTGCATTTGGGCAGACGGTTCGTGTGTGGATCCGTCTGTACTAATTATTTGTACAGACGGTTCAATAACCGTCTGCACAAAAATGATTTGTCCTGACTGTTTCGTCCAGACGGTTCGAAAAAACCGTCCCGCCCGGTGTTTCCAAACCGTCTGGACAAATCAATTCTGTAGTAGTGTCATATCGTACAAAGGGATGCCCTAATTATTTTGGACAATCTTGTAGATATATTAACCGTCCCTTAGCACATTTTATTTGGAAGTCATCTCAAATTCATCCTGAAACATCTAAAATATTTTCCTAGTGTATACAGCCGAGAGCTACTGCTCAATGGGGAAACCTGACCACATCAGCAGTTCCAACTCCTCTATGTTGTACTCTTGCTGCTCCTAGGCTACTAAGATCTTACTCCGCAAATTCTTATACTGGTTCACAAAGTTGAACATTGAGTTGTGGGGTTCACATACTTTTTCAACATAGGATTGAATCCTTTGCTCCTTTGTGTTGATTGGAGGAAGGGGAAGAAACAAGCCATAAAGTATGCAGGGATCTAGCTTTTCTTAGTATCCCATAGGTTATACAGGTGTTGGTTATCAGCAATCCCATGCCCATCTATCATAGCAGCCCACCTTTCCTCAAATTCCATAGGAGTCAAACTACCGTTGACTCAATGTTGAATTTTTCAAGTAATTATGGACTATTAGCCAAAAAATTGCCCAACCTCTCTTGAGAATTCTTCATGATGTGCCAGTGGCAGTTTCAATGAACTATGCTTGGAGGTGGGAAAAACCTGAAACCAAAAAATTACATTAAAATATAAAGCAACTTCTCTTCATAGAAAAAGCAAGTCTAGTATATATAAAATAATAAGCGACAAACAGGCCAAGTTGCTTATGTGTGTTGCTGCAACGATAAGTTGCCTACTAGTTAATTTGTACCTATTAGTTTCACATGCAACTAACAAAGCAAGTTGCCTAGATTTCATCGAATCAGTTGCTTTTTTATTTACATGTCATTGCACAAACTAAGCAACTCTAGCCACTTAGTTAAACAATTAACCAAGCAAGTTGTCTAAATTTCTAGGATCAGTTGCTTATTTATTTGTATCTGCCATTACATCTAGTAAGCAAATAGAACTACTTAAATTAAGTAACTTAACAAAGCAAGTTGCATGTTTACTGAAATTTAGTTGCTTTTTCCTAAAAGAAAGAAAATTTAATAAATTAGCTGATGAATCGCTTCCTTCATTGCTCTATCTTGGTCTGTTATTATGTTGAGAGGGACCATTCCATCCACTGCTTCATGGAATGCTTCAAATAGCCATACAAAATTCATTATCTTTTCGTTCCATAGGAACCCAGCTGAATAGATTGTCCATATATATTGATGCCAACGAATGGGACACTCAACATGTTGTACACATTAGTCATGTAGGTCGTATCAAATAAAATACAGTTATGATACAAATTTTGGTATGTTGTTCGTCACTGCCCCATCTATCCAGAATATGTTCTCAACCTTATCATCTTCATCTAGCTTGACCTTGAAGAAGAAACCAAGGTCTTGTTGTCTGAGACCCGCGAAATAGGAATCCAATCATATCATAGTTCCAGTGTTCAATTCTGATCTCATGCTGGACCTAATGTTGCTTATAGATTTAGCTGTGTATGGAATATTTTGTGCACATCCATAAAAATCTGTTATTATTTGCATCATCCGCCCTGTTGTCACATTGAAGTCACGCAACACTTTTAGGAATTCCTTCTCTTCTCTAAGGATACCGTGATGTGATCTCAAGTACATAGTCAAAAAGAATTTCTTAATAAGGGGGTGGTTATGCCCATAAATAAAATAAATCACTTCTCACTTATTCTCGATTAGCTGCACAACCATCCGAGCCTTGTAATTTGTGTGCTTTATTTTATCCCTCTTCCCTTCTTTCCCTGGCCTATCTAAACCACCCTTCCTTCTAGAAACAATAGTTGCTTGGCCCCCTAATCCATCTTCATCCATGTCTGCCTCAAATTTCTTTACGGTTTTTTACCCATACCCTTTTTGCTACAAACAAAATGTACTTTTTCTGTCTCAGCAGTGAATGCAAACCTTCTAGATGTATCAGTTCTCATATAGAAACCCTTCCTGAACGCATATGCATTGTAATGCTTTCTTGCCCCCTCGAGTGTGTCAAACCGCAAAGAAACAAATGGCTCTTGAGGTGTTGAAAGAACTTCTATCACATCAGCAACGTCACTACAATCATTTCCAGCCACATCATTTTCCATTTCCTCCCTGCCAAAGATGTCATGTTATTCTCAATCGCAGCGTGTGCTGAAGGTCCAATCTGATCTCAGAAACAGTATGAACTGCTACAAGGTTCGAAGAATCATCAATGCCCTCAACAACATTATCCATAGGCAACTGAGTACAATATAGGGGACCAAACAAAAAATGGGTATCCTGGCCCACTCGAGGTGCATGATATCTTCATTTAGGTCTGGAGGAACCACATTTAGGTCTAGCTCCATCATATGCAAGGATCTAGCATAATCAATTTACTAAATTAACAGTTTTGAAAAAGCAATTCAGTGCATAAAATAAGCAACTCATTATATTCACAACAGGTAACTCAATATAGCAAAAATAAGCAAACGCAGCAAATAGTAGGGTGCAATTTAACAACACATAGTCAACATCTATTCATAGCATTATAATGATTAATATAGCAGAAGCAACAAAGTACGCATAATACACAACTCTAAGCACAAATAATAAGCAACTTCATTCAATGACAGGAAGCAAGTTCTCGGTACAAGTACAACAGAATGGCTACAAGTTCTCCACAACTTTTGTTGTTGTTTATTGTTGTGTTACCACATATTGTAAAAATGCTGGGAAATAAGCATACATGTATTTTCTTATTTCCTAAATAATGCATGCTCACTTCTTATTTTATGTTACACATGCAGATTCTAATACGGTTCATGGCAAAATCAGTTGGGGAAAGAGTGAATACATGTAGATAAGCGTATTAGCAAATCATCAAGATAAGCAAAAATAGTTTTAAGTTTATTCATATCAATACTATCAAGTTGTAGATGTCTTTTCTGCTATATTGAAATGCTTTTATTTCATATTACGGATTGGTACTTGTATGATTCGAATACTAGAGTTAACTTTGGTATCAAAGTTGCCATCACAAATTGCTTGTTATGTTTTAAGCTCTGAAAATTGTTGTGATGAATTGCTTGTTGTTTTTTGAAGCAAAGAAGTTACTTGCTCAAGAAATTAGTTGGAAATCAGAATTGTACATGTATTCAGCTGAAGTTTACTTGGTTTTTGGGGCAATTTCCGTGCTGAAATTTTGTGGATCTGATGCTTGTTCCTACGAGAGGTGTGTTTTTGTGTTGTGTTCTAGCGAGAACACCTGAGATGGGGAAGAAGCTAACTTCTTGGGGGTGAAAAAAGAAACCCGGATTTGATGTGCCGCAAAGCCAAGAAAGATCCAACGCGGATGCATGCAGGAAGAAGCACGCGGGGGACGGGGAAACGAGGGAAAACACGGGGAGCAGGGAAACATCAGGAGAGTGGGGGACCAAATCCTATTTTGAGACACAAAGTTTGTTGTGTAGCTTAATAGGTGTGTGTGGAAAGACACCTCTTAAGATGCACGTCCAGTCGCTAGTCTCGTCCGTGTAGACCGAACCGAGAAAATAGTATAGTCCGACTGCCCAGGCCTAAAGTCCTGTGGAGGAATTCTACTTGCTTGGAAAACGGTGGAAGTCACCAGTACCAATTTCCACATTTCTTATGATGCTATCACGGCTTAAGTCTGCCCCGCCTGGAATCCAGCTTGGTGGTTCACGGGAGTCTACCGGCCAGCGGAGGATGCAACTCACGTTTTGTTCCTGCAGTGCAACTAGGTTCAATCGATGGTTGATGGTTGGAGATTTGGACCTGATTTATGTATTTCAGAGTCCTCTCTTTAAAATGTAGCTTAGAGAAATACAGCTAATTGGCTGCCACTTTATGTTGTCAAATGAGAGGCAGCATTGGACTTCAGCGAGGCTGGACCATATTTTTTGTTCAACATATTGCAAGGCTGAACTGTATGTTTTCTACTCTTGAATTGAATGTGACATCAACTTTCTCTTAATTTCAGGTAGGATTGTTAGCGAGTTAGAAGAGAGAGAAAAACAACAAGAAGAATGTTTACTTTATTGCATTTTATTATTACTTTAGTTGCTCTCTTTACACTACCATGTTATTTATCTTATTGTTTGCAATAGTAAAGTAAGCTATTTTGGTATGTTTGGTGCAAAGCAATCATATATAATTACTGAGTGAGGTGCTATTCTACTTCCTCCTTAGGTCCATTAATCAATACTCACACAGAGAAAAGATGCAATTCCAAATTTGTTAGCGTGGATCATAAACAATTATAAACAAAAGTCGTCTGTGATGAGATGGTTGTTAAAAATCATTTGTCTGACTCATTGTATCACAAACAGTTTGTGTTACAGACCACCTATGATACTTTACAACTGTTTGTGATACGAAGGATCTGTTATACACTGCTACAGATAAAGTTACTACAATTAGGTAAAAACCATCATTACAAAGGGGTGACCCATCTGTTTGTTTGCTTCTTCCTGTGAGGACTTAGGTTATCACAGGCCGCAAAAAACCATTTGTGATAAGCCTCATCATAGACAGTTGGTTAGAAAAGAACCATCTGTGGTATGAGTCATTACGGACGGTTCCAACAATTTCAACCCTACACTATTTTTCTGAGTGCTGGCTAGCCTCAGGAAAATGCTAGCCATGCCCTCTAAAATAAGCACAAACACAAATACAGCTAATTGTGCCACTTTATGTTATCAAACAAGAGGCAGCATCTTTATGTTATCAAATGAGAGGCAGCATCTAACTTTGGTGAGGCTGGACCATGTCTTTTGTTCAATAGATTGTAAGGCTGAACTGTATGTTTTCTACTCTTGAATTGATCTTTGTTATCTATTTGATTGTTAGAGCATCTGCAACAATGTGACATCAACTTTCTCTTAACGATTTCAGGTAGGATTTTTAATGAGTTAGAAGAGAGCGAAAGAAAAAGAATGTTTACTTTATTGCATTTTATTATTATTTTAGTTGCTCTCTTTATGATACCATGTCATTTATCTTATTGTTTGCAATACTACAGCAAGCTATTTTGGTATTTTTGATGCAAAGCAATCGTATATAATTACGGAGTGAGGTGATATTCTACTTCCTCCTTAGGTCTGATACTCAATACTCGCACATCGAAAAAGATACAAGTCCAAATTTTTTAGCTTGAATCATAAACAATTATAAACAAAAATTGTCTATGATAAGACAATTGTTAAAAATCATTTGTTTGAATCATTGTATCACAGACAGTTCATGTTACGGACCGCCTGTGATACTTTACAACTATTCGTGACACGAAGCATCTGTGATACACTACTACAGACAAAGTCACTACAATTAGGTAAAAACCATCATTACACAGGGGTGACCCATCTGTTTGTTTGCTTCTACCTGTGAGGACTTAGGTTATCACAGGCGGCGAAAAACCCATTTGTAATAAGCCTCATCATAGATAGTTGGTTAGAAAAGAACCATTTGTGGTATGAGTCATCACTGACGGTTCGGACAATTTTGACCCTACGCTATTTTTCTGATTGTTGGCTAGCCTCAGGAAAATGCTAGCTGTGCCCTCTAAAATAAGCACAAACACAAATAAATTCCAAGACTCATACATATCATAGATGCATCTATACATATCATAGGCCTCAAATTCTAACTTACTATTAATTGAATGTGTGCCTGATGAGGTAAGGATTTTTAGTCGTTTCTTAACACATATTGGAAGAGCAAAACACACAGTCATTATATAGCAATATGTTATCATTGTTGACCTAATCATCTATTGTTTCAAAGCAACAAAAATTAACTCAGAAGAATGCCTCAAAAT
Source organism: Stipa capillata (assembly GCA_019208055.1). Lineage (NCBI taxonomy): Eukaryota > Viridiplantae > Streptophyta > Magnoliopsida > Poales > Poaceae > Stipa > Stipa capillata. Next base: position 205,474 of record JAGXJF010002016.1, on the reverse strand, counting down.
ATTGCTCATTCGGTCGACAAGGGTTGAGTGGTGTAGGGTTTAGGGTTGAGGTTAATGTAATTTTAACCTTACCGGCCCCAAACCCTGGACCCTTATAAACCATCATGCACAATTTATAAATGGGTCTTTTTCATCATTGGCAAATGTGGCGTACCCGGTTTTAACAACCGGGTAATCCCTTGTGATTCCTGTACTGTTCTCATGATCAATAGACAGTACACACAAGTTAACATGAATATCATTATCATACAAACGAATATCAGAGACTGATATATAGTTAGACCTTCATGGTCGATATCTTACACTTGTAGCCCATTGGCCAAAAGGTCTGCAACAGAAAATTCAAGTGAGGATGTGGACCCACCGGTATTCCATACTTGCAGGCAACTAACTGGGGTTATGCCCTAGCCTTCATAAACATCATCGTCATCTGTAGAGAAGTATTCTTTCTCGTCTGGCCAAATCAACAAGCTAGGTGAGTACATTGAATGTACTCACAAGCATCCCATAAGGAGTGTATAATAGCTATATTCATGCTCAGCTTTGTCCAAGAAAGTAGCTCTACCCTAAGTTGTACGTTGTGCAAAAAAGTTAGTCCTTATTCAAGAGTAAGAGTAATAGATTGCAAGCCTTTTTGGAAAAAATAGCATAATTGGCGATTAACATATTCAAAACCAAAATTATAGCAGCTTCGGCTACCATCTCACAAATTTAAATATCAATAGCTCCATCCATCGACTCACTTCATCATTGAAAACCAACACGTACTACCTCCCTATAGCACGGTCCAGGTTCACTTTGGTAGCTCTCGCTACCTCTCTTTAGCTCATACCGAACATTGTGGGCAATTCATGTTCCACGTTCTTAAACCCATGTCCCATGTTTTCAAACTTGGAAAACATAGTCTAACCAATATGTGGCTTAACCAAGTTGTGTCCATGACCGCAGACACGGCTATTCGAATAGATTTTAATACTCTATAGAGGCTGTACGTCTTTACCCACAAAATGCAATTTTCCCCTTGTTGCCAGGATCCGATGAGCACACTTCATGAGGTGCATCGATAGGGATATCATAATGAGACTTTTCTTCCATCTAGTCCTTGATGAACTCACCAGATGAGCCATTCCCAGCAATTGTTTACTATCACTACACCACGACACAATGCAGACTCACCTTTGTGTCGAGAAACTTTCTACACTAAACCATGAGAAGGCTCTCTAGAGCTAAAACACTTCCTCGCGCTTTCCACCTTTCGCCTACAGGTTATATGCTAGACCTAAATAGAATATTAAGTCAAGACCTTCCCATTAGGGCATGTGGACGTACAATATGAATTTAGGAGAGCAGCACTGGGGTTCAGTCTTTGATTCATCCAAACAAGACTCCACATTCCATCATGATAATCATGCCACAGAAGGCTACATCAATTCACACCAAGCACCAGCTTATTTTTCCCATCCGAATCCAGATCATCTCCCTTTTTATTTTATTGGATTTTGTCATAAAACATTTTAAAAAACATTCCTTGGACAATAACATGTCTCCCAAGGATTTATTCCCATAAAAAAATTTCCAAGCGATCCACAGCTTTCATTAAAACTTGATTTATTCTATTGCGGGTTTAATGCATGGTATATCCATATATTTTAACCTAGGTTTCCACTAGTATTCCTAAGACTAGTGGGGACTAACCCTAGGGTGAGAAGGGATATTGATCGAAACTATTCACATGCAATACTAGGTCATAACTACTACTAGCATAAAATAGTGGTTCATATTAACATAGTATGCATGTTTTGCAAACAAGATAACATAGTTTAATATATGGGTCCAACATGGCCCACGTGGAAACCTTGCCTAGCAAGTATTGGTCTTGGTCTTGAACTTGATATGGTAGCTACTCAAGATCCTCCGCACAAGAAATCAGAATGTCAGAACTACACGTTAAAAGACGTCATATATAAGCAAACAACTCGACCTACATATAACATTTTTGGGGAGCTCCTGGTTTTATAAAAAAATTTAGGAACTTAATAGGGGTGGTTTGGATTAATATAGCAAAGGATATTGCATTTTTAAGGTATGTTGAAAATACATGGTCTCTTCATCTTTTATTGCATTACCATGAAAATATTTTAGATTTCAAACTTAATCTGAAGATAGAGGATAGAAAAAGATTTTAAAATATTTTATAGATTTTCTTTAGAACGTTTGGGTGAATAGGAGTAAGGTCATTTGTTTCAAAAAGATCTTGGATTAAAAGGGCTCCATATACTCTGCTTTTTACAATTTGAAAATATTTAGGATTTAAACATCACTTGAACCAGAGGGCAAGAAATAATTTTAAATTTTTTTAGAAATTTTGATCCAAAAGATTTTGGATAAATGTAGCAATAGGTATTTATTTAATAGATATGAAAATAATATAGGGCGTCATATACTTTACTTTTTTGATATATAACTAATTGAATTTCAAAAATATAACTAAACTAGATTGTTGAATTTGAGTTTTAGATGATGTAAGGAAAAATAATCAATTCATTGGGAACTATATCAAAGACGATATCTATATGATATTAAAATTTGAAATATATTCAAATATGAAATTCAAATAAATTTCAAAAATTATTATTTTGGTACTGATGGGTAGATTTTGAATTGAGATGAATATAGGAAAAAGAATGGGCTCAACTGAAGTTATATTGGAGGAGAAATGGACCTCAAAAGATTTGCTGGGAGAGAAATAAAGGAGAGGGAAAGTTTGGTCTGAGGATAGGGCAAACGTCGATGGCACACTTGGGAATTATGCCTTCGGTCAAACAGAGACCTATGGGGCGGGGCTGACAGTGAACTTTTTGGATTGAATCGTTATCTTCTCGCGCTTAGGGGAATTAGGGTTCTAGGCGAGGAAGAGAGAGAAGGAGTAGGCCGGGGGTAGATGCCAGCTGTGCTTACCTCGGCTATGCTTGTCAAGGGATGGAGGAGTGGTAGTGACCTCTGAGACAGGGTCAGGGAGGTGCGATAAACTAGTTGGCTACAGTGGCAGTGGTTGGAGATGAGCGCAGCGAGTGGTGTAGATCTTGCCGGCGATTCAGTTTTCTGCAAATCCCCTCGCCAGTAGCTCTCGCAACTACAAGGCAGAGGCACGAGGAGAAGGGGAAAAAGGGGTTACCAGAGGAACATATCTTGGCAAGTGGATGTGGTGGAGCTCCTTGCTGGATTTGGAGGCGAAGGGCCGGCTCAAAGGAGAATGGTGGGTAGATGAGTTGGTGGAGGAAAACTGGGAAAAAGGAGGCTCGAGAGAGCTCGGCCTTGTGGAGGACCGAGGGAAGAATGGAGAGGAGAGGGGAACGAAAATGGCTTGACGGCTCGAGTGCACATGGCCCGGCAGAGATAGGTCAACAGGGGAAATTTTATGCGAAATTTTATAAGAAATTTTGAAGATCAAAAGCCCACATGAAATATTGAATTGGGTTTCAACCATAAATCCAATATTGCAAAAGAATTTAGAAAACATAACTATGAATAGGGTTTACTGTTTAAGAGGGTGATATAAAAGGAGACATATTGGGATATGCATATTTTACATTTGGTAGGAGTATGTGTCCCACCATTTAACTTAGAAATTGAAAGGTCAAGAGATAGGGGTAAAGGAGGAGTGCCGAGGACTTTGGGTTTCAGCACATCAGGGTTTTGGAGGTAAAGAGGAGATGAAAAGGAGATAGGGCATGGCTCCATGCTCACGTGATCACAAAGGTAAAAGGGGAAGAAGATTACTGAAGGCATTGTAGAGGTAAATTAGGGTTAGACATTTTCAGGAGAGAGAAAAGGTGATATAGGTCTAGATAGATATAGGTATAGGTTTTGGTGGATATATAGATATCCACATAAAGGGATGTAGGTAGGTAGAGGTTCACATGCATTGATGGATGCATGGCCGAATAGACGAATAGATAGATGGATAGAGGGTTAGGGCATGTAGGAGAAAGAAGGATATACATATATGTATATAGATAGCTACACCTATAGGGAGTACATAGAGATGGACACCGCTATATGAAAAGATCACGGACAGAAGGATTAAGACCTAGAGCAGCAAGGGGTCGATGGAAACCAGGGACATATGGTTGGTTACCATAATATGAGGTTACGAGGGAGAGGATATATTTTTTGGTTGGTACGACACTCATGGTTTTATAAGGAACATGTTTTGAGAGCAATAAGGTTTTAAGAAGATCCAATTAAAACAAAGCTACAAGCAAATTTTTTTGTAAACTCTAATTTTCATGTTATTAGAAAATAGGGTGTAACCACAAACCACCATCATCCTCACAACATGTACACATCAATCGCTTGTATCAGTCAAACCGTTCTAAGGTGTCCATGTCATGTGACAATGATCGATCGCACATGACATGGACTCTCTAAAATGATTGATTAACACAACCACATAAATGATAGAAATGTTGCCGGTAGATTGAGCAAAAGTTGTATCACGTCAACCGGATGTGTCAATAAAGGCCAGAAGCTCCGACAAGCCGAGAAATTTGCATGAGAGATGGAGGAAATTTGATGGGTTACAGCCACCATCCTGTGCAGGAGACCTGCACATGAGAGGTGGAGGTAACCCATCGGATTATCCTCACCTCGATTGTAATTCATCAACTTGCCTAAGCATACATGCTTTGATGATGAAAATTTTACACGACAGTTCATGTAAGTGAATGCTTAATTCATATAAAGAATTATGATTTTGAATTGTATTCCTAATTTAACTCTAGAGCTCGCACAATAAAAACTGAATAAATCTTTTTGGTAACTTTAGATTTGTTTTAGGGTCTAAATAGTTTATTCGAAGTTTTGTTCATAAATTATTTGTTGCCGAAAAATCATTTGAGATGTTGAAAGTTAGGAAACCTTCAATTAGATGCAGGAATCATATGAACATTGCTCAAAAATACATACATGATGATTTTAAAATCAACTTCATAAATTTAGGGTTTTTTCGATGTTGCATCAAATGAAAGTAGAATTTGGTAAATATGGTACTTTTTGAAACTATTCTTAGTACCATGCATGTAATGAGATATTAAATTTGTAAGGTGCATTAAAGACCCTGAGATCAATGTTTGGAAGAGAGTATTATAGGGAGCTTATGTAAAAGGAAAGATGTAAGTACTTCTGATTAAAAATCTACTAATGTTTGATCAACAGCGTACATGGAAATCGTTCAAAGTGGTAAAGTGAATGATTTAGAGAGCCTGAGGTTATTTTTGGATGGTTTTAAAGTTTAGGACAAAAAGTGGACATGGCAATGTTTAGGGTCTAAAAGTGGACATTTTTCACTTTTGAGTAAAAATCTACGAGACTGTACGTATACAATGTAGAAGAACATGTAATTTGAAAAATGGAGATAGTAATTTCCTTATTTCTTTAGCATAATGTCATTAGAGATACTAAAACCAGTAGTAAGCACTACTACAGAAATAATTTTACAGACGGTTCACAATCCACGTGCGGGACACTTTTATGAACCGTCTGTACTAAAGCGTCTATACAAATTGTGATTTGTACAGATGGTTGACGAGCCATCTGTACAAAAGCATTATTACAAACGGTCCGTAGATAGAACCGTCTGTACAAAAGCATTATCACAGACGGTTAATAGTTGAAGCCATCTGTACAAATACTTATCACAGGCAATTCAATATGAGAACTGTCTGTATTAAGGGAATACCGGGCAGTGCAAATTGTTTTTACAGACGGTTTTTACTAGAGGCGTATATACTATTAATACCACACCCCTTGCAAAAGCTCTGTTCTGGCCTGCCTTAAAACATGGAAAGTATATATAATGATACTAATTGATCGCAGCACACAATTCATACATCATACAAACACTCTATATAGTAGGTGATCACAGCACACAAGCATTTGTAATTATCATTCTCAACCATAAGATAGATATATGAAGCAATAAGTAATTCACTGTTTCGAGTAACTAAAGCAAAGGACAAGTCATTCACATCAATTATTTTGACTAACTGGTCGAGGTATAAAGTTCTCGGGATCATAGAATTCTCTAGTGTCCTTTATGATCTATGAATGTATGAACCCCATGAGCCGTCTTTGGATATACCGGACAATCTCAATGTCGAGCGAAGTTGTAGAAAACTTAAACATCTATAGAAGGAAATTAAAAAATGTTAGGCACAATGTCACAATGATGAAAAATGTATTTGAATATACTATAATGACACTAACCTCCGGATCTATTGCACTAGAGCCAACAATTTCCAACATATATTGGGCCACATAGTACCCACATTGATTGTTGCCGGGCGGCTGCTTGTGGCACTGCAGAAATTTGTTTACTTGCACGGTAAATTTAGTTGTACGAAATACATATTACAATGTGCGAGAGCATTATTCATGAGTGACAGAGGAATTATTACCGGGAAATGAAATCAGTGGGTCAGTTTGGGCTTTTCTGTTTGTACGATCCCCCCCCTTTGAAATGTACTTCACTAATGCCCCATTGATCACCTTTGTCAGATCTGCGTAATTATCTGGTGGGTAGTTCTTGGATTCGATGTACACAACATGTTGACGTTGTGGATCAATACAAACAAGCATCCAGTGGAATCTGTAGTTGTAGGGCATAAGAATGAGGCGCTTAGTACAAAAAAGGAGCATGGCATGCGTAAGGTACTCCTCGACCTCTTTCGGCTAGTATTTGATGAACATGCAAACGACCACTTGTGGATTAAGAATCCAATTTCAGATTGTCTTTCCTAGCTTCTTGGATCATATGTCTACACATAAGAGTAATGTTATTGAAAGAGCGTATCAATGAGGTAGGCAGTTCATTTAGCATATACCCTAATTCAGAACACTTACAGTGTCCAGCATCTTAGTAGGCCGATATCAAGGGCGTCATGACGGAAGAGGAGGGATAACTCCTCGAAGGGCACGACGAAGGTTCCACCTGCATGGAGGAAATGTTGCCGCTCGAACCTGGCGCTGATATTGTCCGAAAAATGCTTTTCCTCATTGATCCTCTTCATGTAAAAGTCATGCACAATCCGAGATGGCCAACCAAGTCGCTCTAATTTTGATTGTGTCACTAACGGCTGCCCTTTCTCGTATGTTTGTTATCTGGGGTTCTTCTACGTCTTTGCCCTTGCCCTTGGCTGACTTTTTCATACTTCTGCCCTTGCCCTTAGCGGCGGCTTGCTTGGCAGATTTGCTTAACAGTTCTTGCTGAGATTGTACCGAAGTGGATTTCACCTTCGGGGAAGGAGCATGAAATGAGAAGTCCTTCCCGTCGCGTATTGGAGAAAGCGGGCATAGAGGTGGTGTAGGGGCAACCAAGGAGATGTACTTTTTCGGCCACTGGATGAATGTGTGGACGGCCTGCCCCAGTGTCGTGACGTCGTCCTCTATGTGTATAGGAAGTGGGTACAACGAGCAATTCGGATACACCATGTGCACTGACACCTTGGCGTTGCCCCTTGACGGTGGGACTCCGTGCACCATCAATTTTTCACCGCATGGAAATGCCAACCCTGTGCCAGCCTTAAGCATGTGATCGGAGCCAAAAAGCGATTGGCACCAAGAGCTTGCACTTGGTGGCCACATCTATGTCATCCATAGGAAATTTGTCGCTAGGGATGTCATGTGGAAAGCCGCTACCGCCAGAGTGGACGTCAGCTGGAAAGTCATCACCACCGGGGTGTGTCAGCTAGAAAGTCTTCGACAGGTACTCCCTCATTACCACCGCCAGCTGGAGAGTCTTGTTGCATGGACCTGACACTACTCCAGCGCCGAGCCCCCGGGGATGAGCCGCGGGGCTGCGTAAGTCCCCGATGGCTGCTTCCTGCTATCTGATCTGTCGTACCCGCTCTTCGACCCTTGCATCAATCCTTTCTTCCAGATTTGAATAGATTTCAACAACGAGCTCCCTTTTCATCCATTCACACTCGGCTGCCTCGTGCGCAGCTTTGGTTCTCCCTCGGCACCTGTATGTACCGACATCGTTAGGAAATCCCAACTTCCATGGAACTGTAACCCCTATGCCACGCGTGCGACCGGGGTGCTCTTTGTTTCCTAGAGCTAAGGTTAGTATATATTTTTCCCTGGATGGTTGGAATGTTCCATGAGAGGATTCTTCCGAGAGGCACATGATCATTCCGGCCACTTGTTCGGTTTTGGGCTTCCTGAAGGCGACCGTGCCATCGGCCGAGACAGCAGCCCTCCCTCAGTACCAGTTCTGAGCCTGCCTCTTTGGGATCTGGGAAAACGGCGTGGAGCGATTCTCCCGAGTTACCTACTTGTCCTCTCTGTCCCAGTCCAGCTCTTTCTGTGCGTACCCACTGGTGTGGAGCCTGTGGGGGTGAGTGTTGCATGCCTGGCGTGCCTTGTTAGCCTGACTTTGCTGCACAAACTCCTCCGAGTGGCACCTCTCCACAAACTCTGCCCATTGATCCTACGAGTACCCATAGGCCTTCGGGTCCTGCCAGTAGGGCATAAGATCATGCTTCACGTATCCGTTGTAAAGCTCGCTCTTGAAGGTCTTCCACGCCTTGCCCATCTTGGCTATTGCCTATCTTTCCACGGCCTCCGAGGTACCTTCGGGGAAGTTGAATAATCTTTTGATCGTGTCCCACAGGAACTCTTTTCAACTTCGCGGCACTGCCTTCTAGTTGGGGTACGTTATCTGGACCTTTGTCCTCCCAAGTGCAGCGCATGCTCCACAGAATGCCACTTGAGCATTCAGGGGCAAGATGGGCACACCCTCCTCAGTGACGTGAGTTATGGTGTAGTGACCCGTGGGCGTTTGTTTTTTGTCTCGGCCACCTCGCTTTCACTTCTGCACCCCTATTTCATCAGCTTGCTCGTGAGATGATGCCTCTGCAGCTAGTTCAGGAAGCAGTTGAGCTGGTTGAGGAGACGAGTCCAACTCATCTTGATGAGAAGATGCCTGAGGCACTTCACGTTAATCTCCAGACGCCATCTTCAAAATAGGAAATCGAACTACAACTTGGTGAGTTACTTAATGAATAAAGGGATTTCAAAAAACTAACAAGAGTTGAGATGTTGATATAAGTTTTAGGAGTGACACAAGCAGCCTATATATGAAGCAAAATTGCCAAAGAGGCTGGCCGGGTACCATAGCAAGTGTTAGCGTCGGAGAGGAGAAGATGATAGCAATGCAGATGGCAAAGGAATAGGGGGTAAGTGCAATCGTCTAAGAGCATCTCCAAAAGCTTTTCTAAAATCCACTCTCTATATCCCTATACGGAGAGCCATCTCCAAAAACTTCTCTCTCCATATTTCTTTCATCTCCAATAACTTCTCTAAATCGCACACTCCATATTCCAATCCCCTATATTTTATCCATGTGTTGCAAATAACAATATAATTTTAACGGCTTTATTTGTAACGATAAATTGTAACGGCTATTTCAAATGGCTATATTAGGAACGGATATATTTTGAACAGTAATATTTTGAACTGTCATATTTTGAACGGTCATATTATCAAACGGCTATATTATTAGGACATAGTAGAATATTCATACAATCTTCCTATGTAGACCAAGAATCATTAGGATATAGTAGAATATTCAGATCTACTGCCTTCCATGGTCCATCTTCTTAGCACAAGTGATTAAACCAAACCTAATAGAATCGAAAAAATCTGACTCTATTAACCAATCAAAACTACAGCAACATCTAGTTGTGCATTGCTATTTTCCGTGACTCTCTGGGAGCTTAACATTATAAGCAACATTCAGGAAAATCAGTGTATACTGCCACCTAAAACTAGCAATTCAGGAGAGTGAATCCTAATGAAATAACTACCGTCAGTTTGAACAGCCGTCTCACTTTGGTACTGAATCCAGATAAAAACAGCACCTAAATCTTTGATGGTCAGAGAATATTTGCTACTCAGTTTGAACCAAATATCTCCCAGCCAAGGTTTTTATGAATAATGGGATGGCCCAACAAAGTCTATAAAATTAAACAGTACCCCAGGAATGAACTCTCTCATAACATTATCTCTATAACCTAAAACACATATCCTAAAACACTCCCAAAGCTTAAACCACCAAAAACAACAGCAACTGCTCTTGATCTGCTAGGGGAAAACAACGACAATTCTACTCACCACCAGATAGCAACGATCATGTTCAATAGGATTAACATTTCAGCAGGGAGATAAGGTAGATTTCTACTGGGATTCATTTCATGCATAACAAGTAATTCACAGTTCTTTTTCTTTCATAGACGTTCCTATTGGATCATGCAAGAACACCACTCCTAGCTAGTTTCGATTTGGTTGCTCTGTGTACTAACCAAAATCCAAATTTGCAAACAAACTAAGAACACTGGGAGATATAGGGACCATACCAGCCACAATTCTCAAGCAACACCAGCCTTGGTCTCAGTTTGTTTCCCGCGGCTAACATAGATCGAACCACCTAAACAAGAAAAAATATCATATGTCAGCACCTGAATACAAGAGAAGTTCAATTCTTATTTCTTCCTAGGAGCCAGAACCAAGGCGATAGAGAGAGTTAAAGAAGAAGAAATACAATCACTACCCACGGCCTCAAAGCTTGGCAGCGGCGTTGGTGAGGAGCGGGGGAGGTCAGCATCGGGGAGGCCGGCGTCGGGCTGGAGCGGTGTCGACCTGGAGCAGCGTCGGCATCGGGGAGGAGCGGCATCAGGGTGGAGCAGCGTCGGGAGTAGCGGCGGTTGGGGAGAAGTGGCGACCAGGGAGGAGCAGCGGTTAGGGAGGAGCGGCGCTAGGGTTTGAACTAAGTGGCGCGGGCAGAAAAGAGGTATTTATATCTGACCATTAGCACAGACAGTTCGTAGTGGTGAACCATCTGTACTAATATACCACAGATAGTTCACAGCAGAGAACTGTCTGTACTGAAATAACTTCACACACACTTCGAAATTATGAACCGTCTGTACTTACCTTTAGTACAGACGGTTCAGTGCACGGGCCGTCTGTACTATTTTTTACAGATAGTTTTGTATTGCGAGCCGTCTGTACTAATTACTTTGTGCGTTTTATGTTTTTACTTACCTTTCTATGTCAGTTCAACATGATGGTTGAATTTGTTGGGTGCGTAAACTTATAATTGGGAGGTTGAGGGTTCAAAACTTGGTTCTTGCAAAAGATAATTGCACCAAGTTGTTGTCTCTCTGTTTAAATTTTTTGTTGCATAAATATTTGCAAAATTCATAACTAAATTATAGAAGCTCCAAGTGAAATGATTTTTAAAAAAATTCATGCTAATAGCCTCCTTGCACCGAGAGTCAAGTTAGAGAGAAAAAACTATAATTAGCAGAGCCAATAGTACTAGCGTGTGCATACAACTTAATCAGAATTATGCTGGATCAAAATTATGCTGGATCAAAATTATGCTGGAACATAGAATATGTTAATACACTTGCTGTGTAAACTTGGGACTCGAAGGGCATACAACAGATGTCACATTCTAATGCGTCCATTTCATTGAGAAAATGTTGGTTCCCTATTCTTCCTCTTCCTGCTCTGTGTTGGCCTAATTTGGTACGTTGGCGCCACTACCCACAGCCTTCTTTACTATTCCACTGGCCATAGCCTTCTTGGCACTCCTTTTTTGCATCACTAGATCACATAAAAGTAAACTGTGGTGATTTAAGCAACCAGGATCAAGAAAGAAGGAACAAGAATGCATGCTCACCTACACTATCACATCATGGAGCTTGACCATCTCCTTTAACTACCAAACCTTCTTGATGATCGACGCGTAGATAGCAAGTGGCCTCGGTCGGAGGTTGTTCTTTGTGTAGTGCAGAGCAGTATCCGAGAAGAAACTCATCAGATTGATTATAATCCTATTCGTCCATGACATTCTCAACTCCGACGATCGTTTTTTTCCTTAAAGGACTACGTGCAGCTTTTGATTTGCTGGGTCTTGCACATAAAAGACCTAAACAACTTGGTTAGTGAGTACAAAAGGTTCATCTTTGTATGCGGCACGTTCAAGGTCCAGTGTAGTCATGCCGTACTTGTCGACCTTAACACTTGAGAGTGCGACTCAACAGCACCGAAAGAGGGGGATCTTAAAACATACATAGTCGAGTTCTCAAATCTCCTCTATGTATTGCAGTATGTGCATACCCCACTGTTCTGTACCGTGCTCTTTCTATCCTGTGTTCTGGTATAAAAGGTGTACCCATTTATGTCGTATGCTTCGAACTTCACGATTGTGTGACTTGGCCATCTTGCCAACTAGGAAATATTGTCCTCGGTTGAACTATTAGTGATTCACACCTGCAACCAGTTGCTGAAGCTACGGTTGTGTTGTCCCGTGATCCAATCCTCTGTACGGCCTGGATTGTCTTGGCGTAGCTCATCCTTATGCATTTCGATATGCGGGGATACTTCTGTCATGTGTTGCAAGACCATGAAATGGGCTTAAGACAACGCAGCATAGTCAGCAGTAAGTGATTTTCTCCCTGTGGTCCCTTTCCCATGAAGTCTCCCCTCGTGGCGAGACGTTGGCACACCTATTGGTTTGAGTTGGTCCATGTAATCGATGCAGAATTCGACTACCTCTTCGGTTGTGTAACCTTCGACGACGTTGCCCTCTGGATGAGATCGGTTTCGTACATAGTGCTTCAGAATTCTCATGTACCTCTCAAATGGGTACATCTGATGTAGGAAGACCAGTCCACAAATCTTTATCTCTCTCACAAGGTGAACGATAACATGGACCATGATATCGAAAATGAGGGTGAAAAATACATCTCAAGATGACATAGTGTCTTCACCACATCGGCTTGCAACACATCTAGTACTTTAGGATCGATGACCTTTTGAGAAATTGTGTTGAAAAAGTAACACAACCTGATGATTGTGTCTCAGAGATAGCTCGACTGGATATTTCGGATTGCAACAGGAAGTATTTGTGTCATCAACACATGGCAATCATGGGACTTCATGCCGACTAGTTTTAAATCTTCTATCAAACAAGTTTCGAGATGTTAGCGGAGTACCTGAATGGAACTTTCACACCATGCAAGCACCGGCACAGCTTGGTTCTCTCGGCCTTATTCAGATTATAGAAGGTCGGAGGAAGCCTTGTTCTGCCTTTTTGGGGAGCTCAGGTGCCAACTCGGGCCTGATCTTTATATCAACCAAGTCGAGCCATGCCTTCGTCTTGCTTGGAATATTAAGTAAGAGACCAAGCAGGCTGTCGCACACGTTCTTCTCTACGTGCATCATGTCGATGTAGTGGCGAATGTCAAGGTGCCGCCAATACAGTAACTCCCAAAATATTGATCCCATTTTCCACATACCGCGGGCCTTCATTTTTTTAAACCCCTTTCCAAGCACAACATCGATATCCTTAACCATGTTGTACACCTCTTGCCCACTATAATGCCTTGGAAATAGACCTCTCTCCCTTGTTCCATCAAATTGTTCCTTCATATTGTGGTACGGGTGATTCTTGTTAAGGAACCTACTGTGGCGCATGAACACCATTTTGCGTGAGTGGGCGAGCCACGTACTCGCAGTACCATCTAAGCACTGAAGGCAAGCCTTGTCTGCTTCTTTACTCTGGTCTGAAAGGTTACGTAGGGCAGGCAAATCATTGATCATGCAGAACAACATGGCGCGTAGCATGAAATTATCTTTCTTGTACGCATCCCATACCTGCGCCCCTTCGTTCCACGGTAGTTTGAGATCTTCCACTAATGGTCTTAGGTACATATCAATATCATTCCTAGGTTGCTTCGGCTCTTGGATAAGCAGCGACATCATGATATACTTCCACTTCATACATAGCCAAGGAGGTAGATTGTACATACTTAGAGCAACTAGCCAAGTATTGTGTTGGCTGCTCATGCTGCCAAAATGATTAATCCTGTCCATGCACAATGCAAACCTTATATTCCTCAGTTCCGCACTGAAGTCTTCGAAGATCCTGTCGATGTTTCTCCACTGGGCAGAATCAGCAGGGTGTCTTAGCTTTCCATCTTCCCTACGGTCCTCCGAGTGCCAGCACAATAATTTGGCCTCTTTTGGATTCGCAAATAATGCTTCAAACGTGGGATTACAGGTAGATACCACACCACCTTAGCGGGAATTCCTTTCTTCACCCCAATGCAATACTCGTCGTCATCTGATTGACTCTTACACTTGTAACGAGATGCTTTGCACACTGGACAGAATGCAAGCTTGCTAATTCTTTACGGTAGATGATACAGTCGTTTGGACATGCATGTGTCCTTTGTACCTCCATCCCCAATGGACAATTAACCTGTTTTGCTTGGTATGTGTTTTTTGGCATCTCGTTTTCATGCAGAAGTATGTCGGATAGGAGACCTAAGAGCGCTGTGAAACTTTTGTTTGACCAGCCATAGCTTGCTTTCAATTTAAGTAGCTCAAGCATGGATGACAACTTTATGTATTTCGGCTTGCAACCCATGAACAAAGATTTCTTGAAGTCCTTAATCAAGCTGAAGAATTTGTTTAAGTCTCTCAATATTAAAGTTCACGCCTACATCATGTAGCATCTGATCCAACCTATCATCATTGTTTGCACCACCACAATCACCGTCTGCACATACTTCATTGTTATCTTCTATCATCTCGTTGACTTCGGGTTCTTCAACGATGCCAACCTCTTCATGTAACATATTCTGCTCTTCACCATGTTTGGTCCAACAAGTGTAGTCTGGTTTGAAACCTCTAATAATTAAGTGCGCTTGGATCTATAGGGCTAAATTATGTCTGAGAAATGATCTCTCATTTCTACAATCACAACAAGGACAATATATAAATTCAACACCCTTTTTCAACCTATCCTCCTCAGCAACTCTCAGAAAATTCGTCACACCATCAAGGTACCCTTGGTTCGTACGAGAACCGTACATCCACTCATGATCCATTTAGCTAGACGCGCTGCACAATGAGAAAATTAATGTTAAAATCGTCACAATTTCCTTTTATGTGATCCAGCGATGCAGAAAATGAGCCCCAAGAAGGCTATTACCAGTGGCGTAGCAAAGAAGGCCATGGGTAGTGGCGCCAGCGTTCCAAAGAATGCCAACACAGAGCAGGAAGAGGAAGAAGAGAGAACCAATGTTTTCTCACATGAAATGGACACATTAGAATGCGACATCTGTTGTATGCCCTTCGAGTCTCAAGTTTACACGGCAAGTATCTTAACATATTCTTCATTCCAGCATAATTCTAATGAAGTTGTATGCACACGCTAGTACTATTAGCTCTGTTAATTATAGTATTTTCTCTCTGACTTGACTCTCAGTGCAAGGAGGCTATTAGCATGAATTTATAAAAAAAAATTCATCTCACTTGGAGTTTGTATGATTTAGTTATGAATTTTGCAAATATTAATGCAACAAAAAATTTAAACAGAGGTTGTTGGTGTAATTATCTTTTGCAAGAACCAAGTTTTGAACCCTCAAAACTCCCAATTATAAGTTTACGCACCCAACCAATTCAACAATCATGTTGAACAAGTTTTGAACCCTCAACCTCCCAATTATAAGTGTACACACCCAACCAATTCAACAATCATGTTGAACTGACAAAGAAAGGTAATTAAACTCATAAAACCCACAAAGTAATTAATATTAATGTCATATGTAAGAAATGAGTTAAAATTAATTAAAACATATTGTTGAATACTTTTTATTGTTAAATTATGTGTATAACGAAATTCATGTAATAAAGAAGATAGATGTAAATTATTCTAAAATCCTAGATCGATTTATGTAATGCATAAATTAACCGAATTATGTGTAGATTTATCTAAAACACTACACTTAAGCTACCCATTTATGTAATTATGCATTATCTAATTCTAGAGAGCAACATCCAACTATGTAAAATTTCTTCAACTTTGGAGCTAATTATAACAAAATTCATGTACTAAATGACGTATGTAAATTAATCTAAAACAAGCCTTATGTCTAGCTACATTAAAACAATTCTAAATCCATCCTGAACAAATTCTAGATCTAACTAGGTCAAGATCTAAAATACAACAAATCTAGATATTAAAAATAAATTAAAACATAACCCTCACCTTAGACTAACAAATGGCATTGAATCTGTGAGAACCCTAGTTCCTAAGTTAGAATTAAGTGTCGTGAGGTGGGAGCTAGGTCAACTAGCGTTGCTGAGTTGACCTAAATCTACCGAGGAACGGCGAGAGTTACGTCGAGAGTTAGAGAAAGAGGGGTAGGAATTGGTTGCGCATTCATGGCATACTTGTAATTCGTTGCATTCATCGTTCATACACAGTATGCATAATTGAAACTCAAACTTTATTGATTAAAGAATAATATAATGTCATAATACAACAATATGAGCACAAAAGAATAAATAAAGAAGAAAAGAAAATTACATTGAAATATTTCTACCTATTCACAATCTAAACCCTACTTCTTGGATCTTTGGATCTTTGAATTCTTCAAGTCTTGAGTTGTAGTGGTAAAGCGCCGAGAGTCGGAAGGGGGAAGACTCTTCGGGAATGTTGGCGATCATCCGAGGTCGTCGAGTATAGAGACTCGAGACCATTGGAATCACACCGTTGCTGTAGGAGGCAAAGGTTTTTTTAGATCGGTATTTTAAAAATACAAGTGGTCTTATCGGCATAGTTCTGCCGACGTCCGCAGGGTTAGCCGCGGGGGCAAAATCGTGCCGACGACCTAGATAAATTTTAGTTTTCAAAATAGATTTGAAAAACAATTTTGTTTTCAAAAATGTCCGAGGGCCACGTGGCTAAGACCCTCATTGGACAAACTAATATTTTATATATTAGAGAGAAAAGAGGTGAGAGGCAAAAATAGTTTTATTTTTCCTAATCTAATTTGCCTCCATAATGTTTGTTTTGAAAAGGAAATTATTTTGCAAACAAGAACAATAGTTAAGGCAGCCATCCATTTTTTTCTTTTAGCCCACACATGTTTGACCATAGTCAATTCCTTGAAATATGAGGCAGCAGCTCACCCGAATGAAATATCCAGCAATAGCCACATAGAAATGGGTCAAGGCAACATGTCCGGATAAGGCAGCAACCCACCAAAGCAAATATCCATCCAACCGACTAAGGCAACAAGGCTGAAATATCAGCCAAGAAATATCCTGTAGCAGCCGACCAAAGCAAACATCAGCACCCAGCAGCTTGTAAACCAAGCAAAGAAGTGTAGCAGCCGTAGCAGTATAGGCAGCAGGAGGTGGCAAGACTGCCACCAAAGAAGCTCAGTAGAGCTCTGTAGAAAGGAACAAGGCAACCAGGGTAGAGTTCACAGCACGTACTAGTGGGTCACTCTTCAAGCAAGAGCCAAGCTGAGAGAGAGAGAGAGAGAGAGAGCTGTGGCTATTGCCTAGAAGAGCAAGAACCAATCCCAAAAAAATAAGCCCAGGAGCCATAACCAAGCTCTGGAAGAAGTATTAGGGAGGAGGAGGAGTGAAGGGAGCAAGCTCTCAAGCTCCAGCAAGGAGCATCGGCTGAGTAAGGGGAGGAGCGGATCACCAACAGGTCGAAGACAAGAGGCCACCAACAGGTCAAGGGCAACCAAAAGAGCTTGAGAAGCTCAAGTCTGCCCTGTCCAGTTTACCAATTAGGTAAGGTTCCAACCAAAAGCATCTTGGTCAGCCATATGCATATAGCAAGAAGTTGGTAGGATAATTGGACCCTCAGAATCCATTTCGCATCACAGAGAAATGTAGGAGACCTTGGTAGCATCTGTTCTTATAATTAACACCATATGAGTCTCAAACAAAGCTCTCAGCTGAAGACCATCATTGGGTTTTAATTAAGGCAGCAAGGGGTAGCAATCTGTTCTTATCAGATTCTATTTCTAAACCTTTCTCAGGCTCATCTCTCAAAGAAATTATCATAGGGTCTGTCAAGGCGTCTAATAGGCAACGGATGCGAGGTATCTGTTCTTATCAATTTTAGATATCCAACAAGAACATTGAAGCTTTAAACAAGTATCGGTATGAGGTTAATGTTAAAACCCGACAACAGACACATCAATCCAAACCTAGCTACCGGACAAATATTAAAGCATAACAGCATTGCATGCTCATGATTATATGTAAAATAATCTAGTATAGGGAGCAAATGAACATAAAGAGTAGTAACCAATAGTTGTGCAAGTCAGGACAATCAGGTAGCAGTACCCATTCATATCAATTTTTCTTTAAGGTACTAGACATCGTGTGGCATAACAATGAATCCAGAAATGACATCAGCTCTTGCAGTGAGAGAAAAACTGACATGCATGTACAGAAGTAGAAATTAGAGAGGGGCTAGGATCAAGTGTAAAGCATTTGTTTAAACAACTAGTATATAGAAATGGAATACCAATATTGACTAAAAAACTTAAGCTGAGAAGCTACCTCATAAAGGTAAACACACACTATATACCAATGCCTGAGAACATTAAGATAAGCATATGTTCTCCTCAAGTTTTTTCAAATTCTCAATCTTTCCTCAGTTAAGATCATGTCAGAAATGAGTTAAAGATTAAGAATAGTGGTACCATTAACTAACCAAGTGCACTGCAGTACCTGTTCTTATTAGTTTCTAAAATACATGCCTATATATATATCTATGAACACACACAGAGGACCTTAAATACCTAAGCATCATTGTTAACTGACCAGAAACCAAGTAGCAATATCTTTGTTAAAGAGGAAATACGTAGAGTCCACTCTGGTAAAGAATATGTTTTTAATATTTGAGCATTTTTGGCAAGGAGGTATGGCACAGTAAGGTTTAACTTCAATGGATTCTAACAAACACTAGCTCTTAATCATAGAGCACCAATAAGTATCTCTAAGACATGAATTTGCATGGATGAGATTTAGTGTTGGTATTAGCTAAAAATCTGAGCCATTGGGAGGCAATGGTAAAACACGGGTTGAACCTATAACCGGAAGCACACATATAAACAATTCGATCCAGCAACTCACTAGGATTGAAATTTCAGCAGACCAAATAAAGTAATCCGTTCTTATGTAAGTAACAGTGTCTCCCAAACATTTTCTCAGATTCAAAAAGGAAAACAACAGCATGATTGGAACTATACCAGGTGTAGTAGTGTTCTTGTCGGTTCTAGAGATATTAATTCGAGCAAGCATATGTTCTTATCAGTCTTAGACATACACATATGAATCAGAGAACCATAGGACTTTTATATAGCGAACTACTAAGGAAATTCATCACTCGACCAAAACCATTCAATCCAAAAATTGGTGAGACACTAGGAGTACCACATGAGAAGTTGCATAAGAGCTAAGAGTCAAAAGAAAAGGGAGAAGGGCCAGGTATAGCTGTTGGACCAATCGAGGCTGGAACCCTAGAGGTTGGGGAAAATCGGCAGGACCATAACGGAAGCAAATAAGGATTTTGGGAATCTTCAGAACAGGCTTAGGCAAAACGGGGACCATTATATCAAGCACGACAATTGATCTAGCACCAAAATTAAAATTTAACCAAGCATTAACCGGATTCAATTGAGTTGAACCCTAATTTAAATCGGGGGAAAATTAGGGATAAGAAGAGAGGGGATTGAGGAGTACTTACCTGGAGAGGAGACCGAAGGCAGAGCCGACCTCACCGCACCTCCGGCGAGGAGCGGGCCCAGTGGAGCGCCGCCGGTGGCGGGCTTCAACACCGGGCCGCGGTGGCCTCGGGCTGCGCGGCGAGGCGACCAGGGCGACATCGAACCAAGCCCGGGGCAGAGTGCCAAGGCGGCGAGCACGTGAGGCCGGAGGAGGAGGCCACACTGGCCGGGGCGACCAAGAGGCCGAGGTGGCGGCGCAAAGGGACAGCCGGCAGCGACGTCCCGGAGCCATGGGAGGTCGGTGGCGGCGAGACCGAGCTAGAGGAGGCGACGGAGTACCCGCTTTAGGCGGCGGCATGTAGCAGGAGGCGGGGGAAAACCGAAGGAGAGAGGAGAGGCCGCCGGGATCTGAGGTGGAGGCGGCACAAGCGGCGGCGGCGTTTGAGGGGAGAGCTGAGAGGGAGAGGAACCGAGCAGGGAGTGGAGTGAGCGGCCGGTGAGGAAAGGAAAGAAAGAAAGAAAAAGAAAAGGGAGGAAAAGAAAGGAGGAGGAGAGAAAAGAAAAAAAAGGGGGAGAAAGAAAAGAAAAAATATATATATATACATTTTCTAGAAAGAGAGTTAAACTGCTAAGTTTAAAATTTATATATGTACAACAAGTTTAAAATTTTGAAGAAACTGCTGAGTTAAGAGGAATTTCTTGTAAAAGAATCTAAACTTATCTACAATTTTAAGTTAATCTCAAAATTAAAGTAATAGGTACTATTCTTCGTTAAAGAAGTTGAGACCTAAATTAGTTCTTAAGACTCTTACCAAATCTCTTGAGAAGAAAGATTGGGTGGAAATGTCAAACTTCAAGCAATGTAAATCAAGTGTTAATTTGGTTAAGATTTAGTTATTCTCTTATATAATTCAAAAATTTTGCAATAAGGTTAAAAGGATTAAATTTAGATTTTCATAAGAATATCTTTAATATGTGCACCATTCTCGCATACATACATAATGCCATGTCATCTGCATTCACATTGAGATCTTTCTGGATTAGTCCTTATCGGACTTTATTGCTTTTCTTGCCAGAAGCCGGAGTTCCACAAGTAAACCCTTCGAACTCCATTTTCAATCCGATACCAGACAAGTCCAGTTTCTTGTTCATGTCCGTTGAGAATGCCTTACCAAATTTCCCTCTTGTCTATAACATGCACAAAAACCTTATTTTCTAAAGATCAAGCAATTGTTGTTCTGTTTTGGATCGCCGGTTCTTGGGCGATGGCATGGTGGGTGATGAAATCCTGGAAAGAGTGCGGGTAGCACATTGGAAGGTGGATTTCATCAAACGGGAACGTTTCATATAAGGTTAATGCAACCAATGATCGAATGTGCTTAAGAGCCGTAGCGAACGCGCTTACCACATACCCTGTATGGGCGGGGCTGAGCCAAAGTACCTTTGCCCTAGGTTCATACTCCCCTGGGAACGCAAGACCTCGGTAGTGGGATCGGCTACCGGGAAGGTGGTTTGGCCATAGGGCTACCACAGTTGTTGACGTGGTTTGGCCATAGGGCTACCCACAATGTATTCAAGTGGTATTAGCCGCCGGGCTAGCCACAATTTATTGAGCAAGTGGTATTAGTCACTGGACTAGCCACATCTTATTTGAAAATGTGGTATTAACCATAGGGTTAGCCACAAATGGATTTTGGACCGGTAGTCCTATACGGACTACGACGTGGAGTATGGCCGAGCGGGCAGCGAAACGGCTCTGTGACCTCGGAAGTGTAGATGAGGCTTGGCCACCTCAGATACATGACTGTAGTCGTTTGTGGGTACAGTTGCGCACCTCTGCAGAGTGTATAGAATTGTGGCATTGTCACTCCGTGTTCCCGGTTGGAACTGTGAACCCGGCAAGAAAGGGATTCATCGGGAATCCTAGCAGCTTGTGAGACATGAGATCATTAGCCTCTTTAATTAAAACTTGACTCTCTTACCTTCTCCAGCTGCATTGCTTTTGGAGAACGTTGCTGTTCTCAGTAGATAGTGCATCAAACACCTCTTTGCTATTCCTGGACTTGTTGAGTACCTTCTGTACTCATCCCTCTATCTAATTCCTTTGAATAGACTGTGAGCCGATGACGGAGGAGGAGGTGATCTACATCGAGGTCGACGAGGAAGTTCCCGAAGAGCAATCGACAACCAAGGAGGACGGAGGCATCGACTACTACGTCGAGTTCCACGACGAGATCAACATCGAGTAGTTAGTAGGTCGAGTGAATCGAGAGTAGTAGTGAAGACTTTTGCTGTAGCCAAACGATAACGGTTTTAAATTCCCCGTATTTTTGGGGATATGTTATAAGATTTTTGTTGTATTACGAGTTTGTGAATTGAGTTGTAATATTTAGACCACTGCAATGCTTCTGTCGTGCTACTCTGTGAGATATGTACAGTCGAGAAGGCACTTCGTCTGTGCGTATCGCCGCAGAATCTATGCGTTTTTTTCCAAAAAAATTGCACCATCTTGGTCTAAATAGCCAGCCACTTCTCCAAGCAGCGTCGCCGCCACACACTACTCTGTTTCAGACAACAAAAGCCCGAGTTCGAGGTAGGTGGAGACTGGGGAGTGCATTTATAGTGCCACAGTACAGACGGCTCCAGTTGGAGAACCATTTGTGATACCGTCCATATTACAGACGGTTTTCATATTGAACTGTCTGCATTAGTAGTGCAGATGGTTTTTAGTACAAACCGTCTATGATACCGTCCATATTACAGACGATTCTGTAGTTTAACCGTCTGTATTATTTTTACAGATGGTTCGTCAGTTTAACCGTCTGTATTGAAGCGTCTTGCTTGTTGGGTAGCACCGGTTGTCATTTTCTCAGACGGTTGAAGATGCGAACCGTCTGTGATAGATGCGTCCCACTAAATAGTTTATGCAGTAGTGAAGTAATCAGTTCCTGAATTTTTTTATTTGGATGCCAATTTAGCGCCGTAGGAATTCTCTATCTTGTTACATTACTCATCTAGCACTCACACACAGAAAGGATTCAGCAACGTAGGCCCAACTTAACTAATGTTACATGCCGACTGGAACTCAGTGAAATGATACAA
The DNA here is from genome assembly GCA_019208055.1 of Stipa capillata. Taxonomy (NCBI): domain Eukaryota; kingdom Viridiplantae; phylum Streptophyta; class Magnoliopsida; order Poales; family Poaceae; genus Stipa; species Stipa capillata. The sequence continues at coordinate 182,750 of JAGXJF010002016.1, read as the reverse complement.
ATTTCATTACTGTCATATACATATATGTGCTATGGGACATCAACTTTCCTACATACACCGGCCGCGCACCCCAATTACGAAATCGGCACCATGCACTTGCTCCTGATGAACCTCTAACACAACATGATGCACGCCATGAGCAAAGTTCACTAACTTGCTAGATTTACATATACATCAAATAAGCCATAAATTTTGCGAGGACTGAAAGGACGACGACGACTAGCTAGAGAGAAGAACTAAATCATCTCCTTCTAGAAGCAGCCTCTTTGCAGAAACGCAGATACAGAATTGCTTAATCACTTTCACCCCCACGATTGATTATACTACTGGCATAGCATCAAGAGCAATCAGCCTTACCAGAATGACTGCTCATGATGGTATGTAACGTACGTACGAACTCGATCCTGCACCCACCCCATGCACTGCATTAATTCGGTTTCTTAAGTGCTACATATCGATCTCTGTAGCCTCATCAACATATACTTGTCGTTGCAAGAAACAGCCTGCATGCGTACGCCTGAATCTTCTACCGGAGGATCCCGCCGAGCGGCGCAGGGGCCCAGTAGTCAGCGGCGTTGTCCCCACCGAAGTGGGACGTGCATGATACGGGGACGAGGCATAGGCCGCGGCTCCTCAAGTCCTTGCTCGCCTCATCAGTCACACCCTATGTATATACATGTATTATCGATGCCATTAGGTATAAATTTTGTAAAGAAAGAACAATATGCAGCAAACTTGCACATCACATCATTGAAAATGACTTTGAAGCTAAGCAAAGCGCATATGATATACATACCTGCTGCTCAGGTTGGTCTGCAGCCTGCTGCTGTGCTCCAGTGCTGTTATTATGGTTTAGTAACTGCCCAATGATGAAAAGTGGCTTAAGTAGAGCTGTAAAGGAAGATATATTCTTACATCAGTGAATCGTGTGCTTGTATAGATCTGTACTAACCTGGCCGGAGTATTCTGGGAAGAGGCCAGGGTTCCTTTCTCCGGTTGGTCCCTGTAAATGAAAAGGAAAGTACTTTGTCACATGTCAACGTTGCACGTACACGCGTGTGAAAAGGCTGTGGGGTGGAATAATTTCTTAGACGAGGTAAATATGATTGAACCCATGATCAGTTGCACCGGCCAAAGGTTTTCCCATATCATGGCAAAGATTGTTATGGCGATCATATTTTTTATATGTCTGTAAAACTGTAATTTGTGTGGATTTCAATGTATCACTTGATAGTGTCATTGCTCTACTAAATAGGTACTCAAAGTTAAGTAATGTAAGACCTAGTTTGCGGTTGTTGTGCTGAACTGTGAAATTTAAATTTTGTTAGTTAGAGGAATATTTACGAGTTCTAGTAAGATTTGTCTGTTATATCTCAAATAATTGTTATATCCTTAAATAGAAATAAATAAATGCTTTTGAAAAGCCAACAGAGTGCCAAATGGAGCCTAAGTATGTAAGTACCTCTTGTGGTCTAAAATTTTCACCATAGGTATGAGAGTTAGCAAAAATAATGATCTAAGAAATATAGCGTTTTACCATGCGCATATTAATGCTGCCTTTTTTTTAACACTAATGCACATTGTTCCAGTTACATCAATACCAACATCAATTCCTTTTGGTTCAAAATTCCTTAAAATTATAAAATCTTAACAAACAATTATTCTGAATTGATCAACAATTTTTACTGTAATATAATAATAATATTTTTGATTGATATTAGCTTGAAGAAACGATTGCTAAGAGATTGCGAAAATGAGCGAGGACAATCTGTGCTTGTTAGAGAGAGTTTTATAGTGTTTTCAGTGTATTTTGAACCTAAGGTGATGATGCATTTCTCTTCATGCTTAGCTTGACAAAAATGATATCATCTTATAGTTGGTGTTCCTAAAGATTGTTTTTCAACAATTCATTATATGACTAGACTGCTGGTATAGTTAAATAGAACAAAATGTAATATAAAGATATGTTAATGAACTTTGTGAATAAGAATATTTAACATTAAAAAAATTAGCTCGTGTTACATATATGCAGTAGTAGCATGCATGATAAATGGAAATTCTAACATAGGTCCTTAAGCATATATAGATTTCAACCATAACTTAATTAATGAGTGATCATAAATTACATATTTAGTAAAATTACAAATACATGGCTATATTTCATTTCACAAAACAATATGTGTGATCTATTTGTCCTAGAATGCTGCATTCCTATATTCGTTTTTTCAAATTGAACTCAAATATATATATACAAGACAAATGAGCTAATAATTTTTTTATGTTTCAATAAGAAAATGAAAATACTAGAAGTTATCACCAAGAAGAAAACAATGACATGGTTAACCATAGGGCATGGATCAAGTGTTTTTATTAATTATTACTTTACCTTCATGCATAATAAACCACTCACAAAGTTCATTTTGCTATAATATTTCATGGCAAGAATCACATATTGAGCATCGTTATGTAAAACCTAACCGGCCAACTTTTTAGCTTAAAAACAAAATGGAACTAGAGACAAAATTCTAGATCCATAATTAATGAGGATTAGCTTGCAGTTATTAGTTGTCCATGAATAATCTTCACTATGGGTTCTTTTTTCAGCAAATCTTATAGGAAAATGCTATACATTTGTAGTCTAATTTTTGCTTTTCATAGATGAGTTTCCATTGTTAGACAAAAATATTTCCTTCACACGAAATTTGTTACATGAAAACACCATGTTGCATTGGTTCAAAATATTTATTGTATACGTTTTAACAAAAATATTTCCATCACATAGTATAAATATTTCCACGGACGTCTGATCCCTAATCTATTCCATCTTTATATGGCTTTTGTCAGAATTAATAAGGATTATCTTGAAAAGAAAAACCTGGCAAAACTGATAATTAATACTTCCACCGTAAGTCATTTTCTAGTTCACAAACGAGTGCCTTTCATCCAAAAATAAATAAAACACATATAGAACTACATGTAACCAGGAGAAGGCACCCAAATTAAAAAAGGATTGAAACCACTCTGGTGTGGTGAGCTAGCGCTCAGCACCTAGTGCTTTTCTACAAAAGGCTTGCATCCTTCCTTAATTTGCTTCTATTTATGTTCCATTCTCCATGACTGCACTATATTTTTGAGGGGATGACAAGACTACACCATGAACTTTCATTTGCGTATTTGTCGAATCCAGAGAGTTACAAATTTATTATATGGGGTTGTACGTCGTCAAAGATTTTCATGCTATGTTTATATGGGATATATACTTTCAGAACTTCTTAGTGATTATGGTTCTCTGCTTTTTAAAAATATTTTTGTTCCGTTACTTTGCACGCACAAAGAGCTAGGCTAAGAGATTTTAAGTCGTTTTACACAAAGGTTACCAAAAGGATCAGTATCCTACTCGAACTTACCTTTGATTAAAGTTTTGCTCGCCTATCACCTACAAAGCCAAGACAAAAGCAGCAAATGACGTTCGTACATTTGTGGCATAATTCATTTCACGACACCTTGCACGTGGATAGGCATCTTGTCACTTGCACGTCGCACGTAGGAACTCCTTTCGTCCGTGTGCTCTTACAGTCACACCTTCGTGAATGGACAGAGAGAGGGATGAAGAGAGATCTAGAGAGAGAGAGATGCAACTTACATTTTGCATGGAGGTCCCATTGCCGTGGCCCATGTAAGGGTAGCTGAGAGCCTGTCACAGATGAACAACCACTGGTCATTTATGAGAGAGAGAGAGAGAGAGAGAGAGAGAGCGAGCATATAATCCGAGAGAGAGGGAGGCAGAGAGAGAGAGAGTGTGTGTGCATATAATCCGAGTCCTTGAAACACAAGACGCTACAAGACAGGCACCGCAGCACATGCATCCATCCATCCATCCATCTCTGCTGCTACTGCTACTGCGTGCGCGCGCGCCCACGCACAGCGCCATTACTTTAACAGCGTGCTCTTGCACCCACCCCCACCCCCACCCCCGCCCCCGCCCAGCCATATTCTCTTTTTGTTCCCCCGCGCAGTCCCTACACTACAGGAACATTTGATTTACCCTACCTCTCCTCCAATCCCATGCAGTTAAACTGCATCACTTGCGTGTGGGGACATGCAAGTGTGGGCTCCACACACCAGTCACAGCAGGTGTTGGAAATGTTACTGCAGTGCAGCATGAGTCACTGGTCATGCTAGAACTGGCATGTGGGCTATATTTGTTATTCACCCATACTTCTGATCAAGGTCCTATGACCATGACACATGAGCTAGCTTTTCCTCTCAAAAACACACACACAAAGTCACAAAGAGGGAAGAGAGAGAGAGAGAGAGAGAGAGAGAGAGAGAGAGACTGGACCTCAATTTGACCCAGGAGGAATCTGACATAGCCAATGGTCTCTTGCAGTACAGACGCAGTGTCAGTCTGTAAAAGGGAGCACGTGTGTCAGAGAGATATACTTTAGTTGGACACAACCCCTCAAGTGAAAACAAACAAAAGAAAGAAGCTACATCAGAAAGTATAGACAACTCGTATGTAACTCAGTAATCTGGTGTTATATATAATCACTGCTATATTGTGTTACTACATGGGTCTCAGAAGAAGAATGCCGTTAAGTAAGGTTTTCCATTCTTTTCACCTTGCCGAATGGGGAAACTATCTGGTGAAGTGCAGTTATCCTATCCCCTAGCCTCTCCTTCCTCACCTGCAACAAATTATCACAAGCAATAGTCTCTTAATTAAGGTGTTAGTAAGAGTAGATACTTAGTCATGCAAACAACTGCCAAATGTGTCATTTTCATGTGTTCTTTCCGCACGAACTTCCAAAGTGAAGTGCCCTTTATGAGATAGATAGAGAGAGAGAAAGAGATGCACAAAAATTTGACACAGAAAATGATGAGCTTGGGTTATGCATGGAAAGCAGGGAGCTGAGGAAGAAACCTTTAGAGTAGATTGTGCTGAGGAGGAGGGCTGAACCCTAGCCTTCTTGAGAGCTGAACCTGTCGCAGTGCTGTTGCACTAGAGAAAGACAAAGAACGCAAAGCATGAATAATCATGAGCCCATTTTCAGCTTCTCCCAAGAAGAACCCTCTCCCTAAAGTGAATTCCCAGTGATTCTACCTCTCTAATCACTGACCCCATACTATAGCAAATTAAAAAAAAAGGTGAGGAAATGAGCAAAAATAGCTAGCTATCTCTGTCAATGAACGTGCATGCCCTACACTCTTACCAAGACATCATGAAACAACCTGCTATGCAGACAACAATTAACTAGTTAACTAAACCGGATTTCCAAAGGGACATGGAAACATGTGGAGTATCTTTTCAGGAAAAGAAAAATAATACTGTCAATCTTTCAATTAATGGAAGACAGAATGCACCATTGCCAAGAGATTGTATTGACAGCCCATAAAATGCCTGAACCTAAAGGATTGTTAGAGATATCATGATCTAACAAACGTAGCCTAAAGAACGTACTTTGGAAAACACAACTTTTTCACGAGGCGTATTGAAGTACGTAGCCTAAATAGAACGCACCAAAAGAATGCATTCCATGTAGCATAAATCTGCATCTAAAAATCTGCGTTCTACATATATACATGAAATATGCCATGAAACATGCTCACAAAAAAGTCAGTTCGAAAAATCAAAGAAACAACTACCAAGTACCAATTAACTACCGATAAATTACTGATCAGATTAACATCTTATATCGATCGTTGATCACCTCAGATGAGTTATCGGAATGGTGGTGGTGGTGACTCCTGAGCTCGGGGGGCAGCGCGCTATTCGAGAAGTCGAGCATGTTGCTGCCGAGGCTCGTGGTGACGCATGACCTAGGAGAGGAGGCCAGGAGCATCTGGCTCAGCTGAGACTTGGCCTGGATCTCATGGTCACCGGCAAGATGGCTCCCATAGAAGTTGTTAGGAGCAGCGCCTGCAGGTTGCGGCATGGAGCTCTCCTCCTTCATACCGACTATGCATGCACTTGCAGCCTGTTCCCCCCAATTCTCTAGTCCCTTTGACTGCAGAGCTGTGGTGGTGCTGTATCTCTCATGATCTCCAACTAATCCCCCACTGTTGTATATGCAGTTGCACAAGAAACACACAGACATACACAAGTACATGAGTCCATAGAGATAAAAACAACTACAAGTTAGTAACATGAACATGCATCAGATGATTAGCAGAAAAGAAAAACATTAGGAAATGCTTGATCTACTATAGGACGAAGTGGGTTAACCACTTTATTCCTTCCCCTAGAGCTACACTTCAGTATATAATTAAATTGTAAATGGACTGCTTGTATGAATCTCTAGCATGAATATAGAGAGAGAGAGAGAGAGAGAGAGAGAGAGAGAGAGAGAGAGAGGTGGGGGACAGAGGTGTTTACAGAATGAGCTGGCTCCATGACTCTGGCATGTTGTTCTCCTGGCTGTCACTGCCATCATGCAAGCTTGGAAGAGAAGTGCTGCCGTTCATATGAACTAGGCCTGAAGAGCTATGAGGAAACTGCTGGGAGAAGAGCATGGAGGGAGAAGACAGGGAGGGCATGTTAGGAGACGCCTCTTTTTCTTCATGGCATGGCTTCAAGCTACCCATCATATTGCTGCTGCTTGTGGTGTTGCTACCACTCCAGATCATCTGTTGCACCAGGGAGCTCTGGAATTCTCCTCTATTCATCACTGCTAGTGAGAGAAAGAGGAGAGAGAGAGAGATCTTCTTGGCTTTTGCTGCAAAGAATGCTCTTGCTGTTGGTAGCTTGCCGCTGGCTACACCACCTTGTGTGCAAATCTCAGGTCAATCTTAAAGGGGCCAGTGGCTTAATTTTCTTTGAGTGATGGGGTATGTCTTCTTGGGAGAGAAGAGAACAACAACAGGAGAAGACGAGAGGAGATGGAGGAGAAGAAGAAAAAGCATAGGGCCTGTTTGGAGAGGAATCTGGGCTTTGTTTTGTTTTCCCCTTCCTTTTGCTTCACTCCTTTAGTTGTGAACTTTTCCTTGCTTTCCTCCCCTTTCTCCCTCCTCTCTCCCCCTGTCCTCTCTCTCTCCTCTCTCCCCCTTTCCTCTCTCTTTCTTTTTTTACATACACAAAAAAATCCTTTATTTCCTTCTCCTGTCACCTTTGCTTTATCATCAAAGTGATGTAGGAAAGGTATGCGAGACACACCATTTCGGACCAAAAGGAGCGGTTTAAAGAGGAGGCGGTGCCTGTTAATCAATCTGAGCTTATGTTACTACATCATGCAGTACCTTTCAAACAACCAATTAAGTAGTAGAGCCGAGTTAGCGACGAGGACCAGCGTTACATGTGTATATAAATCATAGATCATGCACATGTGTGTTACCTCCACAACACGCACATACACAGCAACGGTGCACGCACATAAAGCGAGAGCATGCAGAAGTGGAAAGGATATCCGTTTACTTAATATATTCGTCCTTCGCTGAGTGTGGCGTTTGTACCTGTATCAGGGGAACTGCGAAATAATACGGTTTGCTTGCTTGGTTTGTCAAAAGAAAAACTAGTGTGCTACAAGCAGTATAGGCTTTAGTAACCTCACTTGGAATGTAGCATATATTACGTGTCGGGCTAATAAACAGCTCCGCCAAATAATTATGCTGTTTAGTTAGCCTTGCAGAAGTGAAACTAGTACAGAAAACTTGTTTCTAGACGATTCAAAATCATCATCGATACGGTTTTGGCATCGTCTAGGAATATGCATTGTTGCTAATTGATCATTCTCTCAGACGATTCCAAAACCGTCTCGGATTAAAAAATATCCCAGATGGTTCTCATAATTGAATCATCTAGGATGTGATGCTATTGAACCGTTTGGGATTACATGTACATGTCAGACGGTTCTTCAGATTTAAACCGTTAGGGATAGTATTTTTGGAAGATTGCTGTTATAATGAATATCCCAGATAGTTTCTTCTATCTGAACCGTTTAGGATATCATTATGATAACAATGTTTATTTTATTTTTATTTCTGCCCTAAAATAGGATGTTTCTTCTACCTTAACCGTCTATCAATGATAACACAAATGTTTGTTTTATTTTTATTTCTATCCTGAAACATAAAATTTCATAGAGTTCATATTCACAGGTACACATTCACTTTCATAGCAAATGAGTAGAAAATATATGAAGAAAACATCAATACAAAGGACACACTGCTACGGAATTCATTTAATGGGACGCCCCTGTACAGACGGATTTTTGAAGCCGTCTGTACAAATAGTATCACAGACGGTTCCAAAAGAAAACCGTCTGAGAAAATGAGTACAAGCGGGACGCTACAGTACAGACGGTTCCAAATAGCACAGACGGGTCAAAACTTAGAACCGTCTGTACTGTTCGATTTATACAGACGGTTCCAATTTGGACCCGTCTGTGCTATTTGTACAGACGGTTCTAAGTTTGGAACCGTCTGTACAAATCTGTAAATAGTATAGACGGTTCTAAACTTGGAACCGTCTGTACAAATCGAATAGTACACACAGTTCTAAGTATGGAACCGTCTGTACCAATCTGTAAATAGTACAGACGGTTCTAAACTTAAAATTGTATGTACAAATCGAACAGTACAGACGGTTCTAAGTTTGGAACTGTCTATACAAATAGACTGGTTGATACTCTGCTGCCATGGCAGCAAAAACTACAGATTTTCTTGCCGCGGCAGGAAAGTGACAGCATCGGGGAGGGAGTTTGACAGCTCCGATTGTCGAACGGTTTTCACGGCTGTGAGCAGGAGGCCAAACTCTACGTCTCCAGAAAGTTTGAGCCAATTCCGAGAAAGTCGACGAAACGACTAGTGGAAATCCCGGCCCGAAATCAAAGATTTTAAAAACGGTACCTTGGCAAAACTACTCGGCAGAAGTTAGGATCAAGGTGGAAAGCAAGTCCTGAACTCAAGCTTACCAGGGAAACAAGAATCACCCAAATCGGAGTCCGGGTGAAGGAGATATGCCCTCCGCAAGATCCGAAAAAGTTAGCCAAAAAGTTCCACTTAGAAGTGGAATTTTGAAGGTCAAGATGGGTATTTTTATCAAATGCGCCTCATCATTAGTTTTAATTTGAGTGGTCGTGGACACAAAACAGACTTCGTATGAGATTGTTATGGCTGTTTTACTAAAACCTCTCAAACTAGGGTACGGTTAGATCTGGACTCTAATACTAGCATTCGGAGCTACAGTACAGACGGCTCCAATTTGAAACCGTCTGTACAAATAGCACAGATGGGTCCAAATTGAGCCATCTATACAAATCGAACAGTACAGACGGATCTAAACTTGGAACCATCTGTGCTATTTGTACAGATGGTTCCAAATTTAGAACCGTCTGTACTAGAAGCGTCCCGCTTAGTCGTAGGGATTAGTTAAGAGGAAAGCCATCCCGTTTATATCGCATACTCAGCCTAGTTCAGCTGGCAACTCCCCTTGCTTGATAACACGAGGTTGTGGGATCGAATCCCGCTGGAAGCATATTGTGCGATTTAATTCCAGTCGTTGGATGGGACGACGCGGACGGTGGGATGAGATGTGGCTGAAGACTAGGCACATGGCGCGAGGGGTCATATTTTTTTAATAACACGACATCACAGACGGGTGCTAATCGATTAGTACAGACGGTTCCAATAGCACAGACGGTTCAAAAACTATCTGTACCAATCTGATTTGTACAGACTCTTTCGTACAGACGGTTCGAAAAACTGTCCCGCACGAGGGTTCCGAACCGTCTATACAAATGATTTCTGTAGTAGTGACATATTAACATTTCTATCAATATCCACATAACTAAGTATACAAGGAACAAATGAACTTCTAAGTATTGACATTATTAAAACCAATCATTTTAGTTCATGCACGATGACCTAGCTAGTTAGCTATGATTGATGGTACTTGCCGTGAGCACCACCGCGAGCACCTGATATCGATGACGTGGCCACTAACCACCCCGCCGTACACCACCTTGCCGAGGAGGATAGCCATCGTCCACAAACTCTTTCCACCAAAGGACATGTTCCAAAGTGCCCAAAATCGCCAGATCCACTGTCCTCTTCTTCCTCTCTGACAGATTTTTGCCGCTATCATCGACCTTAGCTTCTAGTAAGCTGCGCCCGATCATTTTCTTAACTCCGTAGCTCACCTCACTCTCTTTCCACAATTGAAGCCTGGAGCACTCAAAGCCTCATTGCCACCAAGCCACCGCTTTGCCGTCTGCCAGCGCCATCGCAATCGCTGTTCCTGAGCTCCTCCGGTCACCCCGATCCCTTCGCCAAGCTCTTGGTGAGCTCCTGCACCTTTTGAACACTTTTCTAAGCATGTACGCATCCTCCATGAGTCTTTCGGACGAGCACTGCCATGCCAAACCACCTCGGGTCGCCGCCGGCAATGCTCCATTTGTAAGGACATCTACCATATGTATCTATACATATCTCCTATAGAAGGTGTTTTAGCCTTCAAGCTATTGTGCTACCATTTGTTATATACTTAGATTCCATCTTGTTTCCTGCACTGTTCAGTTTCCCAAGTACATTATACCACAATGTTTCCATATGACCTGACATTTGAGTCTTGAAGTAACATCTATTCTTTACTTCAAGATGACTGGGAATACTCATGCTAACTCCTCAGCTGGTAGTAGTTGTGATCATTGTGCAAACCAGGATGGTGATGATCTTCCACCTCCGCCAACCATGGCAGATGTTCTTGCACAGATAGAGCTCAACCACATGGATTAGACTCGACTTCTCAACGGCATGTCCAAAATACTAACCGCCAGCTAGATAATCATGTTAGTCTGCCGGAGTTCATGAGGACACAGCCACTTGTGTTCAGTCGCTCTGATATGCTACCTGTCTTCTAGAGGGTGCTTCCGCTGCATGGTGGGTCAATTTTATCACCATGCAAGAACCTGTTCATGCCATCACATGGCCAGAATTTCACTAAGCCTTCTGACGAGCCCACATTTCAGAAGGGGTGATGAAAGTCAAGAAGGAGGAGTTTTGCAATCTGAAGCGAGGGTGGAACATGAGTTCAATCATTTGGCTTGGTATGCTCAGGGTGACGTTGCCACCGACAATAAGAAACAGGAGGAGTTCCACAAGGCTGTCAAGTTGGAGCATGGCAAGCAAGCTCTTGACGAGTAACGCAAGCGTACTTGTGCCACTCAGAGACCCTCCCACTCAGGTGTTTAGAAGAGATGCAGCTGGATCCCCTCCAGTGCGTTTAATCCTGCCACTCCTTATCAGAGGCCGTCCAGCTTTGCTCCTCGTCCTCCTATTCAGAACCTCCAACTGAGGACATTGAGTGGACAACCTGACAACTTTGATCCGTGAGTGCCTGATGGTGCTTGCTTCATGTGTGGCCAACCTAGTCAATATTCATGTGAATGACCCCAGAACATGAATGCTGCATCTCGCCGTAACCTAGGGCAAGGTCAAGATTGAGATGTTGTTCTACCCAAGAAGGTGAACCCTAGGCCCCAGTCTGCTGGTCGCGGTCATATGAATCACGTGGTCACTAAAGAAGCTTAGGAGGCACCAGAAGTCGTGCCGAGTACACTTCCTGTTAACTCAGTCCCAACATCGGTCCTTTTTTATTCAAGAACTTCACACTCCTCCATATCAAGGGGCTTTGATGAGAATCATAATATTCCCTATGCTGTCATGCATAATTCTATGGCCATCCTTTCACCAGGATTGGTAATGAAAGCTTCTCAAGAATGTCGTGGGATTTGCATCGAAGTTGGAAATCTGGAGTTTCTCGCCACTTTGATTGCTTTGATCTCCACAGATATAGATGTCATTCTTGGTATGGATTGGTTGTCAACACATCAAGCTCAGATTCACTGTGCAACCAAGATTATATCTCTTTTACATCCCTCAGGTCAAATAGTTTGGTTCACTCTAAAATTCGTTAAATATCACCTTTGTGCCCTCGATGCTCAAACTTCCCCTAATATTCAAGATGTTCCAGTAGTCCGTGATTTTTAGGATGTCCTTCTAGAGGAGGAATCACTAGGCTTGCCACCTGATCGGGATGTTGAATTCATCATCGAGTTGATTCCTGGAAACCCTCCCATCTATCAATGTCCATATCGGATGCCTTTGAACAAATTGGTGAAATGAACAAACAACTTCAAAAGTTGGAAGAAAAAGGTTTCATCTGACCTAGCTCCTCACCTTGGGGATGCTCAGCTTACTTCGTGGAGAAGAAAGAAAAAAGCCTCTAAATGTGTGTGGACTATGGACCTCTCAATGAGGTGCTGATTAAAAACAAATATCCACTTCCTCATATTGATGATCTCTTTGATCAATTAACAGAAGCCACCATCTTTTCCAAAATTTATTTGAAGTTGGGCTACCATCAAATCAAAATCTGACCTAAAGATATTTCTAAAAAATGGCATTTACAACTCGTTATGGATTGTGTGAGTACACTGTGATGTTTGTTGGGTTGACCAATGCCCTTGCCACCATCATGAGATTAATGAATTCCATCTTCATGGAATATCCAGATCAGTTCGTTGTTATCTTCAAAGAGGAAATAATGCCTTATGGGTATTTATTGATTGGCTATCCAAAGTAGCACATTTTCTACCTGTCTAAGAGACAATTATAGCTAGTTAGCTGACCGAACTCTTTGTATCTTTCATAATATCTCTCCATGGAATCCCCAAACAGATAATCTTGACCGTGGAAGTTTGTTAACCTCAGGTTTTGGGATAGTTTTTAAGTAGCGATGGGAAGTTATCTTTCCTTTAGTACTGCTTATCATCCTCAAATGGGTGGGCACACTGAAAGAGTCAACCAAGTACTCAGTGACATGCTTAGAGCACTATATCCTTTGGCACTAACTGGTAAACATGTCTTCCTTTTGCTGAATACTCTTATAACAATAGTTTTCAATCAAGCCTAGTTATGGCTCCTTTTGATGTCCTTTACAGAGGGAAGTGTTGAACCCAACTCAATTGGTTTGAAACCAGGGAAAGAACATTCTTTGGACTAGACATGATCAAAGAATCAGAAGATCAAGTTTGAATTATCCAAGAGCATTTGTGAATTGCTTAATCTCCCCAGAAGAGTTACTCTGACCATCATCATCAAGAGATAAACTTTGAACCAAATGAAAATTTTTATCTTCGATTAATTCCTCTCAAGGGTGTTCATTGTTTTGGTATCAAAGGCAAGTTGGATCCTTGTTACATTGGTCCCTTTCGCATTCTTGCAAAACGAGGTGAAGTTGCTTATCAATAGGAACTCCCACCATCTCTTTCCAACGTCCATAATGTCTTCCATGTTTCTCAACTAGGAAGATGTTCCCAAGATCCAATTCCAAAATCAGCTATTGATACTCTTGACCTCCTAGCAAATCTCTAAAACCGAGAATATCCGATTCGCATCCTTGACGAAGATGAACAGACAATGCGAAGGTGTAACATCAAGTTCCTTAAAGTTCAATGGTCGAACCATTCCAAGAAATAAGCTACTTGGGAACGTGAAGATCACCTTCAATCTGTGTACCGTTCTCACTTTCCTAGCTAATTAGAATCCCTGGGTCGAGATTCTTGTAAGGGAGGTAGGTCTATAACATCCCCATTTTGCTAAGCTATGTAAGGTAGCTCGGACGCCACCTCTTCGCCGGATGGATGCCAATTTCTTCACTACCCATCATTGGCTATCATCACTGATTGATTTAGGGGAGTTGCTACTGTTGTATCTCTTTGTAATCGTCATGGTGATACTCGTTTGTTTTCAACTGTTCATTATGTTTTAGTAGTCCACTGTAGGCATACGAGATGGACAGGAATTAGTGAATTGCGTTAAGATCTATGATGGTATTTTATATTTTTCTTCAAACTAATTTCATGTTGCTATGATGTTGATTATTGCTTGTCATTTATTATTGCTAGCCTTAATGCTTGTTATTTAGGTCCCAGGAAACATGATCTTAAAACTATTGTTCGTATCTTGCAATATAAAATGCCTATTCATGCTATCCGTTCTTCTGCCTATTTACTGAGAGTCTAGAGTGAGGGGTTTTCGATGCATGACTTTGAGGAATAATATGTGCAACCATACTTTTTCTTTGCCTTGGTGTGTCTTAATTGATCACCTTAATATTGGACAAAAGTAATGCCCCTGATGAGAGACACCTATTTATTGGTACATGCCTACAAAATATCTCAACTATGCAATTGATTTATTTGCATCCTAGCACGTGATTAGCAGTCTCTACATGATCCCATCCACCACCTCCCATATAGGCAATTCCACCATCATCGTATTAGTTTTTTCGTTAATAGTTGCTCTTTTTTTTCATTTTTAGTTTTTATTAATTTTGTTTCTATTACTAAAAAAATCCCCCAAAATATTTTCTACCATCATCTAGTTCAAATGCAGGTGCAATTACGAGTGATGCCCTATTTGCGGAAAAACCTACCATTTTCCAATATCTCAGTGGGTTCAATATGACACTACTACAGAACGGCTCATCCTAGACGGCACATCGCAGACGGTTGCTATAGACCGTCTAGGATAGAAGACATTCTAGACGGGCAGGTAAACGACCCCGTCTGCGATGATTTTTGTCCGGATCCCAGTGTCTTGGATGATATGTCATCCCAGACGGGTCGTAGCCAACCCGTCTGGAAAGACTCATCGCAGACGGTTCGAGGTACGACCTGTCTGCGATGTAAGCAGCCGACCCATCTGGGATGACATATCGCAGACGGTTCGAGGTATGACCCGTCTGCGATGTAAGCAGTTATCGCAGATGGCTTGGAACCGAACCATCTGCGATGACACATTAGAGACGGTCATGAAAGGAACCGTCTGTGATGTAGTAATACATCGCAGACGGTCTTTTGCTCACCCGTCTGTGATAGGGCATTACAGACGGTTCAAGTGACTAAACCGTTTAGAATGACTTCTCCACCTATATAACAGAACCAGTGCTCCCTGGTCTGTTAGGGTTTCCGAGGTCTGTCGGGCTGGTGGCGACGGCTGAGGCGATTTTGAGGCAATTTTGGGGGAGGAGAAGAAGATTGCAAGGAGATAATTGATTTGGTGTGACAATAGGTTAGTAGATTTGGTTATTTAGTTAGTTTAATTGCTCTCTAACCCTAGATCTAGTGCAATTATGTTCTATTAGAAGATAATTTTGGTTTAATAGATGTATAGGCATGGATGGATGGTTTATTAATTGTGGTTTAGATGTAATATATACGCATGCTTGGATGGCTCTAGCTTGGAAGGTTTTAAGCATAATTGGACAAGTGAGAGAGAGCGATGAGTTTAATTTTTATTTTGAATCACATAAATAATTAATTAGTCAACATATGTTTATATGTATGTCATAGTGCCGATGGATCGAAGATGGATGTATGATGCGAACTGTGTGAGCCTTAAGTATATCAGTGGCGTGAACGAATTTTTAAGAGTGGCTGAGGATGATATGTCGAGTAGGAAGTCTAGTCAGATGTGTTGTCCGTGCTATGACTGCAAGAATGAGAAGATGTTGAAGAACACGGCTCAGTTACAAGATCATTTGATCTGTAGGGGATTCGTAGCTGGTTATACAAATTGGATCCATCATGGCGAACACATGGAGGGGAGCGATGAAGGAATGAGTGGCGAAGAGTTGAATCTGGACGCTGATATTGATTCTGAGTCTGATGAAGAGGATGCCAAGATGCGTACCAATGACAACGATCTCGAGCAAATGCTGCGCGATGCTGAAGGTAACGACCTTGGTGGCAGGACTCGGAGAGACAATTGTATCATGGTTGCAAGGCGAAATATACCCGGCTGTCAGCTATTCTGGAACTGCTCAAATTGAAGGCAAGCGCAGCTTGGTCTGACAAGAGCTTTACTGCACTTTTACAACTCTTGGCAGACATGCTTCCTGACGGGAACGAGTTGCCAAAAAGCACATACAAAGCTAAGAAGATTCTCTGTCCGCTAGGAATGGATGTATAAAGAATACATGCTTGCAAAAACGACTGCATCCTCTTCTGTAAAGAGTACGAGAATTTACATGTATGTCCGGTTTGTAAGACTTCCAGATACAAGAAGCGCAACAATGCTGCGGACGATGACATCGAGGGCAATGAGGAGACGAACGGCATTCCGGCCAAGGTTGTATGGTATCTTCCAGTCATTCCTCGCCTGAAGCGTCTGTTTGCAAATCCTAAATATGCAAAGAAAATGCGGTGGCACGCGGAGGGGCGTAAAGTTGATGATTTGATTAGACACCCAGCGGACTCCATCCAGTGGAGAAACATCGACAGGAAATTCCCAAATTTTGGTGCGGATTCTAGAAATGTACAGTTTGGGATGAGTACGGATGGAATAAATCCCTTTGGTAACATAAGCAATCGTCATAGCACTTTGCCTGTGGCTCTTTGTATGTACAACCTCCCTCCTTGGTTGTGCATGAAGAGGAAGTACATCATGTTGGCCATGCTCATCGAAGGCCCGAAGCAACCCGGAAATGACATAGATACGTACCTGTCTTTAATGAAGGAGGATCTGGAAATATTGTGGCACAAAGGCGTGGAGACGTGGGATGCAGACAAGAGAGAGAACTTTACCCTACGAGGATTGCTATTTTGCACCATTAATGACAATCCTGTGTACGGTAACCTATCTGGCCAGAGTACTAAAGGAGCAACAGCCTGTGGTCAATGCATGGAAGATACGGCTAGTTTGTACCTCGAGAAATCGTGCAAAACCGTATACATGCGGCACCGTAGGTTTTTGCGTCGAAATCATCCTTACCGCAAGTTGGTTGCTGAGTTCGACAGAACCTTCGAAGAAGGATCGGCTCCACCTCATTTAACCGGGAGACAGGTATACGGAATGGTTAAAGATGTTGATGTTGTTCTTGGAAAGGGGCGTAAATTAATGAAGGGTTTGTGGAAAAATAAATCAATATTTTGGGGTTTGCCTTACTAGAAAGAACTAGATGTTCGCCACTGTATCGACGTCATGCACATAGAGAAGAACGTGTTTGACAGCCTAATTGGCCTCTTGCTGAATATTCCTGATAAAACAAAGGACGGCGTGAAGGCACGACAAGACTATGTGAAATTGGGCATCAGGCCTGAGTTAGCTCCGATAGAAACCAACAAAGGCAGAACCTTCCTCCCATCTGCATGTTACACACTCTCTAAAGCCAAGAAAATTGAGCTATGCCAGTGCTTGCACGATGTGAAAGTTCCAAGCGGGTACTGCGCCAATATCAAGAAGCTAGTTTCAATGCAGGAATTGAAATTAATTGGCATGAAGTCTCACGATTGTCACGTTTTGATGACGCAGATACTTCCTATTGCTATTAGAGGGATTTTGCCTGGTGATGTCTGAGATACAACCATAATGCTATGTCAATTCTTCGACAGAATATCACAGAAGGCGATAAGTACACTTGAACTGGATGCTCTAGAGGCAAGGCTGGTGGTTGTCCTATGTCGCCTTGAGATGTACTTCCCCCATCATTTTTTGATATCATGCCGCATCTCATGATTCACCTAGTTAAAGAGATCAAAATGTGCGGTCCTGTGTTCCTACGAAGCATGTACCTGTTCGAGAGATATATGGGAATTCTGAAGGGTTATGTATAAAATCGCTCGCGGCCTAAGGGAAGCATTGTTGAAGGTTATGCCACCAAAGAGGTTGTTGAGTTCTGTTTGGACTACATGCCGCATGTCAACCCGATAGGTCTACCTGAATCACGACACACGGGTAGGCTCCATGGTACCGGCGTCCTCGGAGCGAAATTCATCACTCCTGATTGGGACGATCATGCTCGAGCTCATTTCATGGTCTTGCAGCACATCTTGGTGGTGTCGCCATACATCGATGAACACATGGTAATGCTACGACATCAAAATCCAAGAAAAAGCGAAGCGTGGATCAAGAAACAACATATGTCCCTATTCAATCAATGGTTCCAAGATCGGATCACCACCACATCGTCATCTGATGAAATGCTGACATGGTTGTCAAAGATACCGTACTTTACAGTCTGGACATACCAAGGATATGATATAAATGGATACACATTTTATACGAAGGCTCAAGATGCAAAAAGCACATATCAGAACAGCGGTGTGCGGGTCAATGCTTTCGATTCCACTGGTCATAAACATTGTTACTATGGGTTCATCAAAGAGATTTGGGAGCTCGATTTCTTGAAGTTCAAAATCCCAATATTTCGGTGTCGTTGGGCCCACCTCTCGCACATTAAGACCGACGAATACGATGTGATTACTGTTGACCTAAGCCGTGTTGGCTACGGTACTGAACCATTCGTACTCGCGAAGCATGTTTATCAGGTATTCTATATGATCGATCCGTCAAGCAAGAGGTGGCATGTCGTTAGAAATGGAAAAAGAAGCATTATAGGAGTCGACAATGTTATTGACGAGGATGATTACAACGAATTCACTGAGAATTATTCCGGAGATTTGAGTTTCGAGGCTGAAACCATGGAGGGAGCTGGGTCATACTACCGCAACGATCATCGTGAAGGGCTCACTTTCAAAGGGAAGAAGCAAGTATTGTAAATAATTGATACTATTTTTATTTTGAATGTTTACTTTCATTGTCTTTCATCTATGTACTTATCACTCTCTTGCAACTTTCCTTTTAAACATTGAAGTATGCGATTGTTGGCAGCGAGCTCTCAATTCTGAATGGTGTGACTCATTTCTAGCTAGCAATTGTGACTCATCATTTCTAGCTAGCAATTGTGAATGTATATATCATGTCCAAGTATGTGATTGTTTCAGTGTATCTGTGTTAAATATGTGAATATTCTGTGCAATATATATCTGCCGTTTCAGAGGGCATGGCTAGCAATTCCTGAGGCTAGCCACAAAACAGGCAGAGTTAGGTCCTCTGTACACACCCATCCCAGACGGGTCAATAGTTAAAATCATCTGTGATAGTAGTCATCCGAGACGGGTCAGAGATATCGCCCGTCTGGGATGAAAGGTTATCGCAGACGGGTAGTCGAGTCGACCCGTCTGGGATGAAAGGTTAGCGCAGATGGGTGGTTGAGTCAACCCGTCTGGGATGATCATCATCCTAGACGAGTAGCTCACTTAACCCGTCTGCGATGATCTTACTGCATATACCGCGGGGACTTAGGAAAATTTCGGAACCCTGCACGCACGCTTCGCATTCCAAATCCCGGCCCCTGTGCCCTAATTCCCCTCCCGCGCCGCCGCTGCCCTAGCCCGCGCCGCCACCCATTCTGCGCCACCGTCAGAGAAGGAGCCGAGCCCGCGCCGCCGGAATCTCCACCGCGCCACCGTCGTCTCCACCGCGCTGCCACCGAAGAACTAATTGTCACTCCTGTCGTCGGCCTCGTCCACAGGTAAGTGCCCCCTATGCTTCGTCTCTCTCTAATCCCCTACCTAGCTCACTCATGGCTGCTATACTAAATATTGGAGTAGTAAAATCCCGTGTATCCAAGAGTGTCTTGAAGCTTCTACTTGTAGTGTTCCTTTTCTTCTATCCCGAAACTATTGGATATGCAGTAACATGCTTCTCTTCATAATGGCATTAACAAATTTGAGTAAGTTCTATTCAGATATGTCCCAAGTAGTGGATTGAGGTTGTGTCCTTATGAATATATAGCTATTGCAAACAAATCAATCCTTATCAAGAATTACTCGCTCCATTTCATATTTCATATATAATGCTGTTGGCTTTTAACAATATTAATCCAGGATGTGAGTTCGATTTGTTTTTGACAATTTATGTTGGTAAATATATTTTATAATGTTACAGGTTTCATTTAAATATCTTGTGATGTTATGACATACAACAAATTTAAAAACTAAAATGTTTTGTCACACTCAAACCATAATTACATGCAAAGGAGGCCCATCTGATCAATCATGCATCAGATTGGAAGTGATCTAAACGGTCAAGTCCACTATAATTTTTAGTAATGGGTAATTTTCTAACATGAGAGTTTTCAGAGACTAAACAACATAATATATTATTTGTTCCAAGAACCGAATATTAGTACTGCAAAAGTATTACAAAATTCTGAACTAAAAAGTAATATATCTTCCCCAAAAGAACCATGAATCTGGAACTTCACACTTCATAATATTTTATTGAAGTGAACTCCACTTGCAGGTAATGCATGCCCAAATTAACTAAAGCCAATATTTCTAATGCAATAGTAAAATTCTATGGAATAACAATGAGTATAGGATTCTCTCCCTCTATTCCCTATAATAATAAGCATTTCACCGTGATTTTTTTCACAATACTAGTTGGATGCTAGAACATGACAACTCATTTGCTTTTTCACCATGAAATGAAGGTTCTTTTGAATTGGAAGTTAAAGTTTTGATCCCGGGGACAGAGCCTTCTTTGTCTATTCTCGTGAGGTTATGCATATTGGACACTTGATAAAATGAAGATATCGAGCTTAATATGCGCTGCTTAAATTCATTGGTCAATTAGGTTACGAAAATAATCATTGCTAATTTGATAAACTCTGAGTAAGGCATAAGTTATGCTCTAGCGAGTAGCGACTTAACGAGTACTCATTCTATTTTACTAGTTTTCCTGTTATTCGAGCCGTCAAGCAATTAAGGTTTTAGCTAATCTATCTATATGTATATTATTATAGTAATTACAGATTCTCTTAAATTTTTATAACGCGTAGGCTATACTTGGCTATTAGAGTAGTTCCACACATATGGCTATATGTGTATCAAATTACTATACTAAAGAACATATGCTACCTTGCTTTGTTAGTTTACACAGATATTCGGACGCCAATTCTTCTTCTAATTCCTCGTCGGGGCACTCATCGTTGCCGAACCCTACTTCAGGTAACGATGAACGAAGTACACAAAAAAGAAGTCGGAAACCCCGAACAATGTCGAAGGCCCCTAGTAGACGTATGGTCATCACGCAAGTATCTACGAAATCTGGTGTGCCGACGAAACCGAATGACGTAGCGAACAAATTCTGCACATTCTGCGGGATACTTGGGCGGGAGAGGGTCAACATAACCATTGCGAACTAGAAGGATATTACCACTACGAAGGAGGAGGAGTTAATGGCTGAAGTAAAAAGGTGGTTCAGCTATATTTCCAAACCCCACTGACCAGGAAGTGGTCGATCGCATGGTAATATACATGACTACTGACGAGGGGAGCCCATCCGGGTAGGCCCAGCACAACGAGTCGGCCCAACAGGCTCAGGGAGCTCCATGGAGGCCCACTCGGATGAAGGCCCAAGCAAGGCCTGCACGGCAACAACGTTCGGGTGTCATCAAGGCAGGCGTTACAACTCCATCAAGACATGCGTTTAGCCAACTTGAAGACTGGCGTTACTCGGGCGGTTACACAGAATGAATATATTAATTAATTTGAGCGGTTACTGTAGTTCAGCCAACTGGCCGAGTCGGCACATGTACAGCCTATATAAGGCAAAGCACCCCATGCAGAGGGGGCTAGATTCTTTTTCCAGAAGCTTAGAGCTAAACTTCATCTTCAACCTCTTGTAATCTCACTCACGCAAGACAAGCAATATAAACAGCAGGAGTAGGGTATTACCTCCGCCATTGGAGGGCCTGAACCTGGGTAAAAACCTCTTGCGTGCACCGCCTGAATCTTTCCTTACGCGTTCCCCAACAATCCTACTAGAAATGTATATTGCCGCGAAATCCCCGCGACAGTTGGCGCACCAGGTAGGGGAGGCGCGTTTTGGAGCCATGATCCAGGTGGGATCCTCTCCCGCAGCTGGTGATAAGCTGATCGCCGGCGATGCGCCGCTTGCCGCGCATGCCGAGGGCACGGAGTTCATCTTCGGCAGCCTTTGTTTTTTGGCCGACGTCTTCGGCCAACTGCACCTTCAAGATCAGCATCCCCGCCTCGCGGTGGAAGCGAAGCCTGAGCTCCAGCTCGGATCTCCTTCCACTCCAGGCAAAGACGCGGAGCGCTCCCAGTTCATCGCCATGGTGGGCGCCGAATCCCTCCTCCTGGTTTTGGATTTCGAATCCGACGGGGATGAGAGTTCGCATAGCCGAACCGCCTTGGCAGAAGTGTATGTGGTCGGGCCCGGTGCGACGAATGATGTGGGTACGTCTGCCGCAGCAGCCAGAGCGGTGAACGAATACCTGCACACGCCCATCGACGGGCAATCGGAAGCCGAGAGAGCCTTGGAGGCATCTCGGCTAGACCTCCTTGCTGAGCGAGAACGCCTCGATCAAGAGAGAGCGGCTCTTGAACAGCGAGAACGGCAACAAGAAGAACCCCACGGTTCACACGGACGTGCAAACCGGCGTGCTTCTTCAAACGCCCAGAGGAACCGAGTTGTTCGGGCCCCACTCTTCGGGCGAGAGCAGGACGGTGTCCCTATTTATCGGACACCGGCCCAAAATCTCTTCGCGGCTGCCGCACTGGCCGACTCACTGCCGCCCTCGGCGGATGGTCCCGCGGCAAAGATCCACCGCCGAGTCATCACCCTGATGAAGACGGCGGTGGAACAGCAGAACGAGGCTGGGTCGGTCAGCAACCGACTGGCCTCCGGAGCCACTCGAAGCCGGCCTTTAGCGGCTCCGAGTCGACCCATTACTGTGGGCTCGTCACAGCCGAGCCGATCCACGAATCGGCTTGACACTCGCCAAGAGATCAACCAACTCTAGGCGGAGCGGCGTCAAACCGGCTCCCTCCGAGCCTGGGCAAACGATGCCCGTGACGCTCGAGATGACATCGAGGGACGACGGGCGGCCAGGCTGTGGGCTGAACGTCGCGGTGATGAAGTCAACCAGCCGGGTGGCTCCGCCTCCACCGGTCCATTATGCTTTAGCAGGCGGATTCGGTCTGAGCCATTTCCGGACCGGTTCCGGATCGCCAGCGGCGTCGACAAGTATGACGGCACTGCCAAGCCGGAAACTTAGCTCGCCGACTACTTGGTCGCGTGCAACATTGGAGGAGGCAACGAGCGTGTCGCCCTCCGAAGCCTACCCCTGATGTTGGAAGGGTCGGCTCGGGCATGGCTTAACAGCCTGCCCGAAGATAGCATCTATGACTGGAGGGACCTCCAAGAGGCCTTCGTCAAGAATTTTGAGGGCACATACAAGCGCCCCGGGAACGCACAAGACCTGTGGCTCTGTGTCCAGGAGAAGGGCGAGTCGGTCCGTGACTACATTCAGCGCTGGACCCGACTGCGCAATTCCATTGAAGACGTCACCGAGACGCAGGCCATTCAGGCCTTCTCCCAGGGAGTTAAATATGAGCTCCTGAAGCACAAGTTGGCCCGGTCTAACATCCAGACCATGGGCCGACTCATGGAAGTCGCCAGCAAGTACGCGACGAGTGAGGAAGCCATGCGGTACGAAGACAAAGGCAAGGCAAAAGCCGAGTCCTCAAGCCGGAAAGTCCCCACCGACTCGGGTCGGAAGTGTGCGGACAATCGCCCCCCGAAGCGGAAGGCTGGCGGCGGAGGTGGGGTCAGTGGAGCTGACCTGGTTGCGGCCGCTGAACGTGGCCCCCAGCGTGGCGACGCTGGCCGGAAGAAAGAGCACCCCTGGCAGCAGCGCAAGGCGCCGAAGCTCACCTTCGAGGAAATCCTCGATAGGCCCTGCTCCTTCCACAGCACCGCCGACTATCAGGCGGGGCACTCGACCCGGGAATGCAGCTTCCTGCAGCATCTCTGGGAAGAAAAGCAACCCGAGCTAGATACCGGCGGAGAAGGAGGCTCCGCCGCAGGCGGCGGAGCCGCGCAGTACCCCCCTCAAAGGGGTGTACTCATGATCTTTCAAGGATCCGACTCCAAAAGGGGTCGGAAGCTGCGCTGTCGTGAAGTAAACGCGACGGCACCCGCGGTCCCTCAATGGCTGGACTGGTCCGAGGTGCCAGTCGGCTTCAGCCGACTCAACCACCCGGATCGAGTCCCTCACCCCGGCAAGCATCCCTTGGTGGTGGATCCGCAAGTCGGCGGGTTCAAACTCTGCAAAGTCTTGATGGATGGTGGCTCTAGCATCAACATAATCTTCATGGATACCCTGAAGAAGATGCAAGTTCCGGAGACCCAGCTTCGTCCCAGTAGCACTTCCTTCCACGGAATAGTGCCTGGGAAGTGTGCCAAGCCTTTGGGTCAAATCTCCCTAGAAGTTGTGTTTGGAGAACCGAAAAACTTCCGGGTCGAGACTTTGACCTTCGAGGTAGTCGGCTTTAAGAGCGCCTACCATGCGATCTTTGGCTGGCCGGCTTATGCCAAGTTCATGGCTAGGCTGTGTTACACGTACCTCAAGCTGAAGATGCCAGGTCCCAAGGGCGTCATCACCATCACTGGCGACTTTGAGCGCTCCAACGAGTGCGACCTCGCCAGCACGGATATAACCAAATCCCTGATTGCGGCTAAGGAGCTGGAGAGCATCCAGGCGTCTGTCTACCCAGACCAAGCTCCACCATGCAAGAAGGCGGCAACCGAGTCCGCCTTCCAGTTGGCCAAGGACACTAAATGTGTCCAAATCCATCCTGAGGATCCGACTAAGACGGTCCAAATCGGGACTGACCTCGAGGCCAAATAGGAAGGCGCGCTCGTCGACTTCCTTCGTGAGAATTGAAACATCTTTGCATGGAAGCCAGCTGACATGCCGGGTGTTCCAAGGAAGTTCGCCGAGCACTCCCTCAACGTCGCCAAGGACGCGAAGCCAGTGAAGCAGTCTCTCCGCCGCTTCGCTGAAGACCGGCGCAAAGCAATCGGAGAGGAAATTGCCCGGCTCCTCGCAGCCGAGTTCATCAAGGAAGTTCTTCACCCGGACTGGTTGGCAAATCCGGTCCTGGTTCTTAAGAAGATCAAGACTTGGCGCATGTGTGTGGACTATACATCCTTAAACAAGGCATGCCCCAAGGACCCATTCGCTTTACCACGTGTTGATCAAGTTGTCGACTCCACGGCCGGTTGCGAACGTTTGTGTTTTCTGGATGCCTATTCAGGCTACCACTAGATCAAAATGAAAGAATCAGATCAAATAAAGATTTCTTTCATCACCCCGTTTGAGGCTTTTTGTTATATCACCATGCCTTTTGGTTGAAAAATGCTGGCGCAACATATCAACGTTGTATGCAAAAGTGTTTGCACGACCAGATAGGCAGAAATGTCCAAGCTTACGTTGACGACATTGTGGTGAAGACAAAGAAGACTCCGGACCTCTTGACTGATTTGGCCGAAACCTTCGCCAATCTCAGGAGGTTCGACATGAGGCTCAACCCAGAGAAGTGCGTCTTCGGAGTTCCTGCCGGCAAGCTACTCGGCTTCATCGTTTCCGAGCGAGGAATCGAAGCAAACCCGGACAAGCTTGATGCCATCATCAAGATGGGCAAGCCGAAGGATTTGAAGGCTGTTCAGCGCCTAACCGGGTGCGTAGCCGCTTTAAGTCGGTTTATTGCTCGACTCGGTGAGAAGGCTTTGCCTTTTTACCGACTCCTCAAGAAATCCGACTCCTTCGAGTGGACGAACGAGGCTCAACAAGCCTTCGAGGATCTCAAGCGCCTTCTGTCAACACCTCCAATTCTTGCTGCACCAATGGAGGGAGAGCCCATGCTGCTGTACATCGCGGCCACGCATCAAGTGGTCAGCGTTGTTCTAGTGGTGGAATGTGCAGAAGAAGGCCGAGTACAGAAAGTGCAGCGACCCGTCTACTACGTCAGTGAAGTCCTCTCCGAGTCGAAGCAGCGCTACCCGCACTACCAGAAACTCATATATGGCGTGTTCCTGGCGACTCGGAAGCTGGTGCACTATTTCCAAGTCCACTCAGTCACGGTGGTTAGCCACGCCCCATTGTCCGACATCATCAACAATCGGGATGCCACGGGTCGAGTCGCTAAGTGGGCGATAGAGCTCATGCCGCATGACATCAGCTACGAGCCCCGCAAGGCAATCAAGTCACAGGCCCTTGCAGACTTCATCGTCGAGTGGACTGAAAGCCAGTCCCTTCCGACTCAGGTGCATTTGAAGCACTGGGTCATGTACTTCGACGGCTCAAAGATGCTCGCGGGCACGGGGGCTGGAGTCGTTCTCATCTCCCCCAAAGGCGACAAGCTGAATTACGTGCTGCAGATCCACTTCGTCGCCTCCAACAACGTGGCGGAATACGAGGCGTTACTGCATGGCTTGCGTATTGTAGTTTCACTCGGCATTCGGCGACTCCTTTGCTGCGGCGACTCGGATCTGGTGCTGCAGCAAGTAATGAAGACGTGGGATGCCAAAGATCCCACCATGGTGGCATACTGTGATGCTGTGAGCCGGCTAGAAGGACACTTTGACGGCCTTGAACTTCACCATGTTCGCTGAGCAGATAACGAGGCAGCCGATTCCCCCGCCAGGATCGGCTCTGCTCGAGAAAAAGTGCCACCTGGAGTTTTCCTTCAGCAACTCTTCCAGCCGTCCATCAAATCGGAGTCGGCAACCGAGTCATCAGAAGCTGGGTTGCCACACCCTGAACCAGCCCAACCGGCCCAAGAAAACGTCTTGGCGGTCATTCCCTTCTGGACTCAGCCGTTCCTTGCCCACCTTTTGTGCAAGGAATTACTTGAGGATCCGACTGAGGCTCGCCGCATTGTGTGCCGCGCTCGAGCTTACACCATCATTAATGGTGAGCTTTACAAGCGCAGCACCACTGGAATCTTCCAGCGTTGCATCTCGCCGGAAGAAGGCCGAATATTACTCGAGGAAATCCACTCGGGACTCTGCGGCCACCATGCTTCGTCACGGGCCTTGGTCGCCAAAGCCTTTTGCCACGGTTTCTTCTGGCTCAGTGCACAGGCTGATGCGGAGGAACTCGTTCGAACTTGTGAAGGGTGTCAGAGGTATGCCCGTCAATCGCATATGCCGGCTACCGCGCTCAAGACCATTCCAATCACATGGCCTTTTGCCTTGTGGGGACTCGACATGGTGGGTCCGCTTAAGACAGCCCGAGGAGGCTTCACTCATCTCCTTGTGGCAGTGGACAAGTTCACAAAGTGGATCGAAGCCAAGCCAATCATGAAACTTGATGGTCCGACTGCCGTCAATTTTATGAAGGGAGTCGTCTTCCGATTCGGTGTTCCTCATAGCATCATCACCGATAATGGCAAGAACTTCACTGCTGAAGTCTTCCGCCACTTTTGCCGGGATCATGGAATCCGAATTGACTTTGCCTCCGTGGCTCATCCACAGTCCAATGGCCAAGTCGAGCGTTCCAATGCTCTAATTCTCCAAGGCATCAAACCCCGGTTGTTAGTCCCGTTGCAACGGGCCGCCGGCTCCTGGATCGATGAGCTTCCGTCTGTCCTCTGGAGTTTAAGGACAACTCCAAACCGGTCGACTGGCTACACGCCCTTCTTCATGGTTTACGGAGCCGAAGCTGTTCTGCCGAGTGACATCCTCCATGACTCCCTACGAGTCGTAGCATACGTGGAAAAGGATGCCGAGTCGGCGCGACAAGACGATCTTGACCTCTTGGAGGAAGCGCGGGAACTCACCCTTTCACGCTCGACCATCTATCAACAGAAATTGCGCCGCTATCACAGTCGGCAAGTTCGGGGCCGAGTCTTCAATAAAGGGGATTTGGTCCTCCGACTGATCCAAGACAAGGCGGGCATGCACAAGTTGTCTCCGCCTTGGGAAGGCCCGTTCATCATCAACCAGGTGTTGCACAACGGCGCATACCGACTAGAAGACCCGGCAACCGGCTCGATCACTGAACGGACTTGGAATATCGCTCAGCTGCGTCCCTTTTACACTTAAACTTTGTACTTCCAACAGTTCGTTATTTCATTATGAATAAATATTTGTTTCCTTCGAGCGGCACTCGGGAAGCACTTTGTTTATTTAATTTTCATTTCCGACTATGTTCCCTTGGGCAACCCCCGGGGGCTACGTCTAATAAAACCGAGTGGCTTCACTTTGGGCAATCCCTGGAAGTCACCACAAACCTACTGGGTGATTTCTCACTCGGCGCAAGTTATTTCGAATCTCCTAACTTTGTTTCTACACGAGCGTCTAAGTAAACGTGTACGGTACCTAAGGCCCACTCTTCGTCCCCAACTACAGTCGCAACCCGGCTGTCCGGTTGGCAAGAGCAAAAGCTAAAGGTCGGCCTGCACGCGAAAGGATCCGATTCGGCGGAAAAAACAAATTCAGACGAATCAAATAACTTGTGCAAAAATCAAAATGAATCAAAAAGCATTTTCATTCAAAGCAAAATAGTCTTTACATTTTTTCTACTCGGCATACCGAGAGATATTACATGATAATTTTTTATTCTTCTGGAGTCGCTTCTACGCGCTCCTCCAGGTCGGTGAAGTCGGCGATCCGGCTGGCGGCTGCGCGGACTCGGGGAAGGAGCTCCAGAGGGTTCACTGACTGACCCTCCTCGTCGACTGGGGCCCCAGCGGAGATGCTGTCGACATCTACGTCGGGATGGTGTGCCAACACCATTACCAGCGCCATGCCGGCTCCCGAGCGGGCTGCCGACTCCTTCCACTTCTCCACCTCCGCCGAGGCTAACGAGAGCTTGTCGGCGAGGGCGAAGATGCTGGAACCCGGCTCTTCTCCGGGCCATAGCTTGGTGCAGAGGCTTTGGGTAGCCGACTTCATATTCTGCACCAAGCTCTTGACTTGGAGGAGTCGGTCCTCCACAGTCACGACGCAGCTGGACATCTGCTCTGGTGACCAGAACGCGTCGAGAGCTGACCTCGCCGGGTCAGATAGTGCGCGGAGTCGGAGCGTCGCCCGCCTTGCTTGTTCTTCCAGTTCTGGGCAAGCGTCTGGGTGCGAATTATAGCAAGGGAATGAACTAAGGAAGCGTGCAAGAAGTGGAAAATAAAGGACTCGGGGGCTTATCGAGTAGAGTCTCATTGGCCTTCTTGAGATGGCCTATGAGTTCTCCTTCGCGCTTCTCCCAGTCGACGATGGCCGCGGTGTGTCGCTTATCCGACTCAGTCATTTTCCTGGCGAAGTCGTCGAAGGCCGCCTGCAGCTTCTTGTTCGCGGCCTGCGACTGCTCGTATTGCGCCACCAGCTTCGAATACTCCGACTGCAGCTTGGTGGCGGTTTGCATTTGTTCGCGAGCTTTGCGCAACTTATCTTCATACTCGACCACTTTGGCGTCGAGCATTTCTGAGGCTTTGACCATCGGGACCATCGACTTCATTTCTTTTTGAAGTCGGGTGTTTTTGGCTTCGATGTCTGCCGACTCAAGAAAGTCAATACTAGTAAAATTTATGAGGCAAAGGAGCTGAAGACCCGGATACTTACTCCCGATGGCGGCGAGCTTCTCTTCAAGCCGCCGACTCTTGGCCCTTTCTTCGGCCAACGCCTTCTCGAGGGAGACGTTCTTCTCCATGAGGGCCAGGCCGTTTCCGTCGAGCCGGATGGCAGCCTGGGCAAGGAAAAGATTTGTCAGTACCCGAATTAATAAGTCTCAAACCGACTTAACCAGTCGGCTTGAGACTCGGGGGCTACACCCACTGGGTGCACTGATCGTGCTCCCAGTGTTAAGAACTAAACAAAGTTCGAAAACTACTTACCCCGACGGAGGACTCGAGAACCTCGGCCGAGTCCGCCAAGGACTTGGCCCCGTCGGTGAAATCCCTAAGCTTAGAGCTAAGGGCAGCGACGCAGTCGGTGGCTGCTTCCGCAGCCGTCAAGTCCCCCGTGCTGCAACTCGGCAGCAGCAGCGCGGGGACGAG
Source organism: Stipa capillata (assembly GCA_019208055.1). Classification (NCBI taxonomy): domain Eukaryota; kingdom Viridiplantae; phylum Streptophyta; class Magnoliopsida; order Poales; family Poaceae; genus Stipa; species Stipa capillata. Next base: position 153,039 of record JAGXJF010002016.1, on the reverse strand, counting down.
GCTTTCGGATGAAGCCGGCGTCGGCTCTTCAGCCGCGGGGAAGCGGAGCCAGGGCCCAGCTCTGCTCGGCCACCGGAGGAGACTCGGTGACGAGTTGGCCTCTGGCTCCACTTGCCGGCTCTGAGGAGTCGTCTCCTCGCTGGCAGGAGTTGGCGGAAGCTGCGGGTTGTTAGCCGGTGCCTCGGCTGACCCGGCACCCACGTCCGACTCCGGCACCTCCTTCGCGGAAGCGGCAGGCTGTGGCGTGGGGGCAACGGGCTGCGGCGTGCTTGGCGCAACCGCAGCCGGAGGCGTGGCCATAGCCGGAGGCACGGTCGACTCGGCACCCACGGCCGATTCCGTTTCCACAGCGGGGACGGCTGGCGTCGGAGCGCTGGGCTCGGCTGCAGTTGGAGTTGGGGGAGCCGACTCCGGCGGCGGGACTGGAGTCAGGGCCGCGGGTGTGCCGGCTGAAGAGCCTCCTTTGTCGGAGAACTTCTTTTGGACTCTGCAATGTCAAAAACAAAACCGACTTCAGCATCTTCACCAACCTACTTCGACTGGAGTATGAGGCAAAAGGACTCGTACCTGGTGGTTGTGGGGATCATCTTTTTCTTCGGTTTCCCCGGGGCGGGCGGACCCCCGGAGGAACCGGCGAGTGCCGGTTGCGGTGCACTCGGCTTAGCAGCAGGAGCCAAGGCCTGTGCCGCGGGGTTGGCAGGTGCGGCTCGAGCCCGCTTGGCAGCCGACTCCGCCTGGACCGGCTCCGCCCCCGCCTGCTGGGTCTTGGATCCGGAGGCGTCATCGTCACGCCTCCATTTGATGACTTGAAAGGACCCTTCCGACTCGGTATCCGAGTCGATCTGGACACCTCCCTCGGGGGCTTCCTCGTCGACTTCCGCGTCGTCCAACGCCGCCGGAGCTGAGCTCTGCTCGGGGAGTGGCGGCATGGAGTTGAAGTCAAGGAAGTTCTGCAGCATCGAAAGACTTGGTGTTAGGAGAAACAAATAAACAACAAAATTCAAGAGCCTGACTCGGAATATAAATCACTTACAGTCGGCGGGGGGTTGGCGTTTGAATACAGAATCACATGTGGCGCCCGGGTGAGCCCGGTTCGCTCTTTGGTCAAGTTCTTTAGGAGCTCCATGAAGATCTCGTCCGAAAGCCCCTCGGCTGACACCCTCGTTGAGTCGTGGGAGCCCGAGTACTCTTACATCGGGTGCGCTCGGGTTTGAAGTGGTTGGATGCGCTGAACCAGCCAAGTGGAGATGAGGTCGGTGCCCGTGAGTCCTTTTTCCTGAAGTCTCTGGATTCTCTTCAGGAGTCGGTCGACTTCGGGCATCTCCTTGCTGGAGGGCTTAACGCTCCAACGGTTCCGCCACTCGGGAGGACCTTCGGCATACGGGGGAAGCCCTTCGTGGCCAGTCGGCGTGCGCTCATCCGGGCAGTAGAACCACCCATCCTGCCACTTCCGAACGGTGTCCGGGAGCTGCAACTTGAAAGTATTTGGCGCCGGCCTTGACTTAGATTCCGGCTCCCCCGTAGATGGACAGTCGGTCGCCGGCCTTGATTGGTTGCACCTTCACCGTGAAGATCTTCTTCCACAGCCCCCAGTGAGGCCGAGTCCCCAGATAGCATTCGCACAGCGTGATAAAACACGCAATGTGCAGAACGCCATTGGGGCTCAGGTGATGGAGTTGGAGGCCGTAGAAGAAGAGGAGGCCGCGCAAGAAGTCGTGCGGCGGCAGTGAGAGGCCCCGCTCGATAAACGGCACAAGCATCACGCGTTCGTGCGCGTGCGGAGCGGGCTTCTCCTCCTGGAACGGCGCCCTCCAGTTGCCGATGGTGCGAGGCGGCAGCAGGCCTACGCTGGCGAATCCGAGGAAGATCCGGTCGGTGACAACCGACGGGACCCAATGTCCTTTCTTTCACCCCATCGGCGGTGGCGGCGGATGAGGAAGTGTCGGCCTTCTTGCCTTTGCTGGCGCGAGACATGGTCGATGGCTGAGGAATGGTGGCGAGCGATTTTTTCTCTCGGGAAGAAGTGTGTGGTGGCGGAGCTCCGGAGGCAAAGGGTTTTGAGCGCGGGAAAAGCGAAAGCAGATGAGAACGTGGCCGCTTTGCGCCCTCTTTTATAGCCGAGGAAAGGCAAACTGGCGGCAATCGTGCATCCGACGTGGCGGCAAACCGCCACGGTAACTGCCGTCCCGCGCGCGCGAACCCATGGGATTCGGGCGCTTTTTTCACCACGGCGCGGCATCCCAGGCATCCTGACCGGCGAACATTACGTCAGCATCCAACCCGCGCACGCCGCCCGCGTGATTCGGGCGCAGTCATGATGAACTGTCGCCTCGGACGTCACGTGAGGTCAGAGCAGTGGCAGCGGATGTCTCGGGCACGCTTCGGGCGTGACTCGAGGCGAAATCATTGCGCTGGGGCGCTGCAGGCGCTCTGTCCAACCGACTGTGCGCATTAAATGCTGAGGCAACATCGGGTACAGTCAAGATGGTATCGTGTGACACAAGCCGGTTTCGACCGTGTTCGGCTCGGTCCGAGTCGAATCACGCTCGGGCGCTGAATCAACAGTCGGTTTGGCTCACTGGGACACGTCATGGGTTGTACCGACTCCGTCAAACAATTCCGAGGCACACAAGCCGCCATACTCGGAAGCAGACTAGCTCTGCGAAAGGGTGCCAATGGCCGACTCGACAGGGTTCACAGGTCACCCGGCAACACCCAAGCTAAGGATGAACCCGGCATCCACAGCGGAGCAAAATAGTCCTTGAGTCAGAGCTGGATGCCACAGCGGCACAAAATGGCTCACTAATTCGGGATTCAATGCCGGAGTTCGAGGACTCGGTTTCAAAGTTGAAGGTCGAAGGCGTCTCCCCTGCGGGCACAAGATGGCAACGGTCCACTTGGACATGCCAGGCGCTATTTCGGATTCACTCGAAATTCATGATACTCCTCCCGGAAGGCCACAAGCCGACTTCCCCAGTCGGAAAGTGCGGGTATCACCGAATTCCTAGTACTTAGCACAAATCTAACCTTTTTTTCAGGTATCATGAGAGTCCATCAAGGTCTCTCCACCAGCGACCTGGGCATGAGCAACTTGCTCCCTAGTCGGAATCGGTGTCGAGACCTCGAAGCACTCGGGGGCTACTGACGAGGGGAGCCCATCCGGGTAGGCCCAGCACAACGAGTCAGCCCAACAGGCTCGGGGAGCTCCATGGAGGCCCACTCGGATGAAGGCCCAAGCAAGGCCTGCACGGCAACAACGTCCAGGTGTCATCAAGGCAGGCGTTACAACTCCATCAAGACATGCGTTTAGCCAACTTGAAGACTGGCGTTACTCGGGCGGTTACACAGAATGAATATATTAATTAATTTGAGCGGTTACTGTAGTTCAACCGACTAGCCGAGTCGGCACATGTACAGCCTATATAAGGCAAAGCACCCCATGCAGAGGGGGCTAGATTCTTTTTCCAGAAGCTTAGAGCTAAACTTCATCTTCAACCTCTTGTAATCTCTCTCACGCAAGATAAGCAATACAAACAGCAGGAGTAGGGTATTACCTCCGCCATTGGAGGGCCTGAACCTGGGTAAAAACCTCTTGCGTGCACCGCCTGAATCTTTTCTTACGCGTTCCCCAACAATCCTACTAGAAATGTATATTGCCACGAAATCCCCACGACAACTATGTACACAATTCTTCGGAACCATACGAGTATCATTTGTAATGTAACTTGCGCACGTGATCGTTGCAGGTGCAGATAGCTTCACAAGGGTCACTAGATGATGATGAAGAAGCACAATCATCTAGGACCAAAGACATCTTTATCGTAGCGTTGGGAAACCCAGAGCACCCAGGAGCAGTACGGGAGGAGGAAGGCCGCTAAGAGGAGTCGTAGTCAGTCAACAACGACTACGAGAGATGAAGAAGATTTGGAGACGTGTATTCAGGAGGAAGTCAGGAGGCAGGTTGGGGCATTTAAGGAGAAGTTTAAAGCTCAACTTGCACTCTCTAACGTAGATTTGGTGAGCCCCAGAAATATTCGGAGTAGCTGCGCATCCGCCGAAGAACCGGGTGAAACATATCCTTGCGACACCATCTCGGTAAGGGCTATTTATAGGGTTTTTACAATAGCAATTACATAACGTTAGACTTAATCAACAAGGTACGTACTCAATAATTTTGTAGGAGACGACTCCTTGCACGTTGTTGGCAAGGGTAGTCGGAAATGTCTCCCTCGATGCTGCATTTGGGATTGCATATCCCAAGGAGGCGGGGACTCTACTGCATGGTTGCCCCATAGCACCAAACTTTCAAAAGGTGCATGTGGACGAGGTGGTTGAAGGTTTCAAGGAGCTCTCGCTTGCCATGCCACCAAATGACGAGATCACGATGCTGTATCAGATGGTTGGCACCTTTATCCAGTGGCCAAAGAGGGACATCAAATTACTTGTCCGGCCTGCCTCTCAAAGCGCATCACACGCTGAGTCAGCTAGGGTACCCGAAGTTAACCCTACCCCGATGGAGCTAGTAGCGGCAACGCAACAGGCTGATAACCCAGCTTCATCTCTGGTCAAGCCGGCAGAGCCAGCACCTGCTACCTCCATAGGGACTAAGGAGGTGCTACAGATGAGACTAGTTCCTTCACCGGTGAAGCACATTTATGCTAAGGGGACTAGCAATACTGGCAAGGGCAGGAGTCGTCGTAGTGCCCCCAAGACTTCCAAGGGCAGCCAAAAATTGAAGGCACTAGCGATAGTGGAAGAACTTGGGTTTGATCCGGACAGAGTGGATGATCTCCCTTTCGCACCTCTGGCTCGTTGATTTGTGAATGGACAAGTCTTCGTTACGCCAGAGGACATATCGAACTCAATGGCATGTCAGAGGTTGTATGATTGGTATATGACGGCGACGAACAACCTACAGCCTGGCCAAACCATGCCACGATGCCTCAAAGTCGCTTTCAAGGAGGAACACATTTTCCACCAGGACATGGGCGGGTTGTTCTACGTGTACTTTGAAGACCTATTCGAACTCTTCAACCTCGATGCCCTGGAGCAGAACCTGCTGAGATGCTGGACATTGTAAGTCTACAACTTCTCAATCAATCAGTTTTCTCCGTACCTATGCAACTTAATTAAGCCGTGATATGATTTCCCATTTTGCATAGATACATGCACACTTAAGCCAGACTTAACAAGGAACCTATTGGGTTCATTGACCCGGCAAGGGTGATTTGGAGAAATATTAGAGACAACAAAGAGCAAGTTCTGGAGTATGTTAAGCATGCAATATTGTCCCAAAAGGATAAAGAGTACATCGTATTTCCCTTCAACCCAGGGTAAGTGTTGCATCGCATCCAATACTTATAATTTCACCTGTGACTCAGGTGGTGCCATCTCCTTCTTAATTTCTTTGATGGCAGCCTGTTGCTGTGCAAATTGAACCTTGAGAGCAGGCTTGACACTCTGGGTTGTTTCTGAGATGATTTCCACATCTGGTTCTTGTTCAGACTGCTTCTTTGCAGGAGGCTCCTCAGTGATTTCCACTGTGTCAGACCTTTTCTCTTTGGGGCAGATGGAGCTGAAGCTATTGCTAGGGGGACAGTAGCTCGAGGGATAGGAATGGCACCAGAGAGCATCCCCTGTTTAGTCTTGAGCTCAGCACGCAAAGCTTGTTTCTCAGCACCTGGTGTCATCATTCTGATCTTAGGACTCAGCTCAAGTATCTCCTGAGTAAGAATTCTTTCAACATCAGCCCTACTGAGTCCTGGTTTTAGAATAGATTGTGCTGGACCTGAGGAAATAGGCTTTCTGAAATCTGGAGATAATTGACTTCTCTTGAGTCTGATTTCAGCCAATAGATATTGTTTATCAAGACCTCTGGGCAAAGAATTTGCTTTCTTCTGCAGCTCTTCTATCTGATGAATTAGATGACTATCTCTGGCATCAGTGTGAGATAGACTCCTCTGATCCTTAGATCCTTCTAACAAGCATTTTGTTGAGAGATTATCCTATTTTTCAATGATTTGCTTTCTGATCTCTACTGCAGCAGAATGAGAGGATGTTGACTGTAACTGCTTGTGCAAGTCTGCAATGTCCCTTAAGATTGCTTTATCTTATTCTGTAGGAACAGGAATGCCCATTGAAACAGGCCTTGCAGCCTCTGAAAGCTCGAAGCTTTTGGCGGTGTAGATAGTGGTCAGCTTCTTCTTGGTCCCTTCATCTGTTGCTTCATTCATCTGAGCGGCCAGCTTATCCAATTCATTAAGAATCATCTGATCATGCTCAAGATCTTCTTGAGACACTTTAGGCTCTGGGATTGGTTCCCTGATTGTGAGTGTGCCTCTTGGCAACACTACATCTTTAATAGATGGCTTTGAGGTTTTCTTTGCTATTTTCTTTCCTTTCTTAGCAGCCTCCTTTCCCAGAGATGTATGCTCAACTGTAGCTGAGGATCTTGTCCTTTTAGGCGGAGCATGCTGAGGTCCAGTCTTAGAAGCAGCTGCTTTCTTCCCAGCAGCTACTCTCTGCCTATAAGCCCTTTGGCTTGCCTTCCTTTTCTCTGCAGCTTCCTCTTTCTGTCTCAGTCTCTCTCTTTCTTGGGCTGAATCTGATATGACTATTTCCTTAGAAGATTCATCTGGATCAGACCACTTCATACCACTATCAGCTCTTTCAGAATCTGAAGACATCTGTAGAAACAAGATAGATAAGAGAGAAGTAGGTAAGAGGTGTTCATTTGATGCATAGAAACAGCTGTGTTAGACACCTGTGTCAGGATTGGAAGACACAGGTGAGGACTTGAGGCTTTATCGAGGTCTTAGCCTGTTGAATAGGCACACCTGTGTGACAGGTGAGACCCTAGCGGTGACACAGCTATGTACGGGGGCGGACAGCAAATTCATGGAATTTTGAGTTTGACAAAGATTTGCTGGTTGTTCTCAATCTAGATGAGTTCTAAAGACAGCACAAGAGTAAGACCAACCCTAATAGATATCAATGCACTACTAGATTAGACTATCAAGTCCTAGAACATGGACTGAGCGCAAAGTAGGGTTTTGCAAAGGCTTACTTTGATTGAGATTGAGCTTTTCTGTGGAAGAATCAGCGTTAGAGTTCCACAGAGAGCTTCCTCCAACTCGTTGAAAATATTTCGAGGGCGAAATTGGCGAGAACGTTGAGAACTCATAAATTTGGCACATGGCGAAAGTTCTGAGGTTTTGAGTTGGAAGCGGTTTCTGTGGGGACGCAGCAACTCTTTATATAGGCCGGAGGGTTATAAGGTGGCTGTGTCACAGTTGACATAAGGACCTGTGACACAGGTGGAAGAGATGTATACCCTGGCCTATGGAATTAGAAAGCATTCACCTGAGACACAGCTGGGAGACTCAGGTGACAAGTATTTCATCTAGCGAACACCAAGACGGATTGATTTAGATGAGAAAGAAAGCATTAGCACTATCAGAGAGTCCTTAAGTGATCTTCTCAGTGTCAGCTTGCCAGAAAATCAGTCAAGTAAAGCTAAAACTGACATGAGTTGATCTAAGCAAAAACTTGTACACAAAAGAGTGTACTTTACAAACCACAAGATATGATTTCAGCATGATGCAATGCACACACCTGTGAGACAGGTGGGTGACACAGGTACAATGATGCAAATGATTGAGATGAAATCACATTAGCTGGACACCAAGCCAAAACCTTTTACTGCAGGTTAGAGACATCAATGATATTCAATTCATTCCTCAGGGCACAGAACCTAGTCTCATCTAAGGGCTTGGTGAATATATCAGCTAATTGTTTTTCAGTCCTTACATGGCACAGCTGTATATCTCCCTTTTCTACATGATCTCTAAGGAAGTGGTGCCTCACTTCTATGTGTTTGGATCTTTGGTGATGTACTGGGTTGTTGGCTAACTTGATTGCACTTTCATTATCACAGAAGGGGGGGGTACTTGATTAAAAGATATGTTGAAATCTTTCAAGGTCTGCCCCATCCATAATAATTGAGCACAACAACTACCAGCAGCTATATACTCAGCTTCTGCAGTGGAAAGGGCTATTGAGTTTTGTTTCTTGGATGACCAGGACACTAAGGAATGCCCTAGAAATTGACAGGTACCTGAGGTGCTTTTTCGGTCAACCTTACACCCTACATAGTCACTATCAGAATAGCCAACTAGCTTAAAATTTGCACCTTTAGGGTACCACAAGCCAAACCCTGAAGTATGAATTAAATATCTCAGAATCCTGCGGACTACCACTCTGTGACAATCCTTAGGGTTAGCTTGGAATCTAGCACACATGCAAACACTAAGCATAATATCGGGCCTAGAAGCACACAAGTAAAGCAAAGAACCTATCATGGATCTAAATTCCTTTTGATCAGCAGACTTACCTTCAGTGTTTAGATCCAGATGGCCATTAGTTTGCATGGGAGTGTGTATACCTTTTGCATCCTTCATGCCAAACTTAGTGATGATGTCTTTGGTAAACTTTTCTTGTGAGATGAAAGTCCCTTCCTTTAGTTGATGGATCTGAAGTCCTAGGAAGTACATGAGTTCTCCATCCAAAGACATCTCAAATCTCTTGGTCATCAGCTTGCTAAACTCTTCACTCATAGAACAGTTAGTACTGCCAAATATTATGTCATCGACATAAATTTGGCACACAAATAATTCTTTTCCATTTCTTTTAGTGAATAGAGTTGTATCAACTAAGCCCATTTTAAATCCATTGCTGATTAGAAATTCTTTCAATGTATCATACCATGCTCTTGGTGCTTGTTTTAAACCATAGAGTGCTTTGTGTAGTTTATAGACATGGTATGGTTTCTTGTCATTTCAAAACCAGGTGGCTGCTCAACATATATAAGTTCAGAAAGTTTACCATTCAGAAATGCTGACTTGACATCCATTTGCTAAAGCTTGATGTTGTGATGAGCAGCATATGCTAAGAGGATTCTGATGGCTTCAAGTCTTGCTACTGGAGCAAATGTTTCTCCAAAGTCCAGACCTTCTACTTGTGTAAACCCTTGAGCCACAAGTCTGGCTTTGTTTCTTACCACCAGTCCATTTGTGTCTTGCTTGTTCCTGAAGACCCATTTGGTTCCAATCACATTATGATCTTCAGGTCTTTCCATCAGTGACCATACTTCATTTCTTTCAAACTGATTGAGCTCTTCATGCATAGCATTGATCCAGTCAGCATCCTTTAGAGTTTCACCTATGGTCCTGGGTTCAACATTTGAGACAAAGGAGTAATGCTCACAAAAATTAGCAATTCGAGATCGAGTGGTCATCCCCTATTAATGGCACCGATGATGTTGTCCACAGGGTGATCCTTCTGCAGCCGGCTAATCACAAGGGGATCTGGGTTAACTGCCTGTGTCACAGCTGATGGAGTTGCCTGTGTCACCGGTAGTTCTTCCTGTGACACAGCTGGGTGTGTCAGGTCCTCTGCGTCCAGTTGATCATTGGCTGGGTTGCACTCGAACTCTATATCTTGAACTCTAGTGTTTTCAAGAATTGATGAAGAAGAGGGGTCTTGATCACTTGGTGAGGCAGGCTCCTCCTTGATGGTGGGTCTGATCTCAGTAGTGGACTTCTTTAGAATATCCTCATTTCCTACATCAATAGCAACTTGCTCTCCTTGAGAGCCATAAGACTCATCAAAATCCACATCTATAGATTCTTCAACAACCTTAGAGGAAGTGTTAAAGACTCTATAGGCATGGGAGTTAGTGGAATAACCAAGGAATATACCAACATCAGATTTAGCTTCAAACTTAGTTAGGCGTTTGCCTTTCCTACGAATGTAGCACTTACAACCAAATACTCTGAAGTATGATATGTTAGGCTTGCTGTTGGTGAGCAGTTCATAAGGAGTCTTCTTGAGTAGTGGATGTAAATATATCCTGTTGATAGAGTGATAAGCAGTATTGACAGCTTCAACCCAAAATCTTGGTGAAGTCTTATACTCATCCAGTAGAGTCCTTGCCATCTCTATCAAAGTTCTGTTCTTCCTTTCCACCACTCCATTTTGTTGTGGAGCATATGGACCTGAGAATTCATGCTTGATTCCATGCTTGTCCAGAAATGCTTCCACCTTGGAGTTCTTGAATTCACTCCCATTGTCACTCCTGACCTTTACAAGGTTTACCTTCCACTCATTTTGTACTCTGACAATGAGATGCTTGAATTTCTTGTACACCTGTGTCTTCTCCTTCAAAAAGAACACCCAAGTATACCTAGAGAAATCATCTACAATGACAAAGCCATATTTGTTACCTCCTAAGCTCTCATAAGTTGTTGGACCAAAGAGATCAATGTGAATGAGCTCGAAGGGAGTGGAAGTTGTCATGATGTTCTTCGGTCGATGAGCAGCTCCAACTTGTTTGCCAACTTGACATGCACTGCAGGGCTTGTCTTTTTCAAACTTCACCTTCTCCAAGCCTATAACATAGTCATGTTTGCTCAGCTTGTTTAGAAGCTTCATCCCAGCATGTCCTAGCCGCCTGTGCCACAGCCATCCGACACTGGTCTTTGCCATTAGACACCATGGAGCTGCTGTAGGCTGTTCATTGAAATTCACAGTGTATAGCTTACCAGACATTTGATAGGGAGTGCTTCACAGATATGGCAACTTTACCAATACCATTTACCTTTTCTTTAGAGTTGTCTGCATAGATCACATATTTACTTGGAAGATTTTCACTAGTGATCTCTACAAACTCCTCCCTGCCTCCAGTCATATGTTGTGTACATCCATTGTCCACAACCCAATCAGTCCCACTGGAGACAGTTTCCTGCAAGATTAATGATGAGACTTAGGGACCCAAACATGTTTGGTTCCCTTGGCAGTTTTATCATAAGCAGAAGTAGCAGAAGTATAGATAGCATATTTGTGTTTAAGGTTAGCAGCATCAGCAACAGATGATATGACTTTGATCCTCTTTGGCTGGCAATCACCTGCAACCTTAGACACATGAGTTAGTGACCTGTCAGATCTACCTGTGACACTGGTGGGTACACAGCTGTGTAAACCACCGGTGACACCGGCAAGTGTAGCCTTAGGCACCCAGATGGCAGGTAACCATTTTGCTAAGTGCCTGCGACCTACATACTTGGCCACTATTCTTCCCTTCATGTTCTTCTGCAGAACATAGCCTGGGTTAGAGGGAATGATTGCTTCATTCCTCTTTCTCTGCACATGACCAACACTTTTGTTGTCATTAGTTCCTGCCTGTTTCACAAATTTTGCTGCAAGACAAGTGTTAGTGACAGCAGGCAGTTTATCTTTAGCAGTAGAGGTAGAGTAACCCAAGCCTCTTCGGCCTTCATTTTTCCTTAGCATTTCAGCTCTTATAAGCTGATAGTTTTGCATGCCAATGTTGGCACTGCAAAGGCCTTTTCTCATGAGCCTCTTAAGCTCTTCTAGCTCCTCCTTGAGCTTGTTGTGCTCAGCTGCATCCACAGAGTTAGTAACATTAGAGGTTGAGGCCTCTTTAGAGTTGTCTACTACTCCACCTGTAGATGTTAGAATATTTATTTTGCTGGCACAGTTTAAACATGATTCTATGACAGTAGGAGCAGGTAAAGGCATAGCTTCAGCAATATTATTAGAAATATCAATGCATAAGGCATACTTTGCCTTTAACTCCTTATGCTCCTTGAGGAGAAGCTCATGTGCTGATCTGAGCTTCTCATGAGCTATTTCTAGGTTCTCATGGTCCAGTCTGAGATTCTCCCTGTCATCTGTGACTTCATCACAGGTCTCTCTCAGCTCCCTCAGTTTATCCCTAAGGGATATGTTCTCCTTCCTCTCCCTGCAGTATCCCTTCTCTGTTCTCTCTAAGATATCCATTAGTTCAGCATAATCAGGGAAATCATCTTCGGTTAATATCTTAGAGTCCTTAGCCATGAGGCATAAGGGAGCAGGAGTGGATGGAGCTTGATTAGCCTTGAAGTTTAGCATGGAGCTGTGTGACCTGACTGTGTCACAGCTGGGTCCATCAGGCAAGCTGATAGCAATCCCAGCTACCTGTTCTTCGTCCTCTGACTCTTCCTCTGAGCCAGAGTCATCTGATACCCAAGCTTGTCCCACATAGGCACTGGCAGTGGCCTTGTTCTTGGAATGAGCTGGGTGCTTGCTGTTGAAGGTTTTCTTCTTGCCATTGAAGTCCTTCTTCTTGAAATGGCTGTTATCCTTCTTCTTTGCTGGGCAATCAGCTGCAAAGTGGCCTTCCTTGCCACACTCAAAGCATTTGTTGTCTCTGGATGGTTTCTTTCCTCTGAACCTCTCAGTAGACCCAAACTGCTTCTTTTTCCTATAAAATTTCCTGAAGTTCCTTGTGAGAAGGATTAGCTCACTCTCTTCTCCACTGGTCATCTCATCATTCAGCTCTTCACTGCTATCACTCTCAGGATGAGAAGTAGAAGCAGTGGTCTTCAGTGCAATGTTCTTCTTGACAGTGGCTGAGGAGGGGTGCTTTCCTTCTTGCTTGATTTCCATCTCATGTGTTAGGATCCTTCCTAACACTTCAGTTGGCTTCATCTTCTCAAACCCATCTTTCTCCTTTAGCATGAGAACAAGAGTTCTATATTGCTTGGGAAGTACTGATAAGAACTTCTTGATCATATCTTCATCCTCAACTCTGTTGGAGCCCAAAGCCTTCAGCTGGTTGGTGATGAGAGTCAGTCTTGAGTATAGAGAATTTATATCTTCACCATGCTCATGCTCAAATCTCTCCAGAGTTGATTCCAGCAGTCCTCTCTTGGACTTTTTCAGGGTGTCACTACCCTCATATATCTGCTGTAGGGTATCCCAAATCTCCTTAGCAGACTCCATTGTGCTGACTCTGTTAAAGTCATGTTCTTGCAAGCCCATGAAGATGGCAGTGGCAGCTCTGGCATTATTCTGGATATTCTTCTTGTCGTTGATAGTGAAAGTTGAAGCATTCTCCAAGGCATAACCTGTATGAACAATATCCCACACATCTGGATCGATAGCGGTAAGATGCATCTGCATCTTCCTTTTCCAGAAAGCATAATTAGATCCAGTAAAGACAGGTATTTTGTCCTCATAGCCCGACATCCTTTACTCTGGCTGTTAAGCCAATTCAAAGAGCAACCTTGCTCTGATACCAATTGAAAGGACCAAGGGTGCCGACTAGAGGGGAGGGGGTGAATAGGAGGCTAATTAAAATTACTTCGTTTTAATCTTGTTAACTGGATATTGACTTAACAGATTATCAGATTTAATTGGCTGTGTGACAGGTTCTTAGCACAGGTGAAATATGACAAGTAAAATAGCACGTGGCTGTCACATAGGTGGGTCACACAGGTGATCTAATGACCTAGCACAGATAAGCAAGAGATGTGGCTGTGACACAGGTGACTAAGACAGGTAGAAAAGATGATATATATAACACCTGAGACACAGCTAGTACAAGCAGGCACAGAGCAGATTAAGCAGGTATAAAGTAGATCTGAATCAGATGAACAAGAGTATCTCAGATCATATAAGCATGCAATGAATATAACTGCTAGAGGAAATAGGCTAAGCACTCAGAGAGAGACAAGTGGATTTATCCCCAAGTTCCCTACTCTTTTCAGAGAGGTACGTCTCCATTGGAGAGACTACTCTGAAGAGATAGTCAGCACTGAATCGTGCTTGTCCTCCGAGTACCTGACGTTCAGGCCTCTTCCTTGCTTGTGGAGGTCCTTTTGCCTTGCAGCAGGATGACCTCGATGCTCCTTCACAAACTTACTGATTCAGCCCACACAAGCTTGGGTGACATCAGCAACTCCTACACCCGTCTAGGAGTAGACACTCCAAGAGTAACAGATGATGCAGCAGCAATCTCTTGGAGGCACCTTTGCTCGTGCTCAAAGCTCACAAACTCACTCGGACTGACCCTTAGGCTTTTGGCTCTTATTGAGTGGTTGGAGGCTTTGCAACGGTCGTCTATGATTCACTGGTTTGAGCAAGGTTGAGGACGAAGTCCTCCCCTGGTCCCCTATATATAGGGTCCTCAGGCACCTAACCGTTACCCTGTTGCCACGTAGGATTAAGTGAACCACCGGTGTCAGCCACTGGTGACACAGCTACACACTACGCCCAACTGCACCCGGCTCAGGCAGACCGACACCTGTGTCACCGGCGGCACACACAGGTGAACCCTTAGCTGATAGCCGCACTACTCAGCCCGGTCCTGGCACATGACATGCCCTCAGCATACTTCAAACTCTAATACCTGTAAGGAGAGAACCTCTGACAGACTTCTGACACATCAAACCGCCTATCGCAGTGCAGGTACCTTAGCATTTTCAAGCTCTCCCCTGGTACAGAGATGTACCTGAGTCATAGAGCGGAAGATCACCTGTGACACAGCTGTGTCACACAGGTGCCTAAAGCTCTAGGGTTTTCACTGTTAGTACTGTAGAGCACTAACACAAAACAGCTTCATACTTTGTGCAAAGCTATTGACATAGGGCAATTGACCTCAAGGCATCAATGCCCTTGACCAACACTCTGAGCAATGAGCAAGGTTCCCTTAGACAACTGCTACTGTTTCATCCCTCTTGATAGTACGGGTGATTCCTATGGACTCAAAGAAACTAGCAAATCTAGGCTTTACCTGCCACCAACTGAAGTCACGGCCCTTGACGCATCGAGCCACCATCACCTTGCTTGCAGCTCCCTGCACAGCACCGGCTTCTTCTCAGTTGTGACACAGCTGCCTACCACAGCCATCTCTTTGTCCTTGAAACCACCTTGTACCCTTTTTGGTGACTATCCTTCACTGGATAACCCTTCTTCATGGAACCTGTAAACTCTGCTCACACTCACTATAAACATTAGATTCCAGTTTAAGTTGCCATTAACCATCAAAACCATATAAACCATATCAGGGCCTAGATGATCTTTCACCGTCAGTGATAGCAGTCATCTGAGACGGGTCAGAGATATTACCCGTCTGGGATGAATTGTTATCGCAGACGGGTGGTTGAGTCGACTCGTCTGGGATGGAAGGTTATCGCAGACGGGTGTCTGAGTTGACCCATCTGGGATGAATGGTTATCACAGATGGGTGGCCCACCCGTCTGCGATGACCTGTGTCATCACAAACCACCAATTTCAGACGGAGCGCCCAACCGTCTGGGATGCTTGTTGCAGCCCGTCTTGGATGGGCCGTTCTGTAGTAGTGTGAAATCAGAAATATTCCAGTTAAATGATGCTACATTGATCCTCTACACTTGAAGGCACTCACTCACTTCCTACTCTTGGAGAATAGACCATGATTAGAGCCAGTTGCTACATACGTAGATGGCATGCATGGGATTATAATGTTTTCTTATAAAAAATGAAATTATTTTGACATAGCCAAATTGACCAACAAAGAGTAGCAGCTCGAACCAAAATGAGCCCTTAAACCTTTTTCAACCCTAAAGATGACATGACCTCCATGGATAGAACCACTACTACCACTACTTCTTCTACCTCCCTTGCTCTTCATGACAAGCTACAAAGAACAATAGTAGGTCAAGTAGGATCTTCAAGAGCAAGAGAGGGCTCAAGTTCAAGTTTTTGAGAGCGGGAGGATTTTCGAGCGTAGACTTCAGAACCTTGAAGCCCCCATGACTATCGGAGAAACCTACTTGAAGATTCATTGAAGCTTCAGTCTAGAACTACAAAATGACACTACTACAGAATGGGCCTTTACTAACGGGCTGTTAACCCCCTCTACTGATGGTCTGGGGCCCAATAGCCTGGGAATGTCAGTGGAGGGGTGCCCTCCACTGATGGGCGGGCCGCCCGTCAGTAGTGCACGTGACTACTGACGGGCCCAATTTGCCCGTCAGCGGAAACCCCTCCAGGGCGGGCGTGGGCTCGCCCTGGAGGTATCACCACTGACAGGCATTTTATAAGGGCCCGTCAGTAGTGTTTACAGTCCAGGCTTGGTGCTGGCCTGCTTACTGTAGCCATTGTGCATTTTTCACAAATTTCACAAATATATTCAGCACATAGTCAAAGCTCATAATCACATAACACATTTGTAATCACATAACAGTTGACATAACATATTTATAATCACATAACACTTCACATAACCATTGATCACAAGTATGAAAGAACACAAATATCTTTGACGAGTGACATAATAAAGTTGTTAAGTGTAGGAAGAACATATTGGCAACTATTTGTCAATTTCAGAAACAACGAATCTATCGATGCCCGCTTAAGTTTGGCTTCGGAAATTGGGGGCTGGTGTAGAATTCACCCATTGGATTGATGACTTCAAGGTTGATGACTTTGGCGAAGATTTTTTGGATGCGGGCAAAGTCCTGACGCCAGTCGTACAAGTGACTTCCCAGCTCACACCAAGCCTTCAGTTCTTTCATATCTTTCCAATGCTTGTTCTTTGATCGGACCCAGCAGTCCATATGGGCACAGGTGTAGTACCCATATGTCACGCTATTTTTTGGCTGAATTTTGGAAGGGAAGGTGTAATGGTGTACCATTCTTGTGGCTTTGAAGGTATTTTACTATGTCCCGTGAACTTGGCTTTGAAAAAGCTGTATCCAAAATATTAGTGATATTGCTAAAGTCCGATCTCTTGGTCTCGTCGGAGTCAAGGTAAAATGCCTTGGCCCAGCATGGAATGATCACAATGAGGACCCAGTGGTTGCTACATAAATGTGAACAAATGGACATAAGCAGGCGGAGATACGTGCGTAAAAAACAAAAAAATTCCCACGGTGCTAATTTAAAGGACTTACGGAGGGTTGTAGGGGGCTAGTAGGTAGTCCTTGTCCTTATGAACGATGAATGCATGCGTAAGGTATTCTTCCAGAAAGACTCGACCGTCCGGGGTCATAGCATAGCCTTCGTTCATGCATATCGGATCGATTATTCCAATATTGGAGTCGCGTAGACGTCTGCACTCTTGGGCTTGTAGAGAGCCCATAGCCTGACCATCGTGGTGTCGAGCCTATAGAGCTTGTACATGTTGAAGAGGTCTTCAAAGTTGATGTCAAAGGTATCTTGGTCGTTTTCCATGAAGAAATTGTAATCTCTTGGCACCTTGACCTTCCAATATTGGCAAAATATTTGCGGATCTTTGTACATCTTTAGGTAATCTTCATGCAGCGCCTTCATGTCCTCTGAAAGATTGTCCAACTCATCCTGCGGGAGATAGTCTTGACCTGGATAGAAAACCTCTCGCCAGAGACCCATGCTCCGTGTAGATAATTTGGATGATGATGCTAAGAAGGATAAGGATTTCTTCATCTGCTTTTGCTCCTTTCTTTCCTTCTCACCGGTGCCGGCCCGTCTCTTTTTGCTTTTCTTCCTCCTGTGTAGCGTCTCAGGACTCTTGCCTGCCGCCATCGCTGCTTCCAGTGTTCCGGCTAGTGTGGTGGGAGAGATAATCTTCCCTCTGGGTTGATCCAGTGGGTCGCCTTGAGCCTTGGAGCGCCTTTCCGGTGGATCATTGTTGGATTCCTCCGGTGCCTCCTTTTCTGAGACCTGGTCGGGGCCGTAGGCGCTACTTACTCCTCGGGCGCCTCGTCCTCTTTAGAACCTGACTCGGAGCTAGAGTCATCGTTGGAGGAGCTGAAGTCGGGGGCATGTTCCTTGGCCGGCTCGGGGGCAGGTTCCTTGGCTACCTCGGAGGCAGGTTCCTTGGCCAGCTCGGAGGCAACTTGCTTGGGCGCCTCCAGGGTTGGGATGTCGATCGGTGCCGCCATGTCGAGGGGGCCGTGCTATCATTAACGGGCTCAAGTTCTCGGGTCAGCGACCCAGCGGGAGGAGTACTGGTGGCCATTTTAGAACTGAGATGAATTCTTTGTGCTATGTTTATTTGTTAATATCATTATTCTCAACTGTTCTGGCACGTAATTGATGAAGAGAATAAATTTCAAACACAATAGTGCTAAATTATCACACATATACAACAATTCCAGCATATGATATACAAATATCACACATATACAACAATTCCAGCATATGATATATAAATATCACACATATACAACAATTCCAGCATATGATATACAAATATCACACATATACAACAATTCCAGCATATATACACCAACATTTCAGCATTCTCAATCTCAGCATATGATATACAAATATCTCAAGCTTTCTCAATCTCAGTATTCTCAATACCACACATATACAATAATTTCAGCATACAACATTCGAAGAAATTAAAAAATACCTTCTACAGTGAAGAGGGAGGCAAATGAGGGACAGCTGGTGGAGAGGACAGGCTCACGGTGCAGGCCAATGCTAAGCCGCGAGGATACGAATACGGGGATTCGTCAAGTCCTAAAAACACCAATACCTTGTACCTATATCACAAGCAGATAACCGGTATAATGAGATAACCGGTATAATGAATTAAGAAGACTATACCAAAACTAGGATCGACCGTATGTCACAAAATTGACTATCATTGATACATTTCTTTGCAATGAAGATTTTGTTTTGATCATATCGCAACCATAAGTGTACACGAATGTACCAAGATACACGAAAGCTTAAAAAAAAGCAAGCATTCTATGAATAATGATAACTCAGTACTCTTCGTTCAGAATCCAACTTGTTTTCTCACATAACTAAGAAAAGCAATTAAAATGAAAGTTTGAATACCTGCGAGAAGCAATGTTATTACTGATTCAATAGTCAAGGAAGGAATTCTACACTTCTATAATGATGCATTTCTGTAATAACAATACTTTTATGATGGCACATATGAAAGGTTATTAAACTCTCGTGGGTATTCAACTGTCTTCTATGGAATTCATTCAAAGCACATGTTAAGGTCCATGATCCAAAACATTCTATGAGCTTCTAGGATTATGCTACTCGACGCAAAATTTCCATCGAAATTTTGTGATTCTGGACAAGGAAAAAAAGGAGCCAGGAGCCATTTATTTTTCTAGACTCAGCATAAGTGAGTAATTTTCAAGACTAAGAGACTCTCTGATTTGCTTTCTGTTTCCTGCGGGAGCTCACAACCCTCTTGTTGTACTCAAGCTACTTGCAGTTGTACTTGACCTTACGCATCCATCCTTTACTGGGACTTTCACGACTCCACACCAGAATCCCGAGGTTTCTCAACAGTGACGCCGCGACGGCGACCACAGCAAACGCGGGGAGACGAGAACCGAAGAAAGAAAAGACGAAGAAACACCAACCGAATCAGGGATGCACCACACACCAAAAAGGCGGAACGTGCCACCGCCAATTAATAGTACCTCACACACCACCAGAACACGATGCGGCAGGGGCGTCGGGGCTGGAGGGTCGGCGGAGGGGGCGGCGGGGGCGTCGAGGCCAGAGAGGGCGGCGGAGGCATCGGGGCCGGAGGGGGCGACTGGAGGGGGCGAGCGACGACGCGACTTGGGGCTGGAGGGGGCAGCGGAGGGGGCGGCGGAGGGGGCGGCGGGGGCGTCGGGGCCGGAAGGGGCGGCGGAGCAGCCTGGCGGCGTCGGGGCAGCCTAGGGGTCTCGCTGCTAGTTCGAATGAATGCGCGGGACTTGGTGAAATTTTTGCCAAGTCCCGCGCGTGGCTTATATACGATGTGGGTTACCACTGACGGGTGCCCAGTTTTGACCCGTCAGTAGAGGTGCGCCCGTTAGTGGAGAGGTATCTTCACTGACGGGTTCCTAACGTCGCCCGTTAGTGGAGGGGGAGGTTTGTTAGGGTTAGGGTGGGTTACCACTGACGGGCTCCTGGATTTCGCCCGTCAGTGGAGGGTGGGTTTTGTTTAGTTAGGTTTTTAGGTTTAGGGTTATGTTAGGGTTAGGGTTTTAGGGTTTTTGGGTTAGGGTTTTGGGTTAGGGTTTTAGGGTTTTAGAGTTTTATGGTTAGGTTTTAGGGTTATGTCATCTTTTAGCGGGGGTTAGGGTTTGCCGTTTAGCACGATGTCAGCAATATTACACATACACACGTAACACGTACGGTACACACAATATGAAATCATCCAAACCAAGACATTATTATACATACACACATAGCTCGCTAGGTTTCCTCGTCTTCGACAATCTTCTCATAAATAGTGATTTTTTTGGTGGTATACGTTAGTCCTTTGGCATGACTGCATCTTATGTAGGGCTCAGCATCCTTAGTAGCTTTGCTCCTTTTGGTAGGGCGTTTATCAACAGCTTCTAGCTCAGAGTCCGGGTCGTCGAATTGGTCATAGTCCTCTTCGTCAACTACACCATCGACTCCGACAATACTCCTTTTCCCTTTTCTAATGACATGGCACTTCTTTGCCTTTGGGTCTTTTATGTAGAAGACTTGCGAGATTTGTTTAGCTAATACCCATGGCTCATCTTTGGCACTGATTACTTTGACTTGTGTTGAGTCAATAGATGTCAGGGGAGGTAAAGTCACAGTAGTGAATTGTCATCGTCGATATGGACATTTTTTGCCCATCTAACACGAAACATGAGGATCTTTGTGACGGTGTAGTCCAGTTCCCAAATCTCTTCAATAACGTCGTAGTATATGTCCTTACGGTTACCGGTTTTAGCCTCCATCGTCACCCCACTGTTCTGATACGTACTTTTCCTATCTTGAGCCTCCGTATAGAATGTGTATCCGTTGATATCATATGCTTGAAATGTCAGGACCTTGTTCGCAGGTTCTTGTGACAACATTTTGACCGTCTCTTCTTCATCATTTGTCGGAGGCTTTTCATACCAGTAGTTCTTTAGCCAGTTTGCGAACTTTGCATTGTGCTCTTTCGAGAGCCACGCTTCTCCTTTTTTTGGGTTTTCTTTTTTTACCTTTACCATATTCATCGAAAGATAGGGATGCACCACAATCAGGTGTTGCAACACCACGAGATGTGCTCTGTCGTAGTCATCTGATCTATTCGGTACTGAATTATAGACATGTAAAGCCTTTTGTCTGCATGCATGACCTTCACCATCAAGCCTACCCATGTGGCGCGAAACAGGAACACCTATAGACTTTTGATCAGCCAAGTAATTCGTGCAAAACTTGACACACTCTTCGGCAACATAACCTTGGATGATGCTACCTTCCGGTTGTGACCTGTTACGAACGTAGCAGTTCACAACCCCATTGTACCTTTCCAAGGGGTACATGTTGTGTAGGAACATGGGACCTAGGTCCAGTATCTCCGGGATGATATGGATCATGAGATGTACCATGATATCGAAGAATGCTGCAGGGAAGTACATCTCAAGTTCGCATAGTATGACAATGATCTCCTCCTGCAGTTTATGGCAACGCGTAACCGAGATCGACTTCTGAGATATCGTGTTGAAAAAGTTACAAAAGATTCAAGATTGTCTTGCGGACCTCTGGCTCCATGAGACCTCTAATTGCAATAGGAAATATCTACGTGATCATCACATGACAATCATGAGACTTCATACCAATTACTCGGCGAGTCTTCATGTCAATTATTCTCCCGATATTTGCCGAGTAACCGGAAGAAACTTTGACACCTTGGAGGCACTCCAAAAAGCTAACGATCTCTTTTTGCTCAGAGTGTAACAAGCAGCGGGACAGTCCATCTTGATTCTGACTGCACCCGTGCCCAACTTGGTCGTTTGCTTGGTTGCCCACAGCTTCTTTCTTATATCCAAGAATTCCATGTCAGCTCGTGCCTTCGGTCCATCTTTTGTCTTGTCAAACATGTTGAGCAGGATACCAAGCAAGCTGTCGCACACATTTTTTTCAACATGCATGACATCTATGCTGTGAGGTGTGCTTAGGAATCTCCAGTAAGGCAAATCCCAAAATACAGATTTCCGTTTCCAGACGCCGTCCTGCATGGGAACAGACGGTTGTTCTTACCCGGCGTAACAGGGGGCATTGTGTTCACGATGTCATAGATTTCTACCCCGGTCTTCTCCCGGGGCGCCGAATGGATCTCAACAGTATTATCAAACAATTCCTTCTCTTGCCTCCATGGGTCATTCTGTTTCAGCCACCTTCGGTGGCCCATGAACACGATTTTTTAGAGCCCTTCAAGTATAAACTTGTTGTAAACTCCAAACACTTAACACATCCTTTATATCCATGAACACACTGGCAAGATTGATATCCGTACGCGGGATAGTCTTGGACTGTCGTGAACAACAGCGCTTTCAGATTAAAATATTCTTCTTGGTAAGCGTCCCAGACCTGGGCCCCTGGTTCCCATAGTGTAGCTAGTTCTTCGAACAACAATTGTTGATACGCGTTCAGATCATTACCAGGTTGCTTCGGCCCTTGAATGAGAATAGAGAGGTGTATATACTTTCACTTCATGCACAGCCATGGAGGAAGGTTGTACATCCATAGAACCACGGGCCAAGTGCTATGTCTGCTGCCGAATGGACTGATATTCCTCGGATCTTTCTGAAATCATCGTATTGGGCGTCGATTGCCTGCCACTGCGAAGCATCGGCAAGGTGTCTCATCACACCATCATCAGTTTTTCGCCCCTCGGCGTGCCAACGTATCAGCTTGCCTCCTTCTTGTTAGCGAATAAACGCTTCAAACGGGGAAGGACTGGAAGATACCATACAACCTTTGCCGGAGCGCCACTCGTCACTGGGTCCTCATCATCGGCTTGGTTTCTACCCCACTTGAATCTGGATGTGTTGCACGTAGGACACTTGTACAGCTTCTCGTGCTCCTTGCGGTAAATAAAGCAGTCATTCGGACACGCATGGAACCTCTGCACGTCCAATCCAAGAGGGCAGACAACCTTCTTAGCTTCATCGATGCTCGTAGGCAACAAGTTGTTTTTCAGAAAAACTTTTGCAAGATAAGCCAATGTCTCATCGAAGCCTTCGTCTGGACAATTATGGGCTGTCTTGATCCTTAGAAGTTCCAGCGTGACTGACAGACGCGTGTGCTCTAGATCGGAACCGGTATACAACAGGGTTTGCGAGTCTTCAACTAGTCTCGTGAACTTAGCAGCCTCTCTTTTATCCTCAGGATCTATCACCACCTGCTTCACCATGTGAATGTCCTACACCATATCGGCCAAATTGTTCCCCGTTTCTTCTTCGGCATCAAATTCGAAACTCCCCTCGTCTTCTTCGTCCTCTCTGTCTTTGGCATCTTGCTGTAACACTTGATTTTCCTCCTCCTCACCATGACATATCCAACGTGTATAACCTGACATGAAACCCTTAAGCACCAGGTGTACCGTCACCCTCCCTCTCGTATCGAACATTACCAAATTTTTACAATCGTGACACGGACAACAAATCTTCGTGCCACCTTTTCTCCTCATATCTCGCTCGGCGACATCAAGAAACTCATTCAAAGCCATAGCCCAACTCTGTGTCGCCCGGTTGTCGTACATCCAACTGTGATCCATCGATCGATCCCTACGACATGAAACTAATCAGTTCGACGAAAAAGAACAAAACACTAGGCCTCGGCTCGATGACCGGAAATCACATAGCAACTGTCGCCTCGGCTCGATGGCCGACAATCACATCAAATACATATACAAGATGAAAAGAACACTTTTGTATCTCATTCATCCAAAGAGAGCATTATTACCGAGCGCTAGCGATCTTTTCGGTGAGTGAATGGAACTCTGGGAGGAAAGAGAGATCTATGGAGAGAGAGAGAGGAGGAGGGAGAGATGAGAGATCTTGTTGGGTTGAAGAGAGAGATCTAGAAATAGGTGAAGAAAGGTAAGGGTTTGGGAAGGAAAAGAGATCTAGATCTAGAGAGATCTTGTTGAGTTTGGGGCGGAAGAAAGGAGGGAGAGGAGGAGGGTTGGGGAGAGGGGAGTGTTTGTGGGTGGGGCGGCGGCGGCGGCGGCAGCATATGGGGCGGCGACGGTGCTCGCTGCTGGCCAGTGGGCGCGCGAGCATTGGCCAGCAGCGAGCGCCGCCTCTGGTTTTATATAGCCAGGTTACCACTAACGGTCGCATATAAAGCGCCCGTCAGTGGTTCTGTGCACTGGTCCAGTCAGCCCTGGACCTAACATCACTGATGGACAGGCACGGTGCTCGTCAGTGGAGACTGCCTCTCCGCTGACAGGTACTTAAGTACCGCCCGTCAGTGAAAAGAACACGTCATCTCTGGCACCCTTGGTGCATCTCCACTGACGGGCGACTTAGTGGCCCGTCAGTGGAGGTCCTCATGTCCAGCCTGGCTATCCTCTCCGCTGACGGGCAGATACGCGTCCGTCAGCAGTGAGCCCCTCCAACGATGGGCCAGTGTGTGCCCGTCAGTGGAGGTCGTTCAGCAGAGGGCCAAACTGCAGTAGTGAGAAAGACTTAGTCATATTTTGGAGTCCTATTATGTGTCAAATGGCCAAGCTTGTGTTGGCCTCTTAGTTCTCTATTCTGGAGTCGTCAGTCGATCAACATTGGTAGGGCTGCTCAGACCACCCCAACTGACTTAGGTTAGGTTGAGTCCAAGTTGGTCAATCCAGGTGTGTTTTTCCACCTATAAATACCCTCTGAATGGTGCTATTTTCATTGGGTTTTTCTTAGTTAAGAGTTTAGCCAAGTGCAAACTCCATGATCATCTCTAGTATCAAATAGACGTAATGTAAAGACCCCTTGTGGAACCCCACTCTATCATCTCGTTGAGATTATTGTTTGTTATAGCATATTCACAATTTTAGATTGCTTATGCTACTATTTTCTTTCTTATTCTTTAATTTCCTTGCAAGAAAAATCATTTGTGGACAGGTCAATCATGCTTCTAGCAAGGTCGATAGCACCGTGGAGTTGGCTCCGCGATTATTGTTGATACCAGTCAGGTACAATTCTTCCTGTACGGTTGGTAGCCAAATCGTGAGGGCCAAATCCTCAAATCATAGTTATCCCTCTTATCGAAAGATCGGGAACCCCGGTTCACATAACCTAATAATCAGTTCCCAAACATGTTGGCTACACTATTTAGTGGTGGTAGATTAGAAGCCGCTTGTACAATGTGCAATGTAGAATGAGTAAATTGCCAGTCAAAAAGAGATGTTGAATGGTATCATCACTCTTACAGAAACAACAATTTTTGGTGATATTCCAATCTCTTTTGCTAAGGTTATCTTTTGTCGAGATATCTTCTCTATGTAAATACCACAAAAAAGAAAAATTTAGCCATGATGAGTCCAAATCCGGAATGCTATTCACAATTGAATTTATCATTTTTGTTTCTTCATGTGTGGTTCAGACTTTCATCTGAAATTTTATAGCATGAGAGATACTCCCTCCAGTGTCAAAAAAGAAGAGGTTGGAGAATTTTTCCCAAAGTGCCAAAAAACATGATGTACAAGAGTTTTCCTCTCTTTTGGCCTGCTTTGCCCTTCAATTAATACTAACACATGCAAGTCATTGATTAGCATTTCTATTCCCAACATGTGGCTCCTAGGTACCTGCACAAGTCCCGTGAGAATGGAGTACAACTTAGTAGTACAACTCTACTCCTATGTACTCCTATGCACTTCAATGGCCAGCCACTCTAAAGCTTAGAGAACCACGAGTCAGTACTGTTATATCCATGGAGGAACAAGGTAAAGCTTAAATTGTTCATTTGGATTTCATTCTTCTACCCCTTACGCTGACCACCACCTCTACCGTGATACTCCAAGCTGCTACCATACAATCTTGATGCCACCGCCACCCGCGTTGTTTGTGTCAGAGAGCGATGAAGCTACAACATACTTATATGTCATGTCGGAGTATTTTGTTGAAGATTCGCTTGAGCACGACATCATCGAAGACTCTATTCAACCCGATATTGTGCAAGAATCACATGAAGTTGAACACTTCAGTGTGATGTGTTTACCAGATGGTTTTGAGCAGCTATCGGATTGGCAGTAGGAAATTATCAAGTTCTTCTACAAAATCTGTATGCCTAACTTCTTCTAGAGATATGTAGGAGTATTACTCGTACGTTAAGCTTCATATTTTGATGTAACTTGAGATATTCTCAGTTAGCGCTTCAAATTATTTTACATTTTTCCTACATGCTACAAATGGAGTACATGAGCAAAAGAAATAACATGACCACCAAATCAGTAGTCACTATCTAAAAATCAAATCAGTAGTACACAGATGCTTAAGCGAATTAATCGAAACAAAAGCATGGATAAGATAATATGGATACTCTTGGCAAACTATCCGGTACATGAGCAAAAACAAATCACCTACAACATCAAATCAGTACTACTCAAAGCTAGCACGAATAATCACCACAAATTCTTAGCAAATTCTGTAGCGAGTTGTGTCATAGCAACATTCACCAACGAAGAATCATAACTGATTTGTAAAGGAAGGAGCCCTTATCTTTCTAGAGTCCCTTTTTCATATGAGGAATCTTGAATTTGTTTCCTCATCCAACTTTCATCGACTCTCTCATAAAAAGAGGTAGTGTCAAGAAAATCCTATTCAAATTTTGGATAGGATACAACAGGATGCTCGTAGAAGGCCTGGTTTATGTTAAAAAAAGATTAGCTCCAACTAAAATGATGAGAGTATAAAAAGAACAAAAAAAAGGATGCGATACCACTTCGATTGGAACAAGTTCAGCTATTGTTTTTGCAGTTTTATTATATATAATTGATTGGATAGGATGAAAAAAACCCAAATCCAAGATATTAAAATCCGGTGAATTTTCCGGTTGACACATAAGCCGAATATCAATCCATCCTGTTTTGCAGCTTCACAAAACAATGAGTCAGTATGTAAAATATGTGGTTTAGCATTGTCCTGCTAGATAAAGATGGCATGATTGACATCTTCATGCAGCCACTTATCTCGAATAGTAGGCAAGGCCTTAAGAATCAGAAAAGTTATAA
The DNA here is from genome assembly GCA_019208055.1 of Stipa capillata. NCBI lineage: Eukaryota > Viridiplantae > Streptophyta > Magnoliopsida > Poales > Poaceae > Stipa > Stipa capillata. The sequence goes on along the minus strand of JAGXJF010002016.1, from coordinate 126,233 downwards.
TAACTTCCTTTGTAATAGATGCAATAGGTTTCATTTCCATTGTGCCAACTAGCCGATTTAAACTTGTTTTCTGAGCTGCTTGATAAGCAACAAAAGGGAAGCACCCGATTTTTCCATCGAACACACAGTTTCCATTTGAATCAAACCTTGGACAAACAACGGCACAGAAGAACATGATATTAGGAATGAAGTTTTTCCTTTTACACGTCTTGCGTGGGTTCATCTTCATCCAAAAGTATATAATATCTCTCTTGTTTTCTCGTAAGGTTAAAAAAATTATCAATAAAACAACGTCCTATAATCCCTTGAACATAGGGTCATTGGGTATGCTACCAGGCTCAAGCATAGATATACACTATTGTAGCCTACTCCTCGTGCTTTCATCTGTCAAGTATGGCTTTATACTGTTTGAGTGAGGCTTTATGAGACCTTCCCGTTTCATTGCCAACAACCTGAGTTTACTCATGTGTAAATGAGGACACACATCTTCTAGTGTTGTTCAATCCAAAAAATGAATGTCATGTTGCACAGATACATCTACTTGAACTTTTTTACGACTAGAGTTGCACTTTCTACTAGAAACATCAACAACCATACCTTGATCAAGATAGCTTTTGCCTTGCTTCCAAATACACTGAACTATTTGGGTTTTAACCGAGAATAATGCAGCAACTTTCTGTGGTTCCGTGATGCTTCAAATCTTCCATTGGTGCTTTTTGCTAGCAAACCTTGAAATAATTCTCTTTGTGTAGCATTTGTCACATCTTTCCTGCCCAAAATCTCATTAGCATCTGAGCCAATCCCATCATCCAAATCATTGTCATTAGCATGTTGTAGTACAAAAACATGTCCACTTACATTTAGAAAAAAATATTTCACAGGTCAAAAGTCTAAAATTAACCTCAAAATGAAAAAGAAAACGAGAGCTACAATTTTGTTCAGGTGCTTCCATGTGCGTACCCATGCCATCGTTCAAAGCATTGTCATTAGCATCTACAATGCCAAAACATGTGTGCTCAAATTTAACAAAAAACTGCATAAGTAAAAATAGTTAAATTAACCTTAAAGGCTATAAAAAGAGAGACTTTACCATTTTCTTCGGATGTTTCCAAGTTCAAATCCATCGCATCACCTTAAGTATTATCCTTAGCATCTATAGTGCCAAAATGTGTATGGTCAGATTTAGAAAATAAAATTTGCACGAGTGAAAATAGTATAATTAACCTAAAAGGCCATGAAATATGAGAGACTATACCATATTCTTCAGGTGTTTCCAAGTTCAAATCAATTGCATCAATGTAGGTATTGTCGTTAGCATCTATAGAACCAAAACATGTATAGTCAGATTTAGAAAATAAAATTGTAGGAGTAAAAATATTAAAATTAACCTAAAAATCCATGAAAGAAAATGAGAGGTTGTACCATTTACTTTGGGTGTTTCCAAGTTCAAATCCATCCCATTGGCGAAAGCATTGTTGCTAGACTCTATATTGACAAAATGTGTATAGTTAGATTCAGAAAATAAAATTACAGGAGTAAAAATAGTCAAATTAACCTAAAAGACCAAAAACAAAAAGGGAGACTTTACCATTTCTTTGAGTGGTTCTAAGTTCAAATCCATCGCATCACCATACGTATTGTCGTTAGCATTTATAGAACAAAAATATGAATACTCAGATTTAGAAAATAAAAATTGCACGAGTAAAAATATATTAAATTAACCTAAAAAGAAACAAAAGAAATGGAGACTACCATTATCTTCGAGTGTTACCAAGTTGAAATCCACACCATCTCCCAAAGTAATGTCGTTGATTCACACAGTCTCTCGTCGAACATCTCCTGTGGTTGTCTTGTACTCATGTGTGTGTGGTGCACTGCACGGAGTTAGCCTATACCTATATATACATATATGAGCTATGTATTATAGCACCAAACTTGAGTAGACGAAGGGATGAGGCAGCACGCAATTGCGTGAGAAGGAAAAACCAATCGTACAGCAAGAGCTGAAATGCATGGCGTGTAAACAGAAAAGCAACACCAACACTAGCATTCAAATAAAGAAATGCTGCAAGTCAAAACTGGTGCAAGTAGTAGCACTCGAACCTAGCACTGTTGATTAAGAGACATGGCATCAATCCACTGAGATGGCATAAATTTACTGATTTATTGCTGTGCTCCATCCTGCGTAAGTTAATATGGGAACAATGATAAATAAGCACCCATTTAGCCTCTCCTTGGTATGTGAGATGTTTGTCTAAAACTTCTTCTTTTTTGACATTGGAGGGAGTACATGTGAAAATACATCTATGCCCTTGGACATGTGCATAGTGTTTTTGGTGATTAATGACAACTGGGTTTGTGGAGTACCTATTTTCTTGAATTTGGAAAGCGTGTGTATGGGTTAGAAACCACTCTATGAGATTGCATCAAGAGGATGAGACTACGAGCCTGTGAATTCTGTGATTGATGCTATTGAGGTGTGCATCAAATTTCACTGAACTTCAAGTGAAGATTTTATTTTGTGGAGATTGACAACTAAAGAGTAGGTTCAAGATGTGAACCAATGTGAGCATCAAGAGAATATGAATTTTGACCAAGATGAGATTCACAGATGAATTCAAGATGGTCAACATTGAGCTTGAAAGATATGACACTTGTGATCATATGATCAAGTGGCTTTGGTAAGCAATTGTGAATAACATTTTTTGGACTAGCCTCTTTGCTATGTGTGAGAAAGGTGTGTCACTTAGGTTTCATTTAGTGAGATGGAACCAGGAGGATGATCTCACAAGTCTCAAGTGTGGATGAAATCAAATGTTGAATGGTCATCAAGTTTAGAAAGGCAAGCTCAAGATAAGCATCATGTGTGAACATATGCTTGAAGCTTGCGATTCATCAAGTGTTAATGATTATGTGAAGATGGCTTGTAGAAGAAAGAGCCTGAAGGATGAAGCATAAGTGATCAAGTGGTTGGGTGAGTAATGTTAATCATGTTTGTGAACTAACGATGTTCCATGTGTTTGAAAAGTGTGAGGGTTAGGTTCATTTCATGAGGTTACATCAAGAGGATGATGTCCCCAAAGTCAAAGTAAAGATGACATCAAGTGTTGATGGTCATCAAAGAGCATCGAGTGTTGTCATAAGCCTTGGAGAGTACTTCATACGAGGATGATCTTCAAAGGAAGGTTGAGGTGTGCATCATGCAAGGATGAACCACAAGCAAAGCAATATTGATAAGTGCCAAGAGATGATGACACCAAAGTGTACAAGTTCAAGTCTAGCATTATTTGAAGACATATACTCTTGTGGTCCATCAAGCTATGGTAGACAAGCTAGTGAAGATGTCGTGAAAAGAAGGCTTCCACAAGCAAAGAAGATTGAAGAAAGATTCTGACTTGGAACGAGAATGATCGCTTTTCATCAAGCTCAATAGGAGTACTCAAGGCAAATGTATGCTTAGCTAGATGTTCCTATTTTTACTGGTCTCAAGGTGTTGGAAGGAGACTGGGTTATAGGATAGATAGCCGTTCTATCAAAAGGAGTTGTCCGATAAGTAGCTTGAATGAGTCACGTGTCGAGCGCTCAAACATTTGCGTGAGTTGCATCCTCCTCTTTGTTGATCCTGGTTTAAATCTTGTGTGATCCAACCATTCCTATGTTGGTCTTTCATGACTCGGTTGCACCGTTGCATCGAAGAGAAAAATTTCCAAATCCAAACAGGCCTTTCAAATCTCTTCATACACACTCCTTCTGGAAATGCCAGAACATCTGTGTTTAGTGTTGGAACATTCAATTTTCACTTATGTGTGAAGAGTCAGTAATTCAAAGCCTTTGAGTTACCCTTCCTATCTATTCTTCCAAATATCATAACATCCGAGATTTCCCGGAACCTTCGAGTTCCATTCCTAGAAATGCCTAAGTCCTTCTGCTTTGGACTTATCCTTGAAATCTTGGACACTTTGAGACAATTGTCGGAAGCTCCATGTTTGCATACTATCAATCTCAGTTGAGGTCCAATGAAATCTCGAAAGCTCCAAGTGCAATGTCAGAACCTCTGGGGATCGGTTCTGTCTATATCTTGTTTGGACTATTCAGATTTTAGGAGGGTCAGGGTTCAAAGTCAAAACCTCCAAGTTCTTAATAGAAATTTTGAGATATGTTTCTAGACAATCAAGAAACCGTTGACTTGAATCTCGGAACCACTAACTTTGGTTCCAAAACCTCCAACTTTTGTGCAGAAAGTGTATAATGGCTAGTTTTTGAAGGTGGGCCACAAGTAGCCCCTTGGTCGACTTGAGGAGTGAGTTGCTGCCCTTGAGGATCATTCCTTCAGTCTTTCCTATTAGTCCCTTCCACTTAATAGCCTCTAAGGCATGTGTTGTTCTTAATAAGGTGTAGAGGATTTTGTGCTTTGTGTTGCACTTGGCGATTGCATTGATTACATCGGGTTGAGCTCTCTGAGTCGATTGTGTTTGAGTAGAAGTATGAGAACTTGTTACTCTTGGAGGCCACTGCCACCTAGATGGATTGATGGAGTTGAGCTCGGTGATCTCTCCAAGAAGATTGTAAAGAGGTCCGATGACTTTTCAGTGGTTCTAGAGCTCACCATCTTTGGGGTGGAGGAAGGAGCTATCCATAGTGAGCGGTTTTTACTAAAGGCATGTATCTTGAGGGAAGAGCTCGATTTGGAGCCGGCTTATCCGTCGGGACAAGCTTCCTCAACAGAGATGTAGGATATCTATCCAAACTTTGAGAACAAACATCATTTGTGTCCCTTGTCTCCTGTACGTTTTTGCGATCCATATTTTGCTATTCATACTTGTGCAATTATCTTGTGTAGAAATTGTTTTATCTTGCTATTCATACTTGTGCAATTATCTTGTGTAAATTTTTTTGCTTGCTTGTCATCTTAGAATTGCATATCTTGACTTAGACTTATTGGTGCACTTAGTTGAACCTAGTTAGGCTTTGAACTTGTGCAAAATAGGTTAGTTAATTTCCGCATTAGGTTTGGTCCAGATCGTAATCATTTTTAAAATGCCTATTCAGCCACCCCTCTAGGCGATATCTGAGGTCTTCTATTGGTATCAAAGCCTCGTGCTCTCATTGATCAGGCTTAACTGCCTAGCGAGTAAGGATGTCGGTTAGTAGTTTAATGCATGAAATCACTTTCTTATTAGATGGCGCAAATTACAATATGTGGAGAATTTGCATGCATAGTCATTTTTGAACCATGGGTCCAAATATAGAGTGAATTGTAGATGTTGATTTTTCTCCTCCAACATATTGCAAGAATCTAACTATTGCGGAAGAGAAAAACTTACATCTCAATACTCAAGCTAGTAATTTCATTCTCGATGCTTTGATTGATGTAATGTTCGAGTCGATCATGCCTCTTGACGATGGTCATGACATTTGGACTATGCTTCAAGATAGATATAATTTGTCTAACATTTATAAGAATGACCACTACTTTTCATGGTCATTGATTGAGGATCACTCCACTTCTACCACTAACCATGATGAGCCCTTAATTGCATCCGCCTCACCAACATGTGGCAAAGCAAAAGGTAATGACATGGTGAGTGATGATAGCAGTTGTGTTGATAGTCCATGCATGTCATCTAGTGACACTTTGCCTATTATTCATGATGATAGCTTGCCATGCCACGTAGCCCATCAATTCATGCTTCTATTTCCTCTAGTGCTTGTGAGACTAACAATGTAGAAGAAATCAAAGATTTTATGGGGCAAGACATGTGCATGAACAAAAATTCAAGGAGAACTCCATCACACTCTGATTCACCCATGTGCCTCATGGCAAGAGGTAAGAAATAGTAAAAGGTGATGGTGATGATAATGATGATGAGTTTGAGATGCCTAATTATGATGAACTAGTTTGCATACTAGTATGGCAAGAAAAATAATTTGTCAAGATAATAGAAGTGTTAGAAGGTTGAGTGTAGAACATTATGAACTAATAGATTCTCATGATGTCTTGACTAGTGCTTTTAGAGAACTTAAAGTTGATCACTCATCCTTGCTTGACAAGAACAATGTTATGTCTCAGGTGTATTTAGAGATGCCATCTCCTAAATGCAATTGTTTATCTAAGGACTAATCCACTTTTACTACCAGTCATGATGCTTGTGCTACTAACATTATCTCTTGTGAAGCATAACTTGCTAAGAAAAATGATGAGCTAAAGGCTCAAGTTGAGGACCTTATTAGCAATTATGGAAAATTAAAGAAAAATCATGAAAATATTTTGAGCTCACATGATGCTCTAAGGCGGCAAGAGGTCGTTACTGACCTAATATAGTGTCTGTAACCCTCCCAGTACTTGCGGGGAGGGGTATGGGCTTCCGAGAGGATATTTATGAACTTCCTTCTCATGACTCCCTTGCTGAGACACCATAGGAAATGTGCTCCGAGGCTAGCACAAGTCTCATCAAATTAGACGGAATCGTGTCATGTGGATAAAGTCATACAACCTGTTCACTTGCGAAGTACGTCATGTACTTACCCATGCTACAACCATCTACTGACACAATTCCGTTTAATTTAAAGCCTACCATATATCATCTACTACATACTTCTTGTGTTCACCTGTGGAGTACATCATGTACTTACCCATGTTATAACCATCAAACACGAGTTGCTAAGAAGAGGAAAATTCTGCATTCTTGGATCAAGACGGAAACATGGGTTGAGTAACCTTCAGTCTCATGTGGACAAAGCACCACTACAAGTGAGATTGATTCTATACCATGTGCTTGCTCATACATTTCATCTAAGATTGATGTTTCTACATTTTTTGATGATTTGCTTGATGAGCCTTGTTGCTCTAACAATGAAGCTTCTACTTTCTCTAGTACTATTTTCGATACCAACGTTATAGAGAAGATGAAAGATCTCAAGGATCAAGTTGCTTCTTTGGAGAATGACTTGAGCAAATGCCTCAGAGGCAAAATGTTGAGTGATCAAAGAAGCCCACATGAAATGATGGACTTTGATTTAACTCCAGTAGCAAGAAGTCCAACAGAAAAAAGAAGGGTGAAATCAAGAACCTGGCCCTCATCACTTGCTTCAAGTGCAAGAAGGACGGACGGTCATGCCCTTTGAAGAAGAAGGCTTCATATGAGAAGAGCCAAGAAAAGGAGTCACAAGAAAAGAAGAACCAAGACAAGAGGGTTCAACCTCAAGATGGTGGACAACAAGCAATGAGAGATTAAGCAAGTAGACCTGTAGGTCATACAACACAAAAGAAGAAAAAATGGGCAACACTTGCTACATTTGCCGAGAGAGAAGGGACATATGGCCAAATCTTGTCCAAAGAGTGACCTCTGTAAACTTCCAATTGTCCATGATCATTATTCTCTTAGGAAAGATAAGGATGATAATGTGTTTGCTAAATTTATTGTTACTCAAGGTGACTTGATGAAGAAAAGGGTTAGTTGGGTAGCCAAACTTATTGTGACTAACTTCTTATGACCTAACATTGTTGGGGACCATGAAGCTCAAACTTCAGTAGGTGCATCGAGAGCATTGGAGACTTGGTAATTTCATGAAGATGGTGTGTTCCATCATGTGCAAAACTCAAACCAAGTCAAATGGATTATTGAACGCTTTCAATCCCATGCTCCTAATATGGTGACAAGTTTCTAACTTTCTTACACTGAAAGTCACTAGACCCTAGCATGTGTAAGTTTTGGTAATCAGCATGTGTAGGTTATTGTTCATCTGCTATCATGTATAGGTTGTGTTATCTAACATGTCTAGGTTGTATTGCATTTCATATATTTGTATGTGTAGATTCGTGCCTTAATTTTATCTCATTGGATTTTTTTTGGTCTTGTGAGAAATTCATGGGTTATCACATCATGGGGGAGTCTTATGTTTTTATACATATCACAAGCTTGAAACCGATGAATATGTGAGAAATGCCACATAGAATTGATATAATATATTATCTAGCATCTCTGTGGCATGGTAAGCTCATACATGGTGAAATTCTATAAATCACCATCTTTGGTTCTTGCTAGCTCTTATTTCCCACTCTTAGATTTTTGGTAACTTTGTGATTACTTTTTTTCTATCTTACCTAGATGATGAGATCATCTTAATTTGATGCACATTCATTTGCTCCTTTGATTGCTTGATTGTTTTCCAATTGGATGTGATAAGAACCTCTAAGGATTCCATAGTTTATACCTATCTAAACTTGCCCCCAAAGTTCATTCAAATATACATCATTGAGCATTTTCTCTGAATCTCAGAACTTCTGAGACATCGTGGAATCTCTGACAACTGGCTCTATGTTGCACATATGTTCGCCATCGGAGCATCCAAAAAGAATTTAGATATTCCAAAATTAGCTTCTGGACACGAAGTTTTGAAGCTCAAAACCTCCAACATTATGTTCTGTCCTCAACAGAACTGCATCTTTGAGTATTCGAAAAATCTCAGAGATTCTAGGAATCAGACTTCAGCAGTACAGAACCCATTCCCAAAGTCTCCGAGTTCAATTCCAGAACTTCCGGAATTGTTGAAAACTTGAGCTTTCTATCTCAATTTCAGTATTACTTTTGTGCTTAGCAGTGTGTTGATCTATTACTCTTATTTACTCCTATGCTTTCACAATTGAAGTTGACCTCTGCAATCTTTACTATCTACCATCAAGTGATAATTCAAATGACCATTCGTTTCTCTTAAAATTGGTATTCTTACAAGCGATAGTATTTGTTGATCATCTTCATCTCGGCTATTGCTTCAAGTTGCTTTATTCTTTGCCAAGAAAATCATGTGACTCATGTGTGTCGTCCCTTGCCTTTCCGGAAGTTTCTCTTTGTGGTTGACTTCTCTTCTCTTCATGATCCCCACTAGGTGTGGGTTGAAGGTAGGTGAACTTTCCCATTTTGATACTTGGTGCCATTATGGAGAAGTTTAGAGGGTTTGATTTGTTTGTGGAGACCTTGTTTTCAGGGAAGTTATGGGAGTTACTTGGACATTGCTTGTACTATAAATTATCTACTTTTGTGAGATAAGCCTATGAGCATGTATGTAATGTCTATGTTATATGCTCAATCTTATGGCTTAGTTCTTGTGTTTAACCATGTGAGTGACCATTTGATTTGAGATGTGAATGTAATTTGGGCAACATGTATGCTTTGAGCTATTTATGTGAACCTTTGGAATTTATATATAGTTTAATCCAAATTATGTCTCTATTGGGTCTTAGAAACTCTGTGCATCTATATTTAAATTATTGTTGATTATTGTTGCTTGCTTGCATTGGACTAATATAGGAGAAACTCCACAAATTTCTCAAATGCTAAAGATGTGCATGAAATGCAATTCCATATCCATATGCACATATTCTAGGGAGTAGGTCATATATATTGATGTTTTGCTAACTTCTTCAAACCTAATGAGTTTGGGGACCAAATTGTACTTGAATGAGTTTTAGGTACATTAAAGAAGTATTGAGGACTTGACTCATGCATAAAGAAGATGGTGACACCATGTGCAAAATTGGAGCCAAGTTAGGACAATCATCAATCAACATCATATGTCAATGCTATCTCAGTAACATGTTCTAAATTCACACATATATTGGAAGGATTCGATCTCGAGGAGGTTGCATCATGGCATGAAAGTAGTTGCAAAAGTTGTGGTTCTTGCAAGTTTTTAAAAATCTCTTTATTGCAAATGAGAGCAATTTTAGAAGTAGCATATCATGGACGATCAATAAAAGTTATGTTTATGATTCATTTATCTGAAATATGCAAAATATGGAAATCTAAGCATATCTAATTGATGATGAGTAGTATATTACTATAGTATACGAGGTGGTATCTGTATACAATACCCTGGATAACCGGAGTAGTTGACGTACCTGCAAAGGGTTCTAGGAGATAAGGAGATCTCCGTAATGATCCAGGAGACCATTTAAACTAGGAAGTCTATCCTTACGTTTAAGGGAAGATAGAGTCCTACTCGGAGATGAGTTCGTGTCTCCCATGACTCAAAATACCCCCTATATATGGACCCGGCAGCCCTACAAGGAGGATAGATCAAAAACAGAAGCCATAGAAAGTGAGATTAGAAACAGAAGCCTACAGGAGCCTTTAGAGATTGAGCCCTAGCCGTGTCGGAGTTTCAATCCTCCACCCAGCCTCCTCGAGAAGATTCCTCAAGTCATCTAGATCTACTCGGAGGAGGTCCCAACTAGGATCTCATCTAGGATAGCCACTAACACACTCCCTTCATAAGCTACTCGTGATTCAATATATATCAATAGGACGTAGGGTTATTATCCCACGGGAGGCCCAAACCTGTATAAAAATCATTGTCCGTGTTTCCCGGTGCTGCTAGACGACAGCCCCAGGGGTCCCTACCCTTCAACAAATCTTCTGCTCACGACAATCGTAAGATCGGCGGTTCACCAATCATCGACAGATGGTGCCGATCATGGGGACCTCTTCAGTCGATTATGTTGAGACAGCATTAGAGTCAACACAAGATTCGACAAGGTTCATGCAAAGAACCGGCTTCTCGAACGATTCCCTTATCATAGCCCTTCATGACACGGGGCCTAGATATTCTGGGGCCCTTCCCGGTCTCGCGCGGGGGCTTCAAGTTCCACTTTGTCATGATTGATACCTTCACCAAGTGGATCGAGGTTGAAACAGTCGCGAAGTGCCCTTTTTCTTGGTTACTGAGCCGAAGCCATGCTTCACTGTGAACTAAAGCTAAAATCTCCCTGAGAAGGATGAAACCCTTCGATGAGAAGATGACCTCAACAACATTGAAGAATGATGGACTCAAGCACTGAAGTGATCGGCTAAAACCAGCAAGATCTCCAATGCTATTACGAACGACACATTCGGGGATGATCCCTGCAGGTCAGAGACCTAGTTCTATAACTCGTTTAGGACCATGGCCACAGTAATAAACTGTTTCCTAAGTGGGAGGGTCCCTATAGAGTGGTTGAGCTTTCCCGACCAGGATCATTCAGGCTAGCAATGGAAGATGATCGAGTCCTCACAAACTCTGGAAGTTTTATGTGTGAGTACTAAGACTAAGTTTGCACACATGTCGCCCTCCGAGCCTCAAGATCACCCAAGTTTTACCCGACTCCTACCTCTGATAGACGGATCAGTGGTAAGACGTTCCGGGCACCTGTGTCGAGCACGCGCTCCCAAACACGTTTCTGGTAGGTCATGACACGAGTACTGGTATACCCGGAACAACCCACAACTACTTTGGCAAGAGGGCATGCCTTTAGCATTTTATTATTTCTCAGCTTTGGATATGATATACTTTAAGTCTTTTCAAGCTGTACACGAGTACTTAGTTAAATGAAATTTTTATTCTTAACTGCCCATCAAAAGCGTTCCTTTCCCAATAGATAGTTGGGGGCTGGACAGGTACAATGGGATTGAAAAGTTTCACGACAGTGTGTTATATGGAACACTAGAGGACTTAGTACTCAAGAAGGGAAGGAATTCCGAGCTCTAGCCTTGCGGGACGGTGGAAAGTCCCTTACCGTGTCAACGAACTACAGTCTCGAACTACAATTTCAAACATGACAGAGGGAGGTCCCTTATCGCGTCTACGAGTGACTGGGGGTCCTAGCACCCTCCACATGACCTAGACCTAAGGCCTGACTAACCAAACTCCTCGACTAGTAGCAAAGTCTTCTGACTTGGACCAAAGAAAAAAGGCTAGAAAGCGTTAAGTGTCCCAAGCTCTTGACAAGTCCTTCGTACCAGGTTCCCGATAAGTTCTAACTCTAAGTTAATGAAAAAAAAGATAGTCATTCGCATAACACAGATATTGACCAAAGGCACTCGAGTCTTTATTTATTATGCAGGAGGTTTACACTTCAAGCCTTTCGCAAAAGCATGCGACCAGCTTCTCACGCTCCAACTGCGCCACCTCAAACTTCTCCGCCTCCAATGTGGTGTCGGATTCGACCAGTTGCTTCTTTAGCTCCTAGACTTCAAACCGGAGGAGAGTCACTCCAGACAGAACGAGTCGCAATAGCAAGGTTAGTCTCAAAATAAGTAGATTAACAAGCTAATATCTTTTTGCACTTGTTACCTCAAACAGAGCCCCGACATATTTCACCAAATCGAAGACCTCCATCGACAAGGGCCACTAGCTCAGACAACAACAATGACAAAGAAGACCCCATCTTCCCATACCGAAGGCCGGGAGCCTCAAGTTTCTCACGTCATCACAGCAATTGCAGAAAAAAAGGAAAAATGATTCTAACCACATGAAATCTCCTCCGCGACGGTTCAAATTTTAGAAAACCCGCTGGTTTAGATAACCATGATTGCAAAGTCACAGGAGTGACCTAAGCGTCTGTTAGCCTCCCCAAAGTTCCTACTTGGGACTGCTCGGGAGTTTCCTAAAACTACTCGAGGGTGTCTAATTCCTGACTAGGAGATTTTGATGACCAAGGGCTAGAGTAGATGGCTCATCCTACTCGAAAGTGCTTACAATAACTTAGGAAAACATCTGGTCGGATGTTGTACTTGGCTAGGTTGATTCTATTGATCCGTCTTGGCCTCATTTCACGTACTGGTCGGGGGCTTGATGATGAGTAGTATATTATTATCGTATACGAGGTGGTCCGTGTCTTCCACGACTCGAAATACCCCCTATATAAGGACCCGGCAGCCCTACAAGGAGGAGAGATCAAAAACAGAAGCCATAGAAAAGCGAGATTAGAAACAGAAGCCTACAGGAGCCTTCAATGATTAAGCCCTAGCCGTGTCGGAGTTTCAATCCTCCACCCAGCCTCCTCGAGAAGATTCCTCAAGTCAACCAGATCTACTTGGAGAAGGTCCCAACTAGGGTTTGATCCCATCTAGGATTGCCATTAACACACCCTCTTTGTAAGTTACTCGTGATTCAATATATATCATAAGGATGTAGGGTCATTATCCTAAGGGAGGCCCGAACTTATATAAAAATCCTTGTTCATATTTCTCGGTGTTGCTATATAGGCGATGGCCCCAGGGATCCCTACCCTTCCACAAATCTTCTGCTTACAATAACTGTAAGATCACTAATATTTAGGTTGCTCTCATGTGCAATAAAGCAAAAATTATCTATTTACAAGTGGTACTGGTTTTTAGTTTGAAGCATCTCTAATATTGCTATATTTGTCTCTTGTTGCTTGATTAGGAGTCTAGAGTTCTCTCATCCAAAATTTTCTATCCCTGTTTACAAGAAACAAGAAACTACATGCTTACAAGCATATATGCTATATATGCCTGTTTTGCCACCAACATAGAACTCACGATCGAGGCCGTCAGCAAAATCCACGTATACAAAGCTTGATGGTGAAATATCGAAGTGGGGTCTAACATCATGACCATCCTACCGTAAGTGGCGACTCCAGAATACCCGAACCAAGAAGATCGTCGGATCCACGTGAACATGGAATAATACACGATTTATATGTATGTAGGCCACATGCTGCATGCCACCTTTCGAAGTATGCTACTCCCTAAAGTAGTTAATTCACTAGTACAGAAATGTCCATTCGTGATGCCTTATCTGAGGCGGTTAGGTTGAAGCACCATGAATAACATATATCTAAGGTGATCACGACAACTTAACCACCTCAGATAAGGAACTAGGGAGCAACCGCCTTGGATAATATCCGAGGTGGTCGTCCATTGGAAACCGCCTCGCATTATGGTCATATCCGAGGCGTTTATATATAGGAAACCACCTCCATGAACATATCGGAGGCGGTTGCTGCTATATAACCGCCTCCCTATAAGCCATATCCGAGGTGGATAAGTTGATCTAACCACCACCAATATCCTGTACAGTATTAAATATGTTGCGCGACCAAACAGACTAGCAAAGCAAAATCTATCTTAAAATGTGGCGAGTTGCTAGCGATTTTTGGAGCGATTTGGTGGTGATTTTTTAGTGGAGAAGCTAGATTTGAAAGAGTGGCTGGAGAAATTAATTCTTTGTTGATTAGCAAAGGTTAGTGATTTGTTCTACGAGCATTTTATCCAATAATTTGGTAATTTTGCTTTTTTATTTAGACATTGAGAATATTGATTTATATGGTAATAATCAGATGCATGGAGATGGTTCATTCATCGTATATTTGAATGCTTTGTATTAATAGAGATTATTTGTTAAGGTTTGTAAAATTTGTAAGGAATTTTGTGGCTAAAATAGAAAAGGATAAAAATGATGGCTTTATATTTTTGGCTTAATTTATAAATTCAAGAAATGCTACTTTTGTTAGTTATAGTTAGTAATTTAAGAGAGTCGATACATATATGTTAGTTATATTTGTTAGTTAGTTAGGTTAGTAATTATTTTTTAAAATCAGTTAGGTTAGCAATTGAAAAAATGTTAAACTCATGTCACATAGTCGATGCACGTTATATTTGTAACTTTGATTTAAACTTTTCATATGCACGGTATAGATGGATCAAACGTGGCTGTATGGAGCTCGCAACACTAAGGCATATAGAGATGGTGTGAGAGCCTTTCTAATAGCTGTCAAGGCGAACATGTTGAGAGAGGGGAGGGAGAGCAGACACATATTATCCATGCCTGGACTGTGATAACATAAGGATTTTTGAGCTCCCTCATATCGAGTTCCACTTGTTTAAGAAAGGTTTCAGGGAAGGGTATTCACATTGGACTAAGCATGGTGAAGATCAAGCAGTAGTCTCAGATGATGATATTCTTGTTGATGAAGAAGTGTGCAAGACTTCTCCGTACAAGGGTAAGATTGGACCAGATGGAGCCGAAGAATGTGTCGAGGTTACGAAGGTGACTCCTGCCAATGTTGCTTAGTATATGTTTGTAATCCAGCTGTTTTGCTAGCATGTTGAGGAATAGAAGACATCTGATGGAAAGCTAAGACACCCTGTTGATGCTTTTCAGTGGAGAAACATTGATAGGAAGCATCCTATATTCGCTACAAAAACTATGAGCGTGAGGTTTGCACTGAGTACAGATGGAATAAATCCATTTGGCGACATGAAAAGCCAACACAGCACATGCCTCGTGCTTCCCAGTACATGCAACCTACCTCCTTGGCATTGTATAAAATGGAAGTACATTATGATATTGATGCTAATCTAAGGGCCTAAGCAATTAGGTAACAACATCGACGTGTATTTAATTGCTAATGGATGATCTACAAACACTGTGGAACACATGAGTGAAGATGTGGGATGTAGACAAAAGATAATACTCCACTCTGCAGGCCATGCTGTTCTACACAATCCAAGACTTTCTCGCTTTCGGCAACACCTCCGGTCCAACGTTGAAAAGTACAAGAAGGTTTTGTTATATGCATGGAGAATACCATGAGCTTAAGTCCTAAGAATTACAGAAAAGTCGTGTACATGGGTCATTGCAGGTTCCTGCCTATTAGGCACTGTTACTGCAGGTGGAAGACATAGTTTAACGGGAGAATAGAGAATGGTGTGGAACCATGATCATTTAGCGGTAAAGAGATCTTTAAAAAGGTTAATGATGTCAGTGTTGTGCTTGGTAAGGGTTGGAAAAAAGAAACCACAGATGAGTCTATGTACTGGAAGAAGAGATTGTTATTCTGAGACTTACCATATTGGAAGGACCTAGACGTCCGACACTACATCGACGTCATGCACATAGAGAAGAATGTGTGTGATAGCGTGCTGGGTCTATTGTTGAACATTAAGGACAAGACGAAGGATGGTGTTAAGGCGCAACTTGACATAGTTGATATGGAAATCAGACCCAAGTTGATGCTTGTAGTTCTGCCTAATAGGAAGATATACATCCCCCTGCCTATTACACTATCCAAGATCGAGAGCATTGAGAATTGCATGTTCTTTCATGGCGTGAAAGTTTCATCGGGCTACTCTGCCAACATAAAGAGGCTTGTCTCGATGCAGGACCTGAAACTAATCAGCCTAATGTCTCATGATAATGTTATGATGACAGAGATGATTCCAATTGCAATCAGAAATATTCTGCCGTCTAACGTCTAAGAGACAATCATGAACCTGTGCTTCTTCTTTAACAAGATTTCACAGAAGGTGATGGATGTGTTTGAACTAGATGATTTGGAATTTACCCCCTTTTCATGATTGTCCAACGCTCATCCACCGCTGCTAGGTAATTTACCCCCTTTTCTTAAAAAAATTCACTTAGTTCCAGTGAATGTATGCATGTATGAAGACCCTATTGGATGGTTCATATACACATTTTTAATTGAAGTGCTTCACCCTTATACTGCCTGAGGTATACTAATTGTTGATGAATAGAAGCGAGACTAACATGTCCTTATTTCTGTTTACATATACTTGATTTCCCAGTTCCAGTTACATACAGCCAAAATGAAAAGAAAAAAAGCCCAACTCCATGTACTACTAGATGGTTCAGAAAAAACTTAAGAGAATGCATTCTTAAAATTTTAGTACTACTCCAATAGTAGTATACCTAATTAAATCATTGTATTTAGTGTGCCCACGGCTTGATTGTTTTTCCTCCAAATGATCTTATCAAGTTTAAACCCTGCATGCTGCCCGAATTCAAGTCAACTTTCAGCGGACTATCAACAAAGTATCAGGGAAAACTATACAAAGCACGTATAAAATTAGAAAAACTTTCTGAAGGCTACTAGCTCTTTCCCCATCTCCTTTTTCCGCGCGTGTAGTTTTGATTTGATTCCTGTGGAAAATGGAGATGGATTGAGAATATGTAGATTGTTGCTATAGAAAATGTTATCCTTATACTACCTAGGATATATGTAGAAATAGGCAATGTATTCAATGGACTTGGAATCAAAAATCAAAATTTCTATTTACATATACTTGCTTTAAGTTTGCTTCCATGATGTTTCCATGATGTTTAATTTTAATATTGTAGAGTAACATTATTAGTTCATACATGTTTTTAATCTTTAATATTTAAGAGATTAGTTCTGTAGCACTTTATATTAATCTTGTAAGAAATTCATTTATTAATCCAACAAGCGACGTAATATTTAGTTGTGCTTAGAATGGAGACGAACTCCCCACCGTAGTCCCCTACGTCATCACCGGCGGGGTTGCCAAGAACGTCGGCATATTTAGGAAAGGTTCCCCACAAGCCACGTAAACCTTCATTGAGGCCTAATCTTCTCCCATCGACATAATTTGGGCTCCAGCACAGTGCAAGCTGCATATATAGTTCGCAACAACGAACTATGCAATGGACGCGGCCTATGGTCAGGTGTGGCCATCTCCTCTAGGTACAGTGTTACACGGTGTCTCATTAACGCCAAGTTACACATGAGTGCAAGTAGAATCTGTGAACCCGACCTTCGCCAACTGTCCCTTGCCTAACGCGGGAGGAGGGGCGAGATGTAGATGCTAAATGACGTCGTCGGGTCTTTCGTTTAGTGGACAAAGCAGGACATAGTCCTCGAATCAGCACCAAATGCGTCATCTGATCCTCCTTGTTCACCTGGTAGTGGGATGATGAGGTTTTCACCTGTGGTGTATCAATCTCCACTAGAGGTTCCCAATGTCCTGACCCTACCTCAGCCAATGCCGACTTCTCACCAGTCACTACCCCCTCAAATCCCGATGAGAGCTCATGTCCTTGTCATGTTCAGACCAATAGTCAAGGTCCACATCAAAGTTGAAAGTTTCCCAGAAGAAGGAGTCCACTTTGAATTTGAAGGCAGATTTTGACTATCCTATGGCGGAGCTAGCTTCCCAATATGTGCCGAGACAACCTATGGTGGATGACAATCTAGCTTGCCAAAACTAATCTTGGCATAGGCTTCGTGATCGTTAACTCGACGTATTCAATAGGTCGTTCCCACATCACCAAGTTAGCCTCATAGTGCACTTCGTGGGGGAACACTTCAAGCACACTCAAGCAACTATGTTCATGGTGGAATTCATTGACTTGTTCAACATGTTTTACGCTATAAGTTCTTATAATACATCGCAGGTTTCTTTTAATACCGGTAAGTGCATACATATAACCCATTGTTGTCCTATACTAGATACATGATTGATCTAAGCGAGAAAAGAAACCTCTAGAACTCCGTAGCATTCACTGACCCACTTTTGGTCTGGCGCAAAGCATCAGGACAAATAGGAACATCGTGCGGGATTATGTTGTGCATATACCCCATGAGTACTCCGCACGAGTTTACATCCAGATTGTGTATAACATTGGGTAAGCAACATGTTTACAAATTTGTTGTTTTCAATGGCTAAGCATATCCTCACTTTGTATCGTATAACCAGAGGGCACTAGATCCTCATCATCATTGTGCCAAGATCGAATAAGGTATATTACCTTGATTCCATGAGGCGTAGCCATAATCAGCACAGACCCGCATACTTGAGATCATGGGTCTACTCGACGAGTGAGTTCCAAAACTTTGCTCTTTGTCAATGGCTATTCTTTCTTTCTCTCGAAATGACACACTAAGGCTTGTTGTTTTCAATCATGTAGAGCATTTGATAAGTACATCAAAGAGGGAGGGATCCACAAGGAAGAATTGAAAGGCTGAGTTACATCATGACTCCCAGTTTAAGGTACTCCCTGATGTTCATAACTCCTTGTACTAATGTTATCATACCTCTGCCGTCTATAGCTAATTGATATTCCTTTTGTAGTGCCGACAACAACCCCAAGGATCCGTCCTTTGTGGGTACTACGTGTGCTTAGCCCTTTGCAACAACCCAAAGTTCAGCAATCTAGCGGTATGAAACCATCCCCACTAATGTATAGTGTTTATTCATGCTACTTGCCCCTAAGTGTAAGCTTCATATCTTCAGGAAGGGGCGAAACTCATGTGAATCACACAGTTGAAAATATGGACATCGCCCAAATCTGGTAGCACATGGCTACGTTCCTAAACAATGAGGTCATCAATCCCAGAGGACGATTCAGTCACACGCCGGCGCCCTAAAGCTAGCGACCTAGTATTGTAATTAATTAGGTTTGTAGTACGATAGCAATTGAGCTTTGTGCCACAAATAAAGTCTCAAACTTGTCAGTAACTAAATTTGTATATATTTTAAAACTTGTGAATTCAAATGTTACTTGCACTTGGTGTTTCAAATTTTCATGTTTAGTTCTTCTCTTGATGCTAACATGTGAATATGGAATTCTAAATTGTTCCTATGAATTTCAGGGTAGGATATTCCAGAACATATTATTACAAGGCCATACCACCGGATATCGGTAGGGTAAGAATAACTTGTGAGAAGTGGATGCATGTGTATGTCAAAAACTTTTGAAAAGTCTATGTATATATGTGCATGTAAATAAGTTGTGAGAAGTGGATGTCAATTGACTATATATGTATGTTGTGTTGTGATGTCAGAAAGGAATTGTTTGGATATGTATTGTGCTATGGTGATACAAACGTGCTGTTATATAAGAATTGTATGATCTGGTGTTCCAGGTTTGCTAGCCTAAAAGAGAGAAAAAAATTAGCTGTAAGTACTGATATCTGAGACAGTTGTAGTTCAAAAATCACCTCCAACTCCGCATACTCCCTCGGATAACCTATTACTCAAGGTGGTTTGATAAAACGAATGGATATTAGACTAAAGGAGGCGGTTGGCTCGTTTCAACCGCCTCGGACAATTGGATATCCGAGGCAGTTGTTTAACCGCTTCTGATATATGCCTCATATTTGCAATCACTGTATGGAGGCGGGACGTATAACTACCTCGGATGAGTTTTTTCAACCATCTTCTGTGATGATTTCTGTATTAATAATTGATTTGGAGACCTACGGTATCTCTCGTCATCGCGAACATCAAAACACTCTAAATCACTCTCGCTATAACACAACAGTCCTGTGGAGACATCCAATCTATACCTTAGAGACGCCTTAAATCATCTAGACGATCGTAGAGTCGTTTCTGTAAAGCGTCTTAGAAAGTCTCCTCACGTATCGTGTCAAAAATTGTAGGGACGCATTGTTAAGCATGTCTATAAAAATATAGATCGCCTATATTACGTCTCTAGATAGATAGAGATGTTTGCATAGGTGCATTTCCATGTCATCTATACTCTCGCTTGACACACTTTTATTAGTGCGTGCTAAGAAATGTAGGTACGTGTTCATAAGCGTGTTAGGTCGAGCTCTAATCACTCCCTAATCCTCACTGTCCCCTTGGGTTAGTCACGTCGATAAAGCAAGCACGCACGTGTAGAGCAGATTAAATAATGTACGTGGCTAGAATGCGTAGTCCTCACCTTTCATGTACGTACTGATAAGACCGGACCTAGATGCCACAATACTCACGGTATTTTAAATAGTTGTGTTCACTGTGCAACTACCACCACTCCTTTACATATTTGACTAATCTGTAGTAATTATTATAAAAAGGTCTTACCAAAAAGGGTGTAGATAATTTTCTTTTCCCAGCCGTCCATGCATGAGAAGATTTTTGGTTGCGTGCATTCAACATGAATGCAGAGGCGCCTGCAGAGATCCTCATCATCTAAAAATTACTAGTCAATCAGAGGATTTTTTTTTCTTTTTGCGAGGGAATCAGAGGATTTTCTGGTAATCTGTGCTGAAACTTAATTGACCTTACCTGTTGTTTTCAGATATATCTATGCATAGATCAAGTATGAAGGTAAGAGAAGTTAAATAGTACCTGATTAGTGGAGGTGATCGAGGCTGAGGTGCAGGTGAGTATATGTAATGATTTTACTTTCTGATGAAGTCAGAGGAGACATGGATGTGAAAGCAAGTGCAGGTACATGAATGAACCAACATTTGGCGTCTTTTTCGTGTAGAGTGTATCGATAGATTGTACTTTAGGTGAAAGCCGCTTTAGCTGAAAGCTCCTCCCTGCTTTTGCTCCTCGCTGCTTTTGAGATCTTGGCTCACATATAGAGCTATAGGGGCCTATGTTAACACACACTTGTCGCGCGCATGTACGATTCCATGCATCGATCCTTGTTAGGCCAGTGTTCCCCATACACCAATCCATGCAGTACATTATTATTGCAAATTTAATAGTGTTCATATATAGCCTAGCTATAGCTGTTCGGTGTTTTAACCCCTACATGCTAACTCGATAACTGTGAAAATTGAGCACATGTCATATAACTGTTTCAGATATAAAACGTAATAAGAAAGATGGTGACTGAGTTGGAAAAATTATGATCAAGAACACAGCCAGTGGAGAAATCTCTTTGTTGTATATGCTTGGTTTGTTGCATAGTATATTAGGTTAACAAAAGCATGCATTAATCAATTTACCATTCGCGTGTTATTCTATACTCCCTCAGCTCGCATGTGCTACACGCTTAACCGAGAGGAAACTTCATCTACTAATCATTCAACATGCATGTACACCCTAACATAGCTAGCTAGATAATGCAAATTATTTGATCCGTCTGTCCTCATAATTTCATGATTGGCTTAAAGTAGACGTTAGTTAAAGAGAAGCCAACCATAATTATCATACTTGATTGGTGTATCAATGCTCACACTACATACATCCAACCTATTAGTATACCTATATATGCATAACAAATGTGAAGCATACAAGGACATATACAAGGTTCATCTCTAGCTACTAGCTAATATAATAACTACATATACACATCTTGTTTGGCGTGGGTCCTTCTCCTAATTAGCAAAAGAACAAGCAAGCTCCTCCTAGAACGTAGAGCCGTTTAGCAATCGATGCTAGTGTCATTAGTGTAGTAATGACTGTTTAATTAAGTGTATTAATTATCGGAGTTTGGCCGCCGTACGCTGCGCCAAAATCTTTGTCGGGACGGCAAGTCTTTTCCAAAGGGAAACCCGTCTTTTCCTGCTTCTGCTTCTCTCTAGCTGCTGCCCTAATATATGTGGAGGGAATCTTCAAATGAGGTTTCGATCACTTTGGTTTTTGTCTTGTTTCTTCACGCTGATATTCTCCTGGCCGGAAGAGGCTAATAGCTAGGGTTACTCGTCACTCACTCAGTCACTCACGCGTCACGATCCAATCATACACGGATCTCGACGGTCACTACATGAACCAGCCTCCAGATTTCCAATGTTCGGCTGGCTTGCTTGAGGGCTTTATAATGGCCTCATGATAATATAGAGACGGAAGATACTTTTTGTGTTTATATTATTTTAACATGATACAAAAAGTAAAATTCTTCTATTTTTGAAAAGAAAAATGAAATGCTAGCTCCACTGGTTGTAAGGTTTAGAAAACCAAGACACCTTAAAAAAATAAATTTTTCTCGTTCAATTGAAATATATAGATTTATTAAAAAAAATTAAACTATATGCCCGTCTGCCAATAAAAAGCCAACGGAGGACATGTCGTCCAATGGATAACCGACTGCAGTTAGAATCGCTCAAACAATGACTGACAGAGGCTTATCGTCTATTGAAAGAAAAACAAGTGTGTATCACTCAACTGTAGGACGATAGGTGGGCTTATTGTACTACGGTTGGACGAGAAGTAGATTATTGTCCAACAGCCGGACAATAGGCATATAGTTTAAAAATATATTTAATAAATCTATATTCCTCAAATTTATGAGGAGAAAAATAATATTCTCGAAAAATATTCCTCTTTGGCCTCTCTTGCTGGAGTATATATATCTAACTTGGTTGGAATTAATTAGTTTCATTCTGCGTTACCATATTAATGGTAGGAATTTATGAGGCCTCGTTTGAGACGTAGGAATTTTTTTTAAATCTTATGAGAATTGAACTGATTTTTCTAAAATTTCTATGAGGTCCTGTAAATTCATGCGAATCAAAAGGGACTTAATTGGTGTTAACCGACCTGCTGAAATTAGTCACAACTCTAGAATCCTACGTGTTACCCACGGGAATCTCGGATGAATGTTTCTCGAGGAATAATCGGATGATTAGCCAGCATAACATGTAGCACGTACATATACCAGTGCACAATTAAGAATGCATGCATGCGCGCTTTGAAAAGCAACCGAGTCGACACATAATACCATATATCGAATATTGTTATAACTATATAGCGGTAGGTGGCAACGACTAAATATTATCTTGCCCATGCACAGAGTTAATCTTAACCGATCGAACTATATATTGTACGTGTGCAGCATGATGACTACTTTCGCGAGAGGTCAACAACAACAACAACAACAACGTACACGTGGATACCAAAATTCGAACCCATATTCGAACCGCAGGTACGTATATATACCCATGATGGCCGGCATACCAAAATGCATGACACGACCCGTTTCTCACTTTCTCCAGCATTAGTCGAGAGTGATAGATCGTGTCATGCATGCTTTGTTGGCCAATATACGATTACATCGAAACAAACCAAGCAAAATGTAGGAACACACAGTGACCTACATATAGATATATATATCTAATTAAGACTAAGTGTTCTAAACAAATTAAGACTAATTAGCTCGTCACCTCCCTGTGGGGTACGTTTGCCTCCTGGTTTGCTGGTAAGCTAGCGGAGCCATGCACCACGAGAAACCCGAGCCTACACCATCATGCACGTAAAACGGCCGTTACGTGTGGGTCATGGCAACGCAACGAGAGGAAGCAACGCAACAAAGCGAGTATAAACATCGCATAATTGCATGCACTCGGATACATCTATGGTTTAATGGTTATATAGCTTCAGAGATTAGATTATATATCTTGCACATGAAGTGACTTGGCAGCAAAGCAATGCTGATGCCATGAGAGCTGCTAGGGTAGCTACTTATCTCGATAGCTCAAAGCCTCAAACGGAGCTGGCCGGTGAGAGCAAAAGGGTTCATTATTACAGAATGAGTCATTACAGATACTTCATTAAATATAATTATCCAAACACCATATGTGGTGAATTATATTATAGGCAGTTTCTAAGAAGATCCGTCTAGGTTAACTCCCAGTGATGCGAACCGCTTATGATGATCAAATATTGCAAGCGGTTTTTAATAAGAATTGTCTACGACATCAGGCTAGCATATCGCAAGCGGTTTTCAAGTAGAATCATCTGTGATGAGGGGCATATCACAAGCGGTTTTATTTAAAAATTATCTGTGATAAGACGTCCATTTATTACCAGTCGACAGATCCAAGCCTTGTCTTAAATTTTTTAGTTCCTACACAGTAGCAGCCAGAGTTCGGCGATGTTGCGGCTTGGAGTCCAATTGGTTCAAAAGATTCATATATTTGAGGGAGATATTGCATATCCTTTTGATATTGGTTATCTAAGATTAGTAATTGGTTCAAAAATTGAGTAATTTGGTTAATCTAGCTTTGCAAGGAGAATATAGATCTAGAGTTTGGTGTATGGCAAATTGTATTTGACTTTATTGATCTTGAGGCTAAGTACTATATTGAACATGTTCCTAGCTATTTGGGGTGGCAAAAAGATAGAATTGTGGATGGTTTAGATAATATGAAAGAGAGAAATGTAGCATATATGAATAACTATTATGTTAGAATTGATTTATTTTGTACATTATTTAAGTTCTACTTCTCATAAATAGATACTGTAATTCTTGGTAGTTTGTATGAAATAAAATATTGAGAATATTTTAATATAGTAAAAACCCACAATTAATGAAATGATTAATTAACATTTTATTAATTAATTAAGTCTTACATTAAGTTGTACTTGTCATAAATAAAAAATTTAATTGTTAGTAGCTTGTATGTTTGGTAGATAGCAACCTTGTAAATTAAATAAAATAATGGTAATTAATCTTTACATATAGTCAAAACCAACATATAATGATAGTATTAATTAATATTGTACAAATTAATTTACTCTCGGTAGGTACTTTTTGTCATGGACATATAGTAAACCTCAACATTTAACACAAATTAAATTTCTTTTTATGTGTCACGTACATGGACCGAACTGGATGCACAATGATAACCACTTAAGTGAAAAATAACTTAATGGCGTATCATATTTCATAAGAGCTGCAGAAGAGGAAGTTAAATAGAGAGGAATGATATATTTGTTGTCGATGCAAAGAATGTAAGAATCTACATACTTTCAAAACTCAAAGTAGATCCAAGACCAACTGATTCTTACAGGTTTCAAAGAGTGGTATACATGTTGGACAAGTTACGGTGAAACGATACAGTAAGGTGGTAATAACGACATCACCGAGGTAGAGAACTACATGGCGAATGATGTCGGCTTTGGTTCTGAAGAAGATATGTCATTGGATGATCGTGACCATCTAGATGAGATGCTATGCCACGCAAAAGGGAACAGTGATATGTGGGAGTATCAGAAATTCAAGGTTTTCGGGCCTTTGTTCAAGGGATGCAAGGCGAAGTACACGAAGTTGTCATCTGTGCATGAACTGTTGAAATTGAAGATAAGCAATGTGTGGTCTAGTAAGAGTTTCATAGTGCTATTAGGTCTCTTAACGGACATGCTCCTGAAGGGAAACGAGTTGTGCACAAGTACGTACAAAACCAAGAAAGCTCTTTGTCCCTTCAGAATGGAAATACAACAAACACATACTTATCCAAAAGACTATATCCCCTTTTCGTAAAGAGTATGCAAACCTCCATGTATGTCCTATGTGCAAGTCATCCTAATACAAGCGTAAAGATCAAACAGATGAAGATGAGGTGATGAAAGCGACTCCAATTGAGGTCATAGGGTACCTGCCTATAATTTTCCCTCTGAAGCATTTATTTGTGAACCCAAATGATGCAGAACTGATATGCTGGTGCGCCGAGGAATGCAAGAATGATGGAAATCTTAGACACCCTGCTGATGCCATCCAGTGGAGAAACATTGATAGGAAAATCGATAAATTTGACAAGGAACTAAGAAACATAAGGTTTTGATTGGGTACGGATGGAATCAATCCTTTCAAAACATGAGTAGCTATCATAGCACTTGGCCTGTGAATCTCTATATCTATAACCTTTTCTCCTTGGTTATGTATGAAGTGTAGTTTCATTATGATGTCAATACTTACGCAATGACTTAAGCAACCTGGAAAAGATATAGATGTTTTTCCAGGAGCCACTGAGGTTATCTCAAAAAAAATGTTGACCGACGGGGTGGAGGTATTTGTTGCGCAAGCGAGAGACCTTCAATCTACACAGATTGTTGTTCTGCACTATAAATGATTATCTTGCCCTTGCTGACCTTCCAGGGTAGAGTACGGAAGGGAAAAAAGCATATATGAACTATTGATGACCAAAAAGTGCACGGATCACCGTAGTATCTTTCACGGGAAGTATTTAGCCCAAGATATCGAACCGAGAGAAAGGGATGGCTCTCACCTCTCCCGTAACTACACTTGTCACCTAGTAGTTCAGCTTGCAAATAAGTTAGTCTAATATTGCTAAAACAAGGTAATTGATGATGAAGTAATAAGCTAAACTACTAACACAAGCAAACAAATATTAAATGATGAAAGTAAAGACAAACAGAGATGTAGTTGCAAGATTAAGAACAAAAGATGGTATCTAGGCTTTCGGCATCACTAGTACTAGCTGGGCATACAAACAACACTATATTAATTATGCAGATGGTTTCCATGAATAGTCATGCTCCTCCTACACCGGTATTGCATGACTCTATTATCCACTTTCTAATATTGCTAATCCGGCAACTCGTAAAAGATATTAAGGCCATAAAGAACGGAACAATGTTTTAAGCTGTTTGGATAACCATTACTCCTTGGATGCAATGTGCACCTCTCAAGAAACCAAGGTACTACCACTTGCAAGGTCTAGTCGGTTCACACACACACCCCTATCTACTCCATATGTGGTCTCATAAGTGGATATCTCTAACCCAACTGATGGATTGGACATGCATAACACAAAGAGAACATGCATAATGAAGTAATTGCAAACACTTGGACATACTAGATCACCTCAACCTAGAACGGACTCAATCACTCAAACATAGATGCATTTAGACAATAAATTATAAGGGAACAATTCATTATCTCTAATACCATGTTTAATCTTACAAAAATAGTAAATAGGATATGGAGATAAAGGCGTGTCATCGCAAACGAAGGAGACGATAGAGGAGGAAGCCGACGATATGACCTAGGTCCGACTGGTGGTAGCAAGGCTTCCCTTTCTTCCTCCTCTTGTGTCACACCCTGGTTTTCTAAAAGCCTTTGAAGCATGTCATTATCGCATGAAATCATAACCCGTTAGTCACACCCTACATAAGTATACGCATATACATGGGCAAACCCTAACGACAAGCCCTAAATTAGTACGTCCACCGCAAGGAATATAGGCTCTAATGCTCCAGCACAACTCCAACACATCTTGCCGTCACCTAAACCCTAGAATGCAGCTCACGGGTGAGTCCCTTAATTAATTTTCCTCCCGGATAAAAACCCTAAAATGCATATCGTATGTGTTTTCCCTTATCGGAAAATCCTAGAAAAAAATTCCAGGAACCACTTATAACCATGCCACACTTATTTATAAAATAAAATGTGGTAGTACAATTCAAATATTCTTATTTACATTAAAATTTCAGCTGGAAGCAGAATTCCACTTTGAACTGCAACTCAATTAAAATGAACTCGAAAAATTCTCATAAAATCACACCGTATTCCTCTTAGTACTAGAGCATCATATATGCAAAAATATACCAATGACCAGTGCAAGAATCTATTGTGACACGCATCAAACACCTTACCCGAAAATTCCTTCTCCATGCAAAACTAGGGGCTAACGTCCAAGGAAAAACTCCCATAAACTCTCAGAGCCCTCAGGTCACATCAGGAACCTAACCAAGCTTTAACCTCCGGGACAAAATTAACTGATGCCACCGTCCAGCACATCAACAGATAGCATGCCAACCTTGGCATCAACCCTTTTCCCGTCGATGCTGTAGTGTCGGTGCCAGGGACCCTCTGTAGCTCTTCGTCTACCTCTCGCAAGACCTCCCGACGCTGCCGTGCATGCTACACCACCTCGGGACGCTCCCTCAACACTTCACCCGCCCTGGCAAGTCCAGCACGCGCACTGACATGCACCAGCACACGCGCTAGGCATCCAGGCGGGCACCGGCTTGCCGCTCGTCGGCAACGACGGGCCATATGCCGTTTTAGCACCGCCCAGTAGACCTCAGTGCGCCATGACATGTCCTTTCTCTTCCCCGAGAACAGCACCGCTCTACTCCTCTCAGAGTCGCCCCGTCCCCAAGCCCGGACGCGTCCAGTGGCAGACCGTAGCAATCGACCGTGCCATCCGCCGCTAGCAGCGCCGTCCGACGACTCCCCGAGTGCCACGACGGTCGCTCTGCTCTTTTCTTCGCTATGCCACGCCAGGACCCAACTTCTCCCAAGCTGAGCAGCCGCCGACGGCGGCATTAGCTCACACCCTAGCTCCACCTATAAATGGCAGAACCGAGCAGCCGCTCCCCATCACTCAAGCTCTCCTCCCTTTTTCCTCAAGGAAAGTTGGCCTCCCTAAAATCATTCTCAAGCTCCTACCTCTCCTCACCCGCGTATTGCTTCGCCCCTGCCATGTTCCCCCGTGCCATGAACTAATCAAGCGCAGCTTAGCTCCTCGAGCCAATCGATTCTTCCCCGCTCCTTTCCCGACTCATTCCCGTCGGATTCCAGCACCAATCTAAAGCCAAACCTCATAAGCTGGGAAGCCCCAATTCCACTAGCGAGCCGCCGCTGGCAACCAGGCCTTTCCGCCCCGGACAGCCGCCACTCAGTCTAAATACCGTGCAGAGCCCAATCGGTACCAAGAAGGTAAGCCGCTGCCACTTACGAGTGGGCCCCAACTTTGGCCAGGCCCACTACGGTGCAGGTGGTGGCGCCGTAGTCTTTTTCTGCCTCCACAGCTCAAGAAACGTATTTCCATCCTTAAGGAAGCGCACTCTGCTCTCAATGCCGGTTTTATTTTGACTCGACGCCGGTTCAACCGGTTCAGTACCTTCCAAGCCGGTTTTGTCAAATCTAGTACCGGTTCTGAAACCCTAGAACAAATTCCCGCCTTTTGGTTCAAAGGAAATTTCAAAATTTAAATCTCTAATAGCTAAAAACAGAAGGAGCTAGAATAGGGCTTTTCTTTCTTTTCTTTGAAAAGTGGCATGTGTGCTATAAAATTTATTTCCAATATCCCCGGGCCTACAACATACCATGTCGCACCATATGTTCACCAGACAAGGTGGTTTTTCCTTGATTAGTCACCATAGAACTTAATCATGTATATACTTCAATGTGCATGAGAAAGATCCTTGCATTTCATGCTAATGTACCCATGACCAAAATCTTTTCTTTTAACTTAAAAACTCCGAAATTGTGAACCTAGAGTTTACCAGGTATTCACCAATAGCATCCTCTGTGCTCCGGTACCATACAACCCTAGGATCGATAGCTCGGCAACCAAATAAGTGTATCTTTCCGGAAACCTTAAAACTAAGATGTTTAGTAGTCCATCATGCAAGCATCATGCATATCACATCTGAGTTTATTCGAGGTTTCTCTGCCTTGGAGTTCATTCGATGTTTTCTTCCAACGTTTAGTTGACGGCGTGAGATGCGTGCGTCAGGATGATCCCAAATCACCTCCAAGTCCAGAGCAGGAACAAGAACTGCCAGGCAAGCTCTCCATCCTTGATCATGTTAAATCCCAAGTTTACTAAATGGTATCTTGATTACGAAACATGCATGCTATGTTCTACGACCCGTTATTTCATGTAGTGAAGTTATAACCGATACTTAGCAAACCCTAGTCTGACCCTGTATTCCTTGTCACCCGAAGGACTACGTATTCCGGAAAAGCTACCGGAAACGTAGGGTAGATTATGGCTTAGCCCTGCAGTAGTTAAAAACTAGGGTTTTATAAAAAGGAGGGTATTCTCTGGGAATTGAAGGGTGGAAAGTTATGAAAGGACCGTTGGGTCTGATGGTGCATGGAGGTAGGAACACCGATGGGTTGGGATGTTTCTGAAAAAGGATTTTCGGAACAAAAACAAAATGGAGAAGTTTTGGATCCGAGTCGGAAATGAAGGGGGAAAGCAGGAAGGGTACTATTTGCGAAATAATGCCCGGCATGGTTCTCGCAGTCCGTCTACGGACATGGAGAGGAGTCCCTCTCGGATCAATTAAGGACCGAGCTAAGGTGCCGTTTGGCCAAGTTAATACCGTACGTCCACATGTCCTTTATGGGAAGGACTTGGCCTATTACCCGGTATGGTGCTATTGTGCGAACCCGTAGGCAGTGTGTAGTGTGCAAAGAGGTGTCATCCTCTGTAGAGGGAGCTTCCTGAGACTAGGGGTTGTTCCCGCCACAAAGCTGGATCACCCCTCTACTTAAAGCGAGCAGGCTAAAATAACTAGAGTCGGTTAAGTCCATCTAGCGGGTTCGTCGCTAGGATTATCCCGGTGAAAAGTCCCGTTGTAATAACCTTGCCAGTATGCGTCGCAAAGTATACCCAGGGGAACTTACATTTTGTGTGTAAAGTCGTACAACCTCTGCAGAGTGTTAAAACTATTCGAATAGCCGTGTCCACGGTGTTGGACGAACATGGTTGGGCCACACTATAGTAGACTAAGATCTTGGAAACCAAAATGGGTTATGGGTTTAAGGACGCGATCCGCCATGTTCGCAGAGTAAGTATGAGAGCCCCGTGTAATGCGATTGCACGGGAGGAGTGGTTTCGGAGACTTCCGCGAGTTAGGCGGGAGGTGAGGTTATCAGGCAAGACGTCGTTCTGCATGGGGGCAGACGCGACCGACTATTAAATGGTTGCAAGTTCTTGGAAAGGGATGAGAAGTTTTCAAAAACCACTTTATCATCTATTTATTTACTTTTCAATGCAAAACTTACTTTCTCGCACAATATGACACATAGGTTAGAGCTACATCCTTGAATCGCCCCTGCATGCATATATCCGTGTTGAACTCCCCGGCAGAGGGCTTGCGAGTACATTCAATGTACTCACCTGGCTTGTTGATTTGGCCAGAAGAAGAAGAGTACCAGTCCGGAGATAGCGACAGCGACTTCGAGGCGTAGGGTTTTACTCCCAGTTAGTTGCCTGTGTGGATTGGCATATTGATGGGCTATCTACCACGAGTTTTATTTCCGCTGCAGTTGTAATCGGCCAATAGGCCGTGTTTGTATAATTAAGAACCTTGTCGGCAATCTATGTAATAAACTCGGTATTGTATGACTATGTTATCAAGTTGCTTGTGAGTGCTAGCCACTGATCATGGGACTAGCACAGTAAACACAAAGGTTTATCCGGCTTAAAACCGGGTACGCCACAGGCTTGGTATCAGAGCCATACTGACTGTAGGTAAACCCTGGTTAGCATGGCCGTTAGATAGGACTTAGGTTATGAAAACTATTTTCTTAAGTAAAAATATTGACCTAAGTTAGGGAGTCTATTCATCTTACCCTTTCTAGTATTCTCTCTTCTTATCCCAGTATTACCTCTGAACATATATGGGATATCTTTCTGAACTCATCCCTTTTCAAAATCCTATTGATAGCAGTCGTCGGGAATCACGACCAAACCTAAGCCGTGACAGCAAACACCTGCGCCAATTCTCAAGAGAGTGAATCACGCAAGAGGTCAAGGCTCCGAAGACAGAAGCGACACCAGCATTGGGCAAGCGGAAGACCCAGAAGAAGCAGAACCTATAAGGAACATGTGCATCTGGGACCAAAACCGCTAGGTTGCTAGGCCACTTGTCGTCTAGCGACATGTGCCATATAAGCCAACATAGAACTAGTGGAACACCTAGTATATTGTGTGAGGGATTACCATCCCTATTATGTTGTAATGTATATGTGTGAATTACCATAACACCCTAAGTATGGTGTGGTGCTCGCACTTGTTTGGAATAAAATAGCCTCTACGGCCTATGGAATAAAAACCCAATTTCTTATACCTACCCTGTCAATCCGTTCTGTCCCCTTAGTTTAACTCCAACCCGTAAGGTCTTACCTGCCTTCTCCCAAAAGTCACCGATTAATAATGGCGACAGGTATCTGTCAAGTGCAACCCAACCTTTCCCGCACTTGAACCTGAGTTACTTTCCTGCCACCAGCCAGCTATATAAACCTTCCCCGTGCCCTCATTTGAGACATACCCACCTTGCCTTCCCATCTTGAAGAGTAACCATTCTTCCAGCCCATTCTAGTCACACCCTTTTCTCTGCTGCACCATGCCCCCTGGTACCCTCTACGATGAAACCACCGCCGCAAACCTCACCGGATTCACCGACATTCTGTGGACCGTAGCTCAACGTGTCCTTGGAGCAACTCAACGCCCGGAATACGACGTCTACCAAGAAGAGGCCACAGACATCACCAACATGTTTTGGGCTGACGTCCATGTCTACCAAGCCGGTGTCAACAACGCCGCCACCTACCATTTCGCCGAAAGGACCATGCCATCCCCTAGTATGGCTATCCAGATGGCTGCCTGGGAAGCTACCTCCTATCTTCGCCACATGGTTCCAAGCATGAACCGACGAGCTTTCCTCTTCTACCCTAGCCGCGGCCTAGGAGAAGACATAGTATTCGCCAGCACGCAGCAAGAGCAAGACGTAGCGGTAGTCCACCTCACCCGCTACCTTATCGCTCAGAATGACATGTTCACCCAGCTCGCAGACTCCTTGATTTTGACCCGGAGGGCTCTCTCGTTGATGCATTCCCAATTTCTGGCCAATAACTCCTCGGCAACTTCTACCCGTATCCTTGTACCAGAGGATCCACCCTTGCTTGGGATCCCTGTAAACCTTAGCGACAACTCCCGCACCACCTTGCCAGCCGAATACCTTGACCTGTTCGCCACTTACACCGCATCCACTCATGCGGAGCATTGTCGTAGGAATGCTCCTATCACCCCTCAGAATACTCCCATTCCCTCCGAGAATGGAGATATTCCTAACGGAGTTAATCCAGACCAGCCAGCCCATTTGGATGTAAATCAGGTGGACTAGAGTGATGAAGAGTGGAGTAGACATCATCGCCTCGTACTAGTCCCACGAACCCTAATTTCTATAATAGTTGTATATGGGCATAGCCCTGTGCCTCAGGCACCATGTATGTGTGTGCTAAGTGCCATTAGGCACCTATAAATGTGTGTTCTGTGATGGATTTTCTTAGAGTTTTATTTGCTCCTTAATGGGTTGTACCCAAACTAATAATCGTTATCGTGCCTTGTATGGTTGTTTTCGTGAGACACCAACCCCAAAAATTCCCTCGCATCTATATCCCTCTAATCTTGATCCCTGACAAACAACCGGTTCTGTACAAGTTACCAGATGAGTGGACATCAAGCCCTAGTTATCCCAACTAGATCAGCCCAAGAAGTGGATTCCTATGTCAATGTTGGAAAGTCCCCAAGCCAGGACCACCAAAATGCCGCACCAAGTTCTCAGCACTCTGTGTCTCGCCATGAAGCAGCTCGTGTCAGTGGACAATCAGAAGCCAATGCCACCGGACAAGGAAAAACCCGATCAAAGCCATCCACGCCGCAAGCTTAGGAACACGTCAGTGCAGAGTCAGAATATCCTCTGCCCCGTTCTTCAAGCATTGAAGAAACTCTAGCCCAGATGATGATGATAATGGAGCATAACCGTCAAGATAGTTAGGACAACATAAGGCAACTTATCCAGAGCAGTCTTGTGGGAGGAAAAGGAAACATGAATAACTTGTCTGAATTTCAGAGGACATCGCCTCCAATCTTCTCTCACTCCGCCGAACCCTTAGACGTAGATGACTGGCTGCGTGTCATCGAGCGCAAGCTTGAAGTAGCTCGATGTGACGACAAGGAGAAAGTTCTGTTCGCCTCTCAATACTTGCATGGCCCTGCCGCTGCCTGGTGGGAGAATTTTTGCAGCCAGCCGAAAGGAACAGACGCGATTACCTGGGATAAGTTCAAGGATTGTTTCCATAAATATCATATTCCTGCTGGACTTATTGGGATGAAGAAACAAGAATTTTTAGCATTGAAACTAGGGTCTATGACAGTGATGGAATACTTGCATAAATTCAACCAACTCTCTCTCATTATGCCGGTTTGGATATGAACTCTGAAGAGGCCAAAGTGGAAAAATTCCTGCATGGACTAAGGAGATATATTAGTATCAGTTGTCCATACAACCTCACGCCGACCTTCAAGATCTGGTGAACAAAGCATTAGTCCTTGAAGGAAAACGCCACGCTTTGAACGACATCCGTAAGCGCAAAAGAAACCGTTGGACCGCAGCAGAACGCCCTCAACCGCGGTCACGATTTGAGAAGCAGTACAACTCTCGCTCCACCAGTTTCCAGAACACTAGAGCCACTCCAACCACACCAAACCATACTCCTCCCTATAACCAGAACATTCCCAAGGTCAAATTCAGCAACAATCCCTCTACAGGCCCGAGCCAGAACAGCGGGAATCTCACCTGCTACGTCTATGGAGAACCAGGACATTTTGCTGCCAGATGCCCGAAGAAATTCCAAGCCCCATCTTCTCAAGGTGCGACTGCAACAGGACGCCCCCAGGAACAAAACATGTCTACTAGAAGCAATAACTCCCGGAACCAGAACGTCAACAGGGGGCATGCCAACCACATCGATGCCGAGGAAGCTCAAGAAGCTCCAAACGTGGCCATGGGTACGTTCCCTGTCAACTCAGTTATGGCAACTGTTCTATTTGATTCCGGAGCATCGCATTCCTTTGTGTCCCAAAAATTCGTTGAGAGCAACCAAATTGCATTTTGCCTTATGGATAAACCCATGATAGTCCGAACACCCGGGGCTGAAATCGAAGCCAAGCATCATTGCGAGAATGTTAGCATTCTCATAAGGGGGATAGACTTTTGGGCCAACCTAATAGTCTTAGGATCGCAAGGTCTTGACGTGATCCTAGGCACCAATTGGTTAATCAAAAACAAAGGGGCTATGGATTTTGACAGCAGAACTATCACCCTAACAAATGCCGTGGGGATGATAGTAAAATTTGTGACTAATCCACCGACAATAAAGGACGGTACCCTAAACCATCTAGATGAGCCAAGCCTTGAGCGAGTGCCAGTGGTACAAGAATATCCTGATGTGTTTCTCGAAGAATTACCCGGTATGCCACCAGACCGCGACTTGGAATTCGCAATTGAATTGGTACCAGGAACCGCTCCTATAGCAAAGAGACCCTATCAATGTCTGCTAATCTTCTTGAGGAACTGAAGAGACAATTGGAGGAGTTGGAAGGAAAAGGTTTTATTCGACCTAGCACATCACCATGGGGATCACCGGTGTTATTCGTCGAGAAGAAAGACAAAACTCTGCGGATGTGCTTAGATTATTACTGAGCACTTAATAAGGTCACCATCAAGAATAAGTATCCATTACCCCGAATCGATGACCTGTTCGATCAAATGAATGGAGCACAAGTTTTCTCAAAAATAGATCTGAGATCCAGATATCACCAGTTGAGGATCCGACCGCAGGATATACCCAAGACCGCTTTCACTATGTGGTATGGACTCTACGAGTATACAGTAATGTCCTTCGGCCTGACTAACGCACCCGCATATTTCATGAATCTCATGAATAATGTATTCATGGAGTATCTGGACAAGTTTGTGGTAGTCTTTATAGACGACATTCTCATCTACTCCAGGTCAGACACAAAGCATGAGCAACATTTACGGTTAGCTTTGGGAAAACTCCGAGAACATGAACTATACGCCAAATTCAGCAAATGTGCATTCTGGCTAAGAGAAGTGGGATTTCTCAGACATATAGTGTCCGCAGGAGGTATAGCAGTAGATCCTAGTAACGTACAAGCTGTGCTTGATTGGAAGCCACCAACAACTGTGACTGAAGTCCAAAGCTTTTTGGGATTGACCGGATATTATCGCCGTTTCATCGAAGGATTCTCCAAGTTAGCTCACCCAATGACATAGCTACTTAAGAAGGATAGGAAATTTGAATGGACGTCAAAGTGCGAAGAAAGTTTTCAGGAACTAAAGAAAAGGTTAACTTCAGCACCCATATTAACATTGCCCGATCTTCATTCACAAGAGTTTCGACGTATATTGTGATGCATCCCAGCAAGGTCTCGGATGTGTACTCATGCAAGAAGGAAGGGTAGTTGCCTACACCTCCCAGCAACTACACCCACACAAAGTGAACTACCCAACGCATGATCTGGAACTAGCTGCCGTAGTACATGCCCTCAGAATTTGGCGGCATTACCTTATTGGTAACCGTTGTGAACTATATACGGACCATAAAATCCTGAAGTATATATTCACTCAATCCGACCTCAATATGAGGCAACGAAGATGGTTAGAACTGATAAAAGACTATGATCTCAGAATTCACTATCACCCCGGAAAAGCAAATGTGGTAGCTGATGCACTTAGCAGGAAGTCTTATAACCCCAATGTCCTAGACGGAGAAGCCCAACCCCAATTGACCAAGGAAGGCGAAGAGTTTGATTCAGGTCTGGTCAACAACGGAATTGTCACAAATTTAGAAGTAACCCCGTCCCTGACAAGGCAGATTAAAGAAGCTCAGAAGGGACATGAAAGCATGAAGGGAATCAAAGAGAAGATAAGGCTTGGAAAAAATGACAAAATGTACCGAAGATAACGAAGGCGTACTTTGGTTTGAAGGTCGTATATGCGTACTCGCCTGTGACGAGCTGAAGGGAATCATTTTAAAGGAAGCACACGAATCCCGATATTCTATACACCCTGGAGGAACAAAAATGTACCAAGACTTAAAAGATAAATTTTGGTGGCATGATATGAAAAGAGAAATAACAGATTATGTTGCCAAATGCGATATGTGCCAACGTGTCAAAGCAGAGCATCAGAAACCCACCAGACTATTGCAACCTCTCAAAGTACCCGATTGGAAATGGGATGAAGTCGGAATGGACTTCATTACCGGACTTCCAAGAACAAAGAAAGGCAACGACTCTATATGGGTCGTCGTTGATCGATTGACCAAAGTTGCGCACTTTTTGCCGGTTAAGACTACTTACAGAGGAAATCAGCTAGCCAAGCTCTACCTCACTCGGATAGTTAGTTTGCATGGTGTACCAAAGAAAATTATCTCGGATAGAGAAACTCAATTTACCTCTAGATTTTGGGAGAGATTGCATGAAGCTTTGGGAACCCGTTTAGCTTTCAGCACTGCATACCACCCTCGGACAGATGGTCAGACAGAGCAAGTAAACCAGGTCTTAGAGGATATGCTGAGAGCGTGTGTTCTAACATACGGGGAAAGTTGGGAAGAATGTCTATCCTATGCAGAATTTTTCTACAACAATAGTTATCAAGCAAGCCTGCAAATGTCACCATTTGAAGCTCTCTACGGGAGAAAATGTCAAACGCCTCTCAATTGGACAGAGACAGAAAAGGGAAAAGTTCTTGGCCCCGACCTTCTTCGCGAGGCAGAAGAACAAGTCAGATTCATACAAGACCGATTAAAAATGGCAGAGTCAAGACAGAAGAGTTACGCTGACACCAAACTAAACCCGGTGAATATGCTTATCTTCGAGTAACACCTTTGAAAGGAACTCAACGATTCAGCGTTAAGGGCAAACTGGCACCTCGATTTGTTGGACCCTTCAAAGTTCTAGGAAGAAGAGGAGAAGTCGCATACCAACTAGAACTACCACCGGAATTGTCAGAAGTCCACAATGTTTTCCATGTATCCCAGTTACGAAAATGTCTGGATCCCCCAACACAGCAAGTACAATATCAAGATCTCGATATTGGCAAAGACCTTACGTGTGGAGAGCAACCTGCTAGAATTCTCGAGAGTCAAGAACGACGCACCCGGAATAAGAACATCAGGTTCTATAAGGTTCAGCGGAATCACCATACAGAGGAAGAGGCAACTTGGGAAAGAGAAGATTACCTGCTGGAAAAGTTCCCTCATCTAATCCAATCTGTAGGATCTCGGGGATGAAATTTGAATTAAGGGGGGTAGGTTTGTCACACCCTGGTTTTCTAAAAGCCTTTGAAGCATGTCATTATCGCATGAAATCATAACCCGTCAGTCACACCCTACATAAGTATACGCATATACATGGGCAAACCCTAACGGCAAGCCCTAAATTAGTACGTCCACCGCAAGGAATATAGGCTCTAATGCTCCAGCACAACTCCAACACATCTTGCCGTCACCTAAACCCTAGAATGAGCTCGCGGGTGAGTCCCTTAATTAATTTTCCTCTCGGATAAAAACCCTAAAATGCATATCGTATGTGTTTTCCCTTATCGGAAAATCCTAGAAAAAATTCTAGGAACCACTTATAACCATGCCACACTTATTTATAAAATAAAATGTGGTAGTCCAATTCAAATATTCTTATTTACATTAAAATTTCAGCTGGAAGCAGAACTCCACTTTGAACTGCAACTCAATTAAAATGAACTCAAAAATTCTCATAAAATCACACCGTATTCCTCTTAGTACTAGAGCATCATATATGCAAAAATATACCAATGACCAGTGCAATGCAAGAATCTATTGTGACACGCATCAAACACCTTACCCAAAAATTCCTTCTCCATGCAAAACTAGGGGCTAACGTCCAAGGAAAAACTCCCATAAACTCTCAGAGCCCTCAGGTCACATCAGGAACCTAACCAAGCTTTAACCTCCGGGACAAAATTAACTGATGCCACCGTCCAGCACATCAACAGATAGCATGCCAACCTTGGCATCAACCCTTTTCCCGTCGATGCTGTAGTGTCGGTGCCAGGGACCCTCTGTAGCTCTTCGTCTACCTCTCGCAAGACCTCCCGACGCTGCCGTGCATGCTACACCACCTCGGGACGCTCCCTCAACACTTCATGCCGCCGGGTTCGCGCCCTGGCAAGTCCAGCACGCGCACTGGCATGCACCAACACGCGCGCTAGGCATCCAGGCGGGCACTGGCTTGCCGCTCGTCGGCAACGACGGGCCATATGCCGTTTCAGCACCGCCCAGTAGACCTCAGTACGCCACGACATGTCCTTTCTCTTCCCCGAGAACAGCACCGCTCTACTCCTCTCAGAGTCGCCCCGTCCCCAAGCCCGGACGCGTCCAGTGGCAGACCGTAGCAATCGACCGTGCCATCCGCCGCTAGCAGCGCCGTCCGACGACTCCCCGAGTGCCACGACGGTCGCTCTGCTCTTTTCTTCGCTATGCCACGCCAGGACCCAACTTCTCCCAAGCTGAGCAGCCGCTGACGGCGGCATTAGCTCACACCCTAGCTCCACCTATAAATGGCAGAACCGAGCAGCCGCTCCCCATCACTCAAGCTCTCCTCCCTTTTTCCTCAAGGAAAGTTGGCCTCCCCAAAATCATTCTCAAGCTCCTACCTCTCCTCACCCGCGCATTGCTTCGCCCCTGCCATGTTCCCCCGTGCCATGAACTAATCAAGCGCAGCTTAGCTCCTCGAGCCAATCGATTCTTCCCCGCTCCTTTCCCTACTCATTCCCGTCGGATTCCAGCACCAATCTAAAGCCAAACCTCATAAGCTGGGAAGCCCCAATTCCACTAGCGAGCCACCGCTGGCAACCATGCCTTTCCACCCCGGACAGCCGCCACTCAGTCTAAATACCGTGCAGAGCCCAATCGGTACCGGAGACGGTAAGCCGCTGCCACTTACGAGTGGGCCCCAACTTTGGCCAGGCCAACTACGGTGCATGGTGGTGGCGCCGTAGTCTTTTTCTGCCTCCACAGCTCAAGAAACGTTTTCCATCCTTAAGGAAGCGCACTCTGCTCTCAATGCCGGTTTTATTTTGACTCGACGCCGGTTCAACCGGTTCAGTACCTTCCAAGCCGGTTTTGTCAAATCTAGTACCGGTTCTGAAACCCTAGAACAAATTCCCGCCTTTTGGTTCAAAGGAAATTTCAAAATTTAAATCTCTAATAGCTAAAAACAGAAGGAGCTAGAATAGGGCTTTTCTTTCTTTTCTTTGAAAAGTGGCATGTGTGCTATAAAATTTATTTCCAATATCCCCGGGCACTACAACATACCATGTCGCACCATATGTTCACCAGACAAGGTGGTTTTTCCTTGATTAGTCACCATAGAACTTAATCATGTATATACTTCAATGTGCATGAGAAAGATCCTTGCATTTCATGCTAATGTACCCATGACCAAAATCTTTTCTTTTAACTTAAAAACCCCGAAATTGTGAACCTAGAGTTTACCAGGTATTCACCAATAGCATCCTCTGTGCTCCGGTACCATACAACCCTAGGATCGATAGCTCGGCAACCAAATAAGTGTATCTTTCCGGAAACCTTAAAACTAAGATGTTTAGTAGTCCATCATGCAAGCATCAATGCATATCACATCTGAGTTTATTCGAGGTTTCTCTGCCTTGGAGTTCATTCGATGTTTTCTTCCAACGTTTAGTTGACGGCGTGAGATGCGTGCGTCAGGATGATCCCAAATCACCTCCAAGTCCAGAGCAGGAACAAGAACTGCCAGGCAAGCTCTCCATCCTTGATCATGTTAAATCCCAAGTTTTACTAAATGGTATCTTGATTACGAAACATGCATGCTATGTTCTACGACCCGTTATTTCATGTAGTGAAGTTATAACCGATACTTAGCAAACCCTAGTCTGACCCTGTATTCCTTGTCACCCGAAGGACTACGTATTTCGGAAAAGCTACCGGAAACGTAGGGTAGATTATGGCTTAGCCCTGCAGTAGTTAAAAACTAGGGTTTTATAAAAAGGAGGTATTCTCTGGGAATTGAAGGGTGGAAAGTTATGAAAGGACAGTTGGGTCCGATGGTGCATGGAGGTAGGAACACCGATGGGTTGGGATGTTTCTGAAAAAGGATTTTCGGAACCAAAAACAAAATGGAGAAGTTTTGGATCCGAGTCGGAAATGAAGGGGGAAAGCAGGAAGGGTATTATTTGCGAAATAATGCCCGGCATGGTTCTCACAGTTCGACTACGGACATGGAGAGGAGTCCCTCTCGGATCAATTAAGGACCGAGCTAAGGTGTCGTTTGGCCAAGTTAATACCGTACGTCCACATGTCCTTTATGGGAAGGACTTGGCCTATTACCCGGTATGGTGCTATTGTGCGAATCCGTAGGCAGTGTGTAGTGTGCAAAGAGGTGTTGTCCTCTGTAGAGGGAGCTTCCTGAGACTAGGGGTTGTTCCCGCCACAAAGCTGGATCACCCCTCTACTTAAAGCGAGTAGGCTAAAATAACTAGAGTCGGTTAAGTCCATCTGGCGGGTTCGTCGCTAGGATTATCCCGGTGAAAAGTCCCGTTGTAATAACCCTGCCAATATGCATCGTGAAGTATACCCAGGGGAACTTACATCTTGTGGGTAAAGCCGTACAACCTCTGCAGAGTGTTAAAGCTATTCGAATAGCCGTGTCCACGGTCATGGACGAACTTGGTTGGGCCACACTATAGTAGACTAAGATCTTGGAAACCAAAATGGGTTATGGGTTTAAGGACGCGATCTGCCGTGTTCGCAGAGTAAGTATGAGAGCCCTGTGTAATGCGATTGCACGGGAGGAGTGGTTTCGGAGACTTCCGCAAGTTAGGCGAGAGGTGAGGTTATCAGATGAGACATCGTTCTGCATGGGGGCAGACGCGACCGACTGTTAAATGGTTGCAGGTTCTTGGAAAGGGACGAGAAGTTTGCAAAAACCGCTTTATCATCTATTTATTTACTTTTCAATGCAAAACTTACTTTCTCGCACAATATGACACATAGGTTAGAGCTACATCCTTGAATCGCCCCTGCATGCATATATCCGTGTTGAACTCCCCGGCAGAGGGCTTGCGAGTACATTCAATGTACTCACCTGGCTTGTTGATTTGGCCAGCAGAAGAAGAGTACCAGTCGGGAGATAGCGACAGCGACTTCGAGGCGTAGGGTTTTACTCCCAGTCAGTTGCCTGTGTGGATCGGCATATTGATGGGCTATCTACCATGAGTTTTATTTCTGCTGCAGTTGTAATCGGCCAATAGGCCATGTTTATATAATTAAGAACCTTGTCGGCAATCTATGTAATAAACTCGGTATTGTATGACTATGTTATCAAGTTGCTTGTGAGTGCTAGCCACTGATCATGGGACTAGCACAGTAAACACAAGGGTTTATCCGGCTTAAAAACCGGGTACGCCACATCTTGCTTGGATCACGTGGTGAAGATCTTCATGGTGGAATTGGGGCGTTCTCCGCTAGTAGATTGGTTCTTAGTGGCTTGATTCTTAATCTCCCCTGGTGGCTAGGATTTGGAGGTGTTTTGGTAGCCTCATCGGTGTCTCCTCCATAGTTCTTCATCCCCTTCTAATCCACGGGCCAAGAGATATTTTGTATTTCTTCATGCTGTTCCCATCCTCTCATGGTTCCAACACAACAAACAATGATCAGTTCTGAATTGAAATGAAGAAGCTATGTAAGATTTAGTGTTCCTGGCGGTGTGCAGTATGACCGTACCGGTACTACCAAAGCTTAGCTAAACTTTTGCAATCAGCCTCCAGGCACGATTTCATATTTTGGCCATAGAAAAATCATACGAACTCCAATTGAGGTGATTTTCAAACCGTTGAACTCATATTGATGAGCCTTACAACTCCCAACCACTCGATGCACAATTGGAGTTGATATGAATTTCTTGAAACACAAAAAATCCTAATTTGGTAATTGTAGCTTCTCCTATTTAGCCCGAAATTGATGCCAATTATCGTGAACTCCCCATCGAAGATGTATTCCACCTAATCCCTGTGAAGAAGACAGAAACAAAAATATTTTGCACAATTGATGTAATTATTAGTAGATTAGGCAATAGTTAGTGGGGTGGGTAAATCATGATTAAACATAAGGAAATAATGAGTACAAAATGGACTCATCCATTGCTTGGATGATACTGTGAGTGTGTGACTTAAGCACTAGGGAAAAATTGTGTACATGCGTCACTATAGGTTTGTTCAGCGAGATCACCCATACCGTCGAATGAAAAAACAAACCAACGGAGAAAACAAAAACCGTACACCCGTAGGCAATGTCAGAGTAAAGATGTATATGATATGGTTAAGAATATCAAATTTATGTATGGGAAGG
Source organism: Stipa capillata (assembly GCA_019208055.1). Classification (NCBI taxonomy): domain Eukaryota; kingdom Viridiplantae; phylum Streptophyta; class Magnoliopsida; order Poales; family Poaceae; genus Stipa; species Stipa capillata. The sequence goes on along the minus strand of JAGXJF010002016.1, from coordinate 83,171 downwards.
GGAGGAAAGTCAAGACCACACATGAGAAGACCATGTGGAAGAAGAGGTTGATATTCTATAACTTACCTTACTGGGACCACCTACAATTCACCACTTCATCGATGCCATGAACGTAGAGAAGAGTCTATTTGATAGCGTGACTAGTCTGTAATTGAATATAAAAGGTAAAACAAAGGATGACCTCAAAACATGGATTAGTTTGCTCAATCTGGGAGTCAGAAATGAGTTACACCCAAAAGAGACTGAAACCAGCCAAACATTCTATGAACTTGTTTGTTATACTCTATCTAGGGCTGGGAGAACATAGCTGTGCTAGTTTTGGCCTGCTATGAAAGTTCCTTCAAGCTACTGCTCCAGCATTAGAAGACATGTTTCGATGGGAGATTTGAAATTGATTGACCTGAAGTCTCATGATGGTCACCTATCAAGGTTCGAGAGGCAATCATGAGATTGTGTTCTTGTTTTAAAAAAATTTATCAGACGGTCATCAATCCCTTCAAACTAGATGCTCTTCAGGAGGAAGTGGTGAAAACTCTATCTTAGTTTGAGATGTATTTCCCCCATTGTTCCTCGATATCATGGTCCATCTCATTGTCCATCATATGAGAGAGATTAAGAAGTGTGGAACAGTGTTCCCACATAGCATGTACCCGTTTGAGCGATACATGTGAATTCTAAAGCACTATGTGTGGAACCGATCTCGGCCGGAGGGTAGCATTGTTGAAGGCTATGCAAGTGAAGAGGTCGTCGAGTTTTGCATCGACTACATGGCTGTGGTAAAACTGGTAGGTTGCCACAATCTCGCCATGAGGGGAGGCTTGGGGGTATTGGAATCATTGAGAAGAAACATAAGAAGCTTGGCCATGGTTGTAGTGGGCCCGTACATCAACCAACACAAGGCAAAGCACCGGAAGATTAATTTGAAAGTGACGAATGCTTGGTGAGGAAAGAGCACAATCGTCAATCAAAAGATGGTTATGTGAGCAACCTCATGAAGGATTCATGTTTGTTGCAAAGTAGAAATGTGCAATTATGAGGATTTCACAATGTGATGTATAATGTGCATTGGTTTGGTGTCAGAATTATGAAATTTCAACTTAGCTCATTCAAAATGTGAAACTAAAATAAAAAATCATTAAAGTGAAATCACTCAAAAATTTGAAAATATGACATTTAAAAATGCATTCAATTTAAAGTACAATCATTCGAAAACATGAAACTAAGAGAAAAGACCATTCAATCCAAAAGCCTGCTAAGTCGCGATCCCTAACACATCGCCATCGCCCTGAGCCCTAGCGCTGCCATCACCCGAGCCCCTCACTGACGTTGGCAGGCTGCCCCAGCGCCTCCTCGAGTGTTGCCTATCACCGACACTAGTAGGCTAGCCGAGCACCACTGCTGCCCATCGTTGTCGGTCTCCTCCCCGAGCCGCCGCCCATCATCGTCGGCCTACTCCCAAGCGAGCCACCTCTACCATCCCGCCCCTCTTTCCTAACTCATGGCCACCATCGCCCTTCTCTCCAAGCCGCCGGCACCACCGCCTCCTCCATCAACGGTGAAAATCTCATGGCCAAGGCCCTCCTTCTCCCTCCCTCTCTATTTTTTTAAATTCCATTAAATCTGTGTATTATGATTATGCAAAATTTGTTAGGGTTAGCACAACAAGAAGGTTTGCTATAATTTTTATTGATTAGGGCAACAAGAAGGATTACTATAACTTTTGTTCATTAGGGCAGCAAGAAGGTCGATTTTTGCTAGGGTTACTTAATTTTGTGAGGTCATGGTCATGTAGCACTTTAATTTGTACATGTTAACTTGTTTATATTGATTTTTAGCTAATGGTTATATTTTTAATATTGAAATCTAGTATTCCCTGAAGTTTTAGTGCCATTAACCTTAGAATCTTGCAAGAAGGTTGACAAAGACACTTGCCAAGTTCTTGTGAATGATATCTATACTTACTTCGTTGAATTTAAGGCCCGCATCAAATGAGCTACATTGAAAGTGGTTAACAAAGGTGTGGAAAGAGTTCAACTGTAATATCTAGAAGAACTTAGCCACAAAGGACGAGGAGCCCTTTGCCATGCACAAATGGATCGATTGCGAGATGTGGGCTCGACTTAAGGAGATGAAGGAAACTGAAGAATTTAAGGCTAAAAGTGTAGTGGCGAAGGCACTCATGGCCAAGAACATCCACCATCATAGAGTAGGTAGCTCTGAGTACGTGCCTAAGGTTGGGAAATGAATAGTGGAGGAGGAGCAGGAACATCTTAGTGACTAGCCGCTGCCATTTCTCAACATAGTTAGATAGCGTGCCCTTAATTGGTGATATGTGAGGAGGGATCCATGGTTTATGTCTTCTGACGCCACCTCCTTTGCAAGCCTCCACGCCTAGGAATTCTATACAAGATTGGCAAAATGTCGATTAACTATCTGATTTATAATATATCTATAACCTCATTCCAAGGTTTATTAACTTATTTAGCTCTTTCAAGAGAGTTTTCCATACAGTCCTCCCCTTGCGAATTCCAAAGGGAGAATGATGTACTATCTGTGGCCATTGGGACCAAGGAGCATCCAGGTTGCACCAGGGGAACAGGTACATACATTACCTGGAGAGTTGGATTCCCCTAGGACATACATCGGTACAAGAATAAGAGCTTGGCCAAAGCCGAGCGTGAAGAATGAGAAAGAGCTGCTCTTATAGAAGAAATCACTGATAGGGCGGAAGCAAGGGTTGATGGTCATATGAGAGCCCTGGAGAAAATGAAGGTCAGGGCCTCGCAACAAGACATTAATTTCCGAAGCAGACTCCCTAGTAATCAAAGGAGTAGCCAAGTCTCTACCCCTGGTGTTGACATTGAATGCGACATCACCTATCCTATCGATGTCATCCTAGTAAATATATATTTCTTTAGAACTCCACTTACAATATCCTTACAAGCTATATGTAGCTAACTATTCTATTTCACACCATCTGTTACCTCGAAGGAGATGACGAGGTGCAACTATTTGTGAGGCTTCTCGATGAGAGACCTTGGAGGTTGCAACCGCGATGGCCTATCCATCCAACGGATGCGACTTGATGCACGGTGTGCCAATAGCATGAAGGAACACAAAGGTCACTATAGACAGTGTATATGACACATGTAAGACCATTAAATTAGAGTTTTCTTCGAACGTGGAGATCACCAGACTAGGGCAAGTAGAAGGGACATTCATCTAGTGGCCCAAGAGGGATGTAGTCCTAGAGGACCGATGTACTCCATATATCAACCTGGTTGAATCACGAGAGCCAAACCTACCCACGCTTCCAGAGCAAAATGCTGCACCAAATGAGGCCACAAAAGTAGAAGCCCAAGGAGCACAAGCATCATTTGCACCCTAGCTTCCAACTAAGCCCCATTCATCTTTCAAGAAGGCGTCGAAGCCAGACACTAAGAGAAAGCGAGGCGCAAAGTAGAAGCCCAAGGAGCACAAGCAGCCACACTTTACATTGAGGAAGAGTTTCCTTTAGCACCATTGGCTGATAAATACATTGAAGGAGAGCCATGGGTCAAATCGCCAAAGAGGCTAAAAAAGCTACAAACTTATAGTAACGAGTTGCATGAGTACTACCTCAAAGAGGTGAAGAAGCCATCGAGACAATGGACGACGACAGTCAAAGTGGAATTCACTAAGGGTCATTTCCACCCGACTTTCAAGGCTATCAATTCTTTATGAACTTCATGGACTTATGGGAATTTTACAACCTCCATTCCTTGTAAGTATCGCTCATCAGATGGTATACACTATAAGTGTCTACAAGCACGGTCCACATTCGTGTTATATAGACTAATGCCACATATATGTAACTCCTACCTTCTCTATGCGTAGATTAATGAATGAACAATGTGGAAGGAAACACGTGGTCTCCGCTCGCACTAAATATCTTTGTCAATGAGTATGTGATAAACGCGTTGTTTGCTCAACAAGATAAGGAATTCATACTTCTTCTGTACAACCAAGCATAAATGCTACACTAGCTACATTCATTTAAACTTTACCCCCACTAAATAACCTTTGTTCACTCATGGCAACATAACTATATGAAGGGATCATTGGATTCTCATTGCCACTATACCACACCATCCAAGGGTCATGTACTTGGACTCATTATTGCAATGCACTTTGACATGTAACTACTTGGAAGATTTCTCAACAAGCATATGTCCAACATACATAAATCTACCGTTCACTCCTTTTACTTTGCCATGCTTAAGGCAAACCATTTTGATTCATTTTTGGCCTAAAAATACAATTTACATATCTCAAAATTCCCAAATCTCACCCAGATCATCCCACAACATATATCAAACATATACTCGTACACATTGACATTCACATCACATTTCAATTCAAAAATAAACTCAAGTAAAAAGAAATTAGAAAATTAAAAAGTACATCAATCATTTGAAATGAGTTTGTAATACATTTAAATACACAAGTATATGTCATTAAAAATGATTCATTCGTCGGTTCCATCATGGTAGAACATGTCATTTAGTTTGATTATGTTCGCAACAATGAAGCCTGCCAACTGCGATACAATCAGGGCTAGGTCCGGCTTTTGCAATTCCGTCACGGCAATAGGTGCAACATGTCGATATGAAGATCATACTGCTATCATATACAAGAAGATGAATACAACACAATTATTGGAATGTTTTTCATACCTCGGTGACTATGGCTTTGTTCTCGACAGCTTGACCCCTGAGAAGGTTCATGTGGTGACAAACATGGAAGCCACACAAATTGCTTAAGACAGGCTATTGGTGGCACTGAAAAAATATAGTTGGACTTGGTTTAATTAAGTTTTCTAGAATTCATATTATGAAGTGTAAATATGTGCAACTTGATACCTACCAAAACGTTGAAGAAATTGGATAGCTTAGTAGAGCCCCCCCACCTTGGCTTTTTTTCCTCCACTAGGGTAATATATCTTATTCCGTTCTGGTGCAAAAACCGACTGCGATAATAAACTATCTCAGTCAGTTCCGGTCCAAAAACTGACTAAGATAAAGCAACATTTCAGTCGGTTCGTTAGCGCAACCGGCTAAGATAACATAATGTCTCAATCGGTTCGTCAGCCAAACCGACCGAGATAAGTTAACCACCAGTCGATCACAGTTAGCATAATATTTATAGACTTGATATATAATTTTGATAATATTCAAAGAATTCAAATGTAATTTGGATAATATTTGTAAAATTCATTTAATATTTATAGAATTCATATATAATTTGGATAATATTTGTAGAACTCATTTAACATTTATAGAATTCATATATAACTTTGATACTATTTATAGAATTCATATAAGATTTGGATAATTTTTGTAGAATTCATATAAAATTTGTAGATTCATGTATAATACAAATAATACTAGAGGAATTCATTTAATGTTTGTAGAATTCATATAAAATTTGGATAATATTTTTAGAAGTCATATAAAATGCTAGAAATAATATTACATAAAATATTACAAAATTATTACTTCTTTATGATTGTTGTGTTTATAGGGAGCCGGATCAAGCGACACTTCTTTCTTGACGCTTCAAGCAATTAATTTTATTGTATTCAGCCTGATTCACTACATTTTCAACTTTGACAATACTCCTTTTGGAGTGCATAACTACGTGTCGCTTCTTATTCGACTGGTCGATGATGTAGAAGACTTGATGAACTTGTTGTGTAAGGATGAATGGTTTGTTTTTGTAGCCAACACGTACTAGGTTCATAGTAATATGGCTTTTGTTGTCTAGTTTCACCTGCTTTTTATTAACCCAGCAGAACTGAAACAAGGGGATTTTAAAATTATCCCTGTAGTCCAGCTCCCAGATCTCATTTATGTTCACATAGTACAATTGTTTCGTGCCATCTATTTCTGGAGCATCTATGCAAATCCCGCTATTCTGCACCGTATTTTTCATATCTTGACCTTTGGTATAAAATGTGTACCCGTTGATTTGGTACCATTTCCATATAATGACCAACCATGTTGGGCCTCTTGATAAACATGTCAGTGTATCACTTGAAGGGATAACCAAGAGTTTTTCTTTGAATCATTCATTGAACTCGGAATTGTGCCATTTCGTGATCCAATCAACTAAGCATGTTGGATTCTATTATTGTATGTACCTATATTCCTGCATATATGGAGACACTACGGCCATGTGTTGTAAAATCGTCAAATGGGCTTGAGCATATTAAATTTGAACCGGAGTGATTACCTTCCTTCAAATGGTCCCAGCACCATGTAGTCTACCCTCATCGCAAGATCGAGGCAGGCCTATCGATTGAAGATGCGCCATTTAGTTAATGTAGAACTCAATGACCTCTTCCATTGCACAGCCTACGATGATACTGCCTACTGGGCGAGATTGGTTCTGAACATGGTGATTCAGAATCTCAGGTAGTGCTTGAATGGGTACATGCTACATCTAGTTCATCAAGACTCATGACCTTCTTAGAAATTGTATTGAAGAAACCATATAGCTTCATGAGAATCTGTCGAACATTCATGGTAGAATATTTATAATTGCGACTAGAAGCATTTGTGTCATAAGCAAATGAAAATCATGAGACTTCATGCTAATTAATTTCAAATCTTTCATTGCGACAAGTCTCTTAATGTTGCCGGAGTAGCGGGATTGAACTTTGATACCATGCAAGTACTCATATAATTTATACAAGCAAGAGGAATGAAAATTTTCCATTCGTGGTTTTCTATGGTCCTAACTCTAGTTCGATTCCCATATCTTCCATGTCGTGCCGTGCGTTTAGATCGTCTTTTGTTTTGTTAGTCATGTTCAGTAAGAGACTCATTATGTTGTCGCACACATTCTGAACGAGCTTTTTCTTTGCTCTACCTCCATGTTTAAACTTTTTCTTTCGACCATGACTTTCATGTTCTTAACCTGATCATGGATCTCCATACCACTTTTAATCTTTGGTTCTGAGTCTTTCTCATAGTTCTATCAAATTCATCAGCCACCTTGCAGTACCGGTGATCTCGCTGAAAGAACCATACATTAATAGTGCAAAGTACACACCAATTTCATTACTGAGTTATTTTGGACATTGGATAAGTATTAACATGATGATATTCTTCCATTTCATACACGACCAAGTAGAAAGATTGTACATCTAGAGATTCACGTGCCAAGTGCTGTGTCGGTTGCTTATGTTGCCAAACGGGTTCATTCCATCAATACTCGATGCAAACCTTACACTCTTCGTTTCTTTACCAAACGTAACATACCTCATATTAATATTTCTTCACTGTAGAGAATCGACGAGGTGTCTTAACATTCCATCATCTGTATGGTCCTTTGCGTGCCGATGCATCAATTTAGCCTCCTTAGAGTTTGCATATAAGCGCTTCAAATGGGAAATTATAGGCAGGTACTATGCAACCTTAACAAGAGTCTCCTTTCTCACCTCCATACCATTCTCGCCATCATCACCGTCATTCTTAGCCTTGTATCGAGAAGTTTTGCACACCGAACATATTCTTTATGGTACAACATACGGTCATTCGAATATGCATTTATTTTCTGTACTTCCATTTCCAAGGGACATAGAACCTTCTTAGCTCTATAAGTAGTTTTTGACATATGGTTTTCCTTTGTAAGCATGTCCTCTAACAAAGTTAGGAGCAACGAGAAGCTCCTATTGGTCCAATGGCTGCTTGCCATCAGTTTCAACCATTCTAGCATGCCGGGCAACTTTTTATACTTGCAGTTTGGGTACATAGGTTTCTCCGAATCTTCCAACAAGCCAACAAATTAATTGTACTTCTGACCATTCTTACAGTTTTCTTCAACATCATGCAACATCTGATCTAGGTCATTGTTGGATACCACGACATGTCATCTTGCGATGCGTCCTCTTGTGACGCACGGACGTCATCAAACATCTGGTCCAAAGCTGTGCTATTGACAGGATCAGGCATGTTGTTGCCTTAATCCATGTTTTTGGGACCTTTCTTTTATGATCTGATCTTTACCGTGTCTGGTCTAACATGTATACCCCTTCATGAATCCCCTCCTGATCAAATGTGTTTAGATCTGTGTACGGTTCGTGCAGCTCTTAAGATTTTGCAGCCATAGCCTTGACAACAGATCCACATGTTTCTTCTATTCAAACTATCTTGTTCTGCTGCTTGTAAGAATGTCGAGACGCCATCGACGGACTCTTTGCTCGCACGATTCTTGACGTACATCCTCCATTGATCCATCTACAACACATGCATATATTTCACATTAATTACATGTATGTTCATGGACACAGTATAAAAATATAACAAAATTATATGCATATTTATTTAATAAACTAACCTTAAAATTCTCTAAAATGAATTTTTTACAATAAGTTTATATTAAAAACACCTTAAATTTGCAACACTACCTAGCCAAGCTACAACATGCATTCAATCACTAGTACAAAATCGTTCATCTAAGACGCCTTATCCGAGGCAATTAGGCTAAAACGCCTCTGGTAACTGATATCTGAGACGGTTACCACAGTTCAATCGCCCGATAAAGACTTTGGGAGCAACCGCATCGGATATAAAGTCATCCGAGGTGGTTCTTATGTCGTAACCACCTCGAATATATATCAGAGGTGGTTGTAGGTGCATATCCTAGGCAGTTATGTATTTACAACTACCTCGGATGTGTTCAAAACCCAAAATTTCAGAATCCCGCCAACTCTGAAGTTTCAAAACCTGAAATTTTAGAATTCCGTGGGGTATATAATTCATCACCTCAGTGCATCTCTCCACTCAGATCTACATCCAAAATTTCTTCTTCTCCCTTCCACTCTCCTCTCCTCCCTCCCTTCCACCCTTCTCCTCTCATCCTTCCCATCAAAATCCATTGCAAGGAGCATCTCCTCTTCACGTCCCCATCCTCGTAGCAACATGACGGAGGCTACACGGGAGTTTGCTCGGATTCGAGGTAAGGAAGGTCCTCCCGACTCAAGATTTGTGTCTTTTTGGCTCATTTTTGAAAGATTCCTAAAAAATTTATTTTTAAAATTTTTCACATATTTTTCTAGCAGCTCTACTCCTTCACGGTTCGGAATCCACAAATATTATTGCATTTGGAGCTTGGAAAGAAGTTGAACAGAGGGTTGAAAGATGCGGTTTTTCATTCGGAGGGACAAAGGTCTATCTTAGAGGGCAAATTTAGAGGTTTATCAGATGCGCCTCGTCGATAGCTTCATTTTGAGTGATCGTGGAACCAAAACGGACATCTTATACAAAAGTTACAGTCGTTTTAGTGAAACCCTACCCGGCAGTGTGCCGGGTAGGGTTTTTTTGAAAACGGCTGGTATCTTATCCGAAGCAGTTGTCTTATGGAAACTGTCTCGGATATCAGTTATCCGAGGCGGTTGTATAATTGCAACCGCCTCAGATATCAGTTATCTGAGGCAGTTGAATAATTGCAACCGCCTCGGATATATGTTATCTGAGGTGGTTGAATAATTGCAACCGTCTCAGATATCTGTTATCCGAGACGGTTGTATAACCGCCTCTGATATGTGCCCATATCCGCAACCATTATTTGGAGGCGGAGGTGATAACCGCCTCGGATGATCTATTTCAACCGCCTCGGGTAAGCTTTTCTGTACTAGTGAATATGTGCAATAAATCTAACCAAACATTGGACACTTGCATTGTAGGCTGTTTGCTCGAAAGGTATAAATGATTGTGAAAACTATTACAGCCGGTTTAGGAAAGGAACCGACCAAGATAAGTTCTCAACCGGTCCAACTAAAGAAACTGATTAGATTAGCACATATATTACAGTCGGTTTCACATAATGAACTAGCTAAATTATTTTACAGCCAATTCATTCATATAATTAGTTGAGGTGATGTATTATCTCAGCCGGTTAATTTTTTCAGTCCGTTGTCTGAGGAACCGGCTAAGACTGCTGTTTTTCGTGTCTGTTTTTCTTTAACCGGTTGAGATGTGGGGTCTAAAAAATTTATTGTTATAGCAGTGAGGTGTGTTGCCTCCCTTTGCGTAGGCCGATGTGCATGAGGAAACCAATTTTTACTCCCGAGCAGAAATGCTCTCAACATGAAGAAAACTTTAGGCGTTTCAATTTTTCTAGAAAACAATACATTGCAACACCATACTCGTTTATAAAATTTCATGAAAAAATATAAGTTTTGCGAGTTGTGTAGAAAAAACAAATTCGATGCTGAAAGAGCATCTAGGCCCTTAAGTGGTTTTGATGGTTAATGGCAACTCAATCTAGGATCTAACATTTACAATGAGTGTAAGTAGGTTAAATAGGTTCTAGGAAGAAGGGTTATCAAGGGAATGATGACCAGCCAAAAGTTCAAAGGTGGTTTCTAGGACAAAGGAATGGCTGTGCTAGGCAGCTGTGTCACAGCTGTGAGGAAGCCGGTGCTGCGCAAGGAGTTCCAAGCAAGGTGATGGTGGCTTGATGCGTCAAGGGCCATAAATACAGTAGGTGGCAGGTAAAGCCTAGATTTGCTAGTTTCTTTGAGTCCATAGGAAACACCCATACTATCAAGAGGGATGAAGTAGTAATAATCTGTGGAGGATCTTTTGCTCAATGCTCAGGGTGTTGGACAGTGGCACTGATGCTTTGAGGTCAGTGGCCATGTGTCAACAGTTTTGCACAAGTGTGAAATTGGTTTTTGTTAGCACTCTGCAGTGCTAGCAGTAGAAAACCCTAGGGGTTAGAGTCACCGGTGCGACACAGCTGTGTCACAGGTGGTCTAGCGCTCTATGACTCAGGTACATCTCTGTACCAGGGGAGAGCTTGTAAATGCTAAGGGACCCGCACTGCGATGGTTTGTCTGTAGAGTTAGAAGACTGTCGGAGGTTCTCTCCTTATTAGGGATCAGAGTAGTTGTATGCTGAGGGCATGTCATGTGCCAAGACCGGGCTGAGTAGTACTGCTACGTCAGTTAAGGGTTCACCTGTGTCAGCCTCCAGTGACACAGGTGTTGGTCTGCCCGAGCCAGTTATAGATTGGGCGTAGTGTGTAGCTGTGTCACCGGTGTCTGTCACCGGTGGCTCACTTAATCCTACGTGGCAACAGTGTAATGGTCGGGTTCCTGCGAACCCTATATACAGGGGACCGGGGGAGGTCTTCGAGCTTAACCAACCAAGCAACCAATCATTCAAGCTAGCTCAAACCAGTAAAGCACATCCTGCCGTTGCAAGCCTCTTTCACTCGGAACAAAAGCAAACCTTCCTAAGAGAGTTAGAGTCCTTGAGCAAAAGAGCATTTGGTTCCTCCTAGATTCGTTGCTGCTGAATCTATTACTCTTCGAGTGTGTACTCCTAGACGAGCGTAGGAGTTGCTGGTATCACCCAAACTTGTGTGGGCTAAACCAGTAGTCTGTAAAGGTGATCTGAAGTCTACCTGCTGCAAGGCAAAAGGACTTCCACAAGCAAAGCAAGGGACCTGATCGTCACGTACTCGGAGAACAAGCACGATTCAGTGCTGCCTATCTCTTCGGAGTAGTCTCTCCAATGGAGACGTACCTCTCTGAGAAGAGCAGGTAACTTCGGTGAAAAACATCTTGTCTCTAAGTACTTACTACATTTCTTAGAGTACTTGCTATTCTTGCATGCTTGTGTGATCTTAGACTTATTCTGTTCATTTATTGTAGATCTGCTTTTTACCTGTGCTATCTTAGCTGTGTCACAGTTGCTATTGATCATATCTAACACCTGTGTCAGCTACCTGTTACACAGCCAGCTAGGTTGCACATTATTTCTAAGTCCTTAGTTCACCTGTGTTAGCCACCTGTGTGACAGCCACGTGTTAAATCATACTTAATACCTTGCCTGCGCTGCTCATCTTGTTGGGGAATGTGCTACGCAAAACAAAAATTTACCGCGCACAATCCACCCCAAGATCACTATCGAGGTGCAGGCAACGAGATCATACCTTCGACGATCACGTCAATGCAGCGGAGAAGTTGACCGATGTCGATGAAGTCCGCAGACTCCCGCAGCTAGGTTATACCTCCCAGCCGCGAGAGCGATCTCCTCGCGAATAGTTCGCCTGATCGAACGCCAAAGTATACGACGTCTCCGAGGTATCCACGCGTACCGGATCAGCGACACTGTGGTAATGTGTGGACCAGCACACAAGAACAGTGGGGATCTACGAGAAGGAGAAGCAGCAGCGCGCCGGCAGCTGTACTAGATCCAATCTAGAAGAGAGAGAAAAAGAAGGTTGTGGCCAATCTAGAGATGGCCGGCCTAGGGTTTAGGGCTGCTTCTGGGGCTGCCTCTGGGGCTGCTCGGGATACCCTTTGAGGTGCCCTGCTCCTCTATTTATAGGGGTTGGGGCAGCTCTCCCTAGGCAGGTGGAGTCCTACTCCAGCAGGGATACCCTGTTGGAGTTCGAGTCCAACTCCACCAGAACCTTCTAGAACCTTCTAGAACTTCTAGAACCTTCTAGAATTTCTAGAAACCTTCTAGAACTTTCCGGAACACTTCCGGACATCACCGGAACCATCCGGGACCTCCCGGAACACTTTCAAGATCATCCTAAACACTTTCAAAACCCTTCTCTCTCGTTCTCCATAAATTGTAGCATTCCTAAATGTCGCTAAAACGTTAAGCGTGTGACCCTATAGGTTCAAGTATATGTGGACATGTCCGGAACACCTTCCGGTCAATAATCGTCAGTGGGATCTGGACACCCATAACGATTCCCACATATCATCGAAGATCTTTATCGAGCGAACCTCGTATTACTGCATATCATCCTTTTGCCTCACGATACGTTACACAACCCGAGGCGAGAGTTTGACGGTATCCCTGTGATCAACTCCTTGATCACCATACCTAGTTATCCTCGTTACCGGTTTGTACTCTTTTCTCGTTTCCGTATTCCGGTATCCCCGTGACTAACCTTTTAGTCACAATACCTGGCCAGGCGATGCTGGACACCGTAATACCGAGTGGGCCCAGAGTGTATCTCTACATCGCCGGATGAGCAAATCCCAGTCTTGAGATATCTAAAACCACGATATACTTTCTGGTGTACCTGAAAGTCACCTTTATAATTACCCAGTTACGGAGTAACGTTTGATGACCCCAAAGCAACCATCCAGTATCCGGGTCTACAATATTCTCATGGTCTAAGGATGCAAGTAAACGTTAACACATAATGAGAAGATACTGACAACATATTGACGAAGTGATCTCGCAGTATCTCATAAGGGGGTCTATCCAACACCATTGTTACCCTAACAATGTATTCCCATTATTGCCGGCATCCTTGTTACATTAACAATGCCCATGATCAAGAAAACAAGACCATCAACAATACATGAGCTGGTCTAGAGGCCTGACTAGGGATCTGAATGGTGTTTATTATTTCACACATGCAATTAGGTTTTCCTCTGAATCTCATATTCAAGAACCAATGCAATTCTAGGATAGAACATAAACTTAATCATGAACATGAAAATAGAATAATAACAACTTTATTATTGCCTCAAGGGCATATTTCCAACACATCTGTTACACAGTTAGCTCACTCTGCTTCTGACTAAGGCCTAATCTGTTCAACAAAGTTAAAAGAAGTAACTTTAATTAGCCTCCTATTCACCCCCCCTCTAGTCGGCACTTTCGGTCCTTTCAATTGGTATTAGAGCCAGGTTGCTCTTTGATTTGGCCTAACAGCCAGAGTTAAAGGATGTCGGGCTATGAGGGTAAAATACCTATCTTTAATGGGACTAATTATGCTATCTAGAAGAGAAAGATGCAAATGCATCTTATTGCTATTGACCCAGATGTATGGGAAGTTGTCTGTACAAGCTACAGGTTAGAAGACAACATCATACCTACCATAAGTGACAAGAGAAATATTCAGAACAATACTAGAGCTGCCACAGCAATCTTCATGGGTCTGCAGGAGCATGACTTCAACAGAGTCAGCACGATGGATTCTGCCAAGGATATTTGGGATACCTTGGAACAGATCTATGAGGGCAGTGACACCCTAAAGAAGTCAAAGAGAAGCCTTCTGGAATCAACATTGGAGAGATTCGAGTATGAGCATGGTGAGGACATCAACTCTCTGTTTTCAAGACTCACAATCATCACCAACCAGTTGAAGACCTTAGGCTCCAATCGGGTAGAAGATGAAGATGTTGTGAAGAAGTTCTTGTCAGTGCTTCCTAAAGCCTACAGAACTCTTGTACTCATGCTGAAGGAGAAAGATGGGTTTGACAAGATGAAGCCCATAGAAGTGTTAGGAGGGATCCTAACACATAAGATGGAACTCAAGCAAGAAGGCAAACAAAGCTCTTCCCAAGCAGCTAAGAAGAATATTGCCTTGAAGACCACTGCTTCAACGTCACAACCTGAGAGTGACAGCAGTGAGGAACTCAATGAGGAGATGACCAGTAGAGAAGAGAGTGAACTCATCCTCCTCACAAGAAATTTCAGAAAGTTCTACAAGAAGAAGAAGCAGTTCGAGTCCAATAACAGATTCAAAGGGAAGAGGCTGTCCAAAGACAGCAAGTGCTTCGAGTGTGGCAAGGAAGGCCACTTTGCTGCTGATTGTCCAAGCAAGAAAAAGGACAATAGTCAGTACAGGAAGAAGAAGAAGGACTTCCATGGAAAGAAGAAGACCTTCAACAGCAAGCATCCAACTTACTCCAAGAACAAAGCCGCTGCTAGGGCTTATGTTGGACAAGCTTGGGTGTCTGAGGATTTAGGCTCAGAAGGAGAGTCAAAAGATGAAGATCAAGTTGCTAGGATTGCCATCAGTATGGCTAATATACCCAGCTGTGACACAGCCAGGTCACACAACTGTGAGATCAATGCTGAAACCGACCAACTGCCATCCACTTCTGCCCCTGTGTGTCTCATGGCCAAAGGATCAAAGGTACTTACTGAAGATGACTTTTCTGATTATGCTGAACTAATGGGCATTCTTGAAAGAACAGATAAGGCCTATAGCAAGGAGAGGAAGGAGAACATATCCTTAAGGGATAAACTCAGGGAGCTGAGTGAATCATATGATGAGGTTACAGATGACAGGGAAAATCTCAGGCTGAACCAGGAAAACCTGGAAATAGCTCATGAAAAGCTCAAGGCAGCTCATGAGCAACTCATTAAGGAGCACTACAAGAGAACTGAGATACTGTGACGAAAACGCTCATGACGGTGGTTGGAAACGTCACAGAAATACGTAATGTGTGACGTTTTATACCTAACGTCACTGATTCTCACAAATCCGTGACGGACACAGAATAACCATCACGCATTAATCGAGAAAAACGTCACTAAATCACCTCAGCCATTGGGTACCGCCTGGCTACCAATTTCTGTGACGGTTTGATAATTTCTATGACGAACGTAGTAGGGTCACATAAGGTTACAAATCGGTGACACTCATATATTCGTCATGTAATATTTAGTGGTGGGAGCTGTCATCTATTCGTCACGGATTATTGATCAGTGGGACCTACGTGTCATTGGTGCGAAGAAATAAGGGAAATTAGGAGAGGCTGGTTAAAAATAAAAAATGGCCCGAGAGGGGAGTCGAACTCTTTCTATGACGAACGTAGTAGGGTCACATAAGGTTACAAATCGGTGACGCTCATATATTCGTCATGTAATATTTAGCGGTGGGAGCTGTCATCTATTCGTCACGGATTATTGATCAGTGGGACCTACGTGTCATTGGTGTGAAGAAATAATATATTCGTCATGTAATATTTAGCGGTGGGAGCTGTCATCTATTCGTCATGGATTATTGATCAGTGGGACCTACGTGTCATTGGTGCGAAGAAATAAGAGAAATTAGGAGAGGCTGGTTAAAAATAAAAAATGGCCCAAGAGGGAGTCGAACTCATGTCCTCCCCCGTGCGTGCGCAAACGGTTACCAGTAGGCTAGTTCAAATGATCTGTTATCTGTTCAATGTTTTTTTCTTATAAGATGATCAGTATATATGGGACTACGGAGGAAAAAATCAGTGGGACCGGTGGTCGAACCCGTGACCTCCCGCGTGCGTGCGTAAGGGCTTACCAGTAGGTTAATGTTCGGTTGCTGAAGTATGTGGATTAATTTAATTTGTTAAGGCATCAGCAGTAAACGGTATATAAAATCAGCCGGCGGCGCAGATTACTTCTTTCTTCCCCGTTCGTTCGCTCCCGTTCGTCAGTTCCCGAATCCCCTTCCCTCACCTCCTCCCAAATCTCATTTCCTCACTTCTCTCCCATCCCTTGGAGTGCGCCGCGCCCCCGCTGCTCTCCCCCGCCGTCCTACCGCGCCCCCACTGCTCTCCCCCGCCGTCAAATCCCGCCCCCGCTGCTCTCCCCCGCCACCCCCGCCGTCCACGGCCACGCCCCTCGACGGCTCCGCTCACGGCAGCTCTGGCGCATCGCGTCGGCTGCTTGCCCCCGCCGTCGGATCTGCGCCGACGACGCGTCCGGCCGCCGGAGGAGGTGGAGGTGGAGCCGTTCCGGCCATTTCCCACCCTCGAGCGGCCAGGTGGAGGTGCGCTCTTGCAGGGATGGATGGGAACTCAAGGGATGGAAGGCTCGTTGCTGTCGCCGTCCTCACGCCATGTTGAGGCGCCGTCGCCGTCCTCACGCCATTTCCCGCCGTCGAGCGCCCAGATCCGTGCAGGGATTGAAGGCTGGATGAAGGCTCGATGCTGCAGTGGGCTGGGCTTGTGTGGGGAATTCCCTTGTGTGGAATATATACATCGCAATGTTTTTTAGTTTTGTGTAGTGCTCAACTCCACTCAACAGTTGATGCTTTGTTGATTTTTGTTCTGTTGTATAATTGAATTTGATGAAATTTGTTGTATAATTGTGAATGAAGACATTGTGAACTCTTGGTCAAGACATTGTGAATGAAGATGAAATTTGTATATAACTGTATTGTGAATGAGGATGCAGGTGCCCATTGTGGTCAAGACATTGTGAATTTTGCATGTCAGATGATGTAATACTTGTGAATGAAGATTATGTTTTCATTCATCCTGTGAGATTTCAGTTACTTTGCGGAGACAGCTACTTGATTTCAGTTGTACCGAATCCATTTCACATGAGAGATATATATGACAAGTTGCGTACTGATCCTGACTACCAGAGATCTCTTATGTTTGCGACAGGGAGGCACCTGGGAATTCCAGGCACCTGACTATGAACTGGCTCATAGGGGCAGTTGTTTGGACTTTGTAGTCTGTTCCTCCCCTGTGCAAATCATTTAGATTTTCTTCTCAAATTTCAGTTTGGTGGCATATGACCCTAAACAACCTGGAAATGCTACGGTGATTCAAACAAAATTTACTTAAGTAGAGACAAAAAACTGTCAAAATATGGAGCCATAAAGTGACACACTATATATTACATATGCAACACAAAGTCTCATTCAAAACTTTGGCTATATATTACATATGAAAGTTGGCTATGCTCCCATTCAAAACAGAGGATAACAGATAGTAGGAAAACAATATCCTGTTGAGGTTGCTACAAAATTTTGAAGTGGTCACAATTAGCACAACTCAGCATAGCTCCGACAAAAGTATTCTTGTCCATCCTAAGTCCAGGACACTTGTGCAATCAGGCGCAACAGTGAGACATGTTCCCGGACCTCTGATGCCTGCGTAAATCAGATTCTTGTTAGCTCTACTCTGATTGAACAAAAAAGAATTCAAGGGGCAGATTACTACCTGAGTAATTCTATCCACAATACAGTCATGTACTAGCACCTTCGCTGAAATCCAATTGACGAGCAGCCGGCAGTGTTGTGCCATCTCCATGAGCTTCAAACAATAATCTTGTAAATTCTCCTTGGATAGGTGGAACAAAACCTGATGGATACTCTCCAAATGCCATAGCTGGTGGATTTATATTACCAGCACAATCAAATTCCGAAGGGCTAACTGTGGATGGAATAAACACTGATTCCTTTGCGGGATGGTTTGTACCTTTTCCTGCACATTTGTGTATATATAAGAAATAGAAACGAAACCTTGCTACTTACTCGCACATAACAATTAAAAGTACCTTTTTTTTGCCATTCTTTCCCCTCTCTAGCACATCTTTTGATCTTTTTTTCATTGGACCTTGTATTCGTTCGGGAGCTCTAATGGACACCGGTATTTTGGCAATATCTTCAGTAATTTCGGGGGAACTTTCAGAGTCCTCATCTTCATCCAAGTTGAGGTTGCTAAGTAAATCATGTGCTTCCGAAGCCAACTTATCAATACCTTCGTTAAGGTATGTAAGGACCTCCTTTGAAGTTTTACACTTCAATGCAAGTGACATCATCTTTCGAGAAGTATGTGCAAACATGGATTGTAGGCTATCATTCATACTCGTTTTGGTTGTAAAGATTTCATGTTTTGCATATTTTGTCCATCTATTCAATATGTACTGATTTGGCAAGGTGATGATATTGCAGCATGTGAAAACTTTATGCGCGTGCTTGCATAATATACCATGAGTGTACGCGTGTTGAACTTATACCATGAGTGGATGAGCCGTGGGCAGAGAGGGTTCCGGCGGAGGGGCCGCCGTGTCTGTTCCTTCGTCCGGTGCCCCGTGGCCATCGTCTTGCTGCTGCGCCATCGCCATCTAGAGGCGCCGTCGCCGTTTCTCTTCTCTCCCCTTGCCTTCCCCTTTTACTGTGATAATTATCACGGCTTTCCCCTAACTGCCACACTCCCATCACCCATCATCGCACAGCCCAGAGACACTGCCGAGCAGCAGAGCCCTCGCCTCTCGCTCCGCCCCGCGCACGCAGAGAGGAAGACACAGCCGCAATGGCGCGCGCCGACGCTCTCTGCTTCGCGCTGCTCTGCCTGCTCGCGGCGCACCCCGCCGTTGTCGCGCACAAGTCCCTGGCCCCGGCCGCCGCGCCGTCCACCACCACGCCGGCCGCTCCCGCCAAGAAGACGCCGGCCCCCGCCGCCGCCGTCCTCACGCGCTCCACCGTCCACCGCGTCTACCCACTCGCCGCCTCCCTCACGCGCTCCATCGGGGCTGCCTCGAGGTCGATGATCGGGACTCGGGGCTGGCTCGAAGATGACGATCGAGAGGAGGAGGTGTCGGGGCTGGCTCGCCGACGACGATCGGGAGGAGGTGTTTCCCGCGTCTTCCCTCGAAGAGCTCGAACGTTCCGATGAAACCTGGGATTGGATTCGGGATTGGGAGCTAAACGATTGAGACTGCTTTAAGATTTGTGCTGCCAGGTGTCAAAGCTCCAACTTGGTCTCCCGATCAGCGATAAACGACCCGGTCGCATAGGATTTCCTTCCCTGTAACACTAGTTTTAAACATCGTAGATTTGTTATTAGATATTGAAGAAAACTCCACTTTTCAACCGTGAGCTATTGAAACAGTCCACTAAAAAACTTTTCCCTCCACTCAAAAACAAATTTCCCTCCACTTTTAAATTTTTTTTACTGCATCCTCTCAGTGTCCCCACCCGTCAGACACCCAGGTAAATAATTCTCTCTTTTTTTCAGCCGATTCCACCCATTTCCCTCCCTTTCGATCCGGAATTTTTGATCCCCAACTGCCCCACGACTGCATCCAGCGGAGGAGCCCGTCGGGTGCTATCCACCGCCGGCGCGCACCATCCCTGTAGCCGCCGCCGCCACCTACAGCTTCACCCCCATGGGGCCTCTACCAGACGCCGCTCGCGCGCTCTCCGCAAGGACCGACCACGACGACTGCATCCACACACGGCCGAGCCGGCGAGCAAGCCCCCACACACGGCGAGAAAATTTGCTGTAGACAGTAGCATTTGAGCCAAAACCACACTTGCTGAACTCTGAATTTTGCCATGTAGGCGAGCTCTTACAGGGGCTACGAGTCTTCCTCTGCTCCTAGTTGCAGGAAAGACAAAGGCTGTCGCAAGCGGCTGACGGCGCAGAAGAGGAAGGAGATCAAAGAAGCGTTTGATCTCTTCGACATCGATGGCTCCGGTATACACGCAATCCCCGCTGAATTCCGATGATGCTCGCTCTTTCCGATGAGAATTCACCAATTCGTGCATGGCAATATATCTCATCTCTTCCTTTTGTGCATGCACGCTGCAGGCACCATCGATGCAAGGGAGCTGAACGTTGCAATGAGGTGTGCTTGATTTCGTCCTTGCAAACCTGTACCGATGTGTGATTCAGCAAAACGCACTGTCCGGTATCTCTAACTGATATGCCTGTTATAGTTTGTGTTAACAATAATTTAATCATTGTAACTCTGGCTGAACCTTACCTGCTTCATGGTCTGTTAGCTTGAAGAGTTGACCATCTATTATCAGCATGTATATTTCCTGTTAATCACAATCTCTTGTTAACAATATTGTTGTTGCATGCATGAATTTATTGTGTTCTGTAGATTTGTTTTCCAATATTCGATGGATGATTAAAAGCAATTGCATCTGTAGCTACTTTTTAGCTGTACTATCAAATAGCTTTGCTAACAGGAAATCATTTGTCCGACCAAATCCGTAGTTTATTCTGACAATTGGAATCACAGATATATGTTAGTGTTTTAACTATGCAAGGGTTAGGATCGCCAATGAAATGTTTAGTAGTTTCTTTACATGTAAACCAATGCAATTTGTTTTTTTGATGAGTATTGGCATATCATTTTTTTCTTTATTTGTTTTGTCCAGTGTACATCAGAAGTATGCATAATTCTTATATGCATGTGAACAATCGATTTCAGATTTCAAGGACGTGATTTATTTTAAGATGCCAATACTATAATAACCAACCTTGGTTTGGGCCTGCCTGTGAGAATTACGGTCTCCTTGGACTGGTTAAATTGGTTAGTTTGTGCTTTGACTGTTAGTACTACGTACCCAATCTTGGGGCATCAAGCTTTGAGCCCATCCTGGGGTTGAAGCTAATCTCCAATCACCACATGACCATGTGGATATGGAGAGAGGGGCACTTGTCTTAGAAATGCAGTAGAGCAGACTGAACTACGTTATCTTGAAATACAACCTAGTGATAGCCTGTGGGATGCATTTTCTTTATCAATAGGAAAGGTATGTCATGAACTCCAAGTTCTCCTTAGTGCTACATTTGGCTAGGATCATAAAAGCACAGTAGGGTTTGAATAATGAAAGCCAAACTTTTAGAAAATGTTAAGTAGATCGGTAGATGTATACAAGACAGCCAGTAATACCTGCTTGGGCTTGAGGACTCGCAGCAAGTGACAATGGTCCTCCATATTGCTGTGCAAAGCCTGTTACAGCAGCAGCTGTAGAAGCCACAGTGGAGAATTGGAACATCTGTGGGTATTGCAAGTTGTAGCCCTGTCCACTTGCATAGTTGGTCGTAGTGCTTCCTGACTGCCCAAACTGGAAATAGGGATAAAAGGGCTTGGTTCCAGTCACCATGCCAGTTCCTGTTCCTCCATAAAATGGGTATTGGGCTCCTCCGTAGATGTTGTAGTAGTTCTAATTAACAGAGCAAGAAGAAACATATATAAGTCTTTACATCATAATGTTTGTTAGGAGCTGTTATTGTACTAGTTTACATTACAGTCAGATGATGTTTAGATGCAGTTTGCATCTGTTTGGACTTGCAAATACAGCATTTGTTGCAAGTTGTAACATTCTGTAAATGTTAATTGAATTATACTCTGGTTTTGTTGCTATAGTGATGTACCTCAAATATTTTGTCTAGTTCATGCAAACAGTACTGAAATTCCAAGATTTATATATGTTTCTCTTTGACTTACAAAAAAATCATTGGCCTGTAAAACAGACTAAGCTGCCTACCTGTATGTGTCATGTGCAGTGGATTGAACTGGGCCATAGCTGAGTTGCCGCACTAATAGCAAACCTGTGCTCTGGCCTACAGGCGGGTCCATCATTCAGAGTCCCAGCAGGTTATTTGGGTTCTTATGGAGCCAAATAGAGGTTGGCTTTGGATAGAATTGGGGAATGGGGATAGAATTCATTTAGCAATTCATTTCATTCAACTCTCTATCATCTTTTTCAGCTTCAGGTACTAAAATCATGCCGCCAAGACGGGTGCATGAGAAGGAAAAGATGGCATCGCTTGAGGAGGAATGGAAACGCAAGGCTGCAGCGTATTTGAAGATAAGGAATGACTGCATTGCGAAACGCAAGGCTGAGGAGAGGAGGCCTCTTCAGGACATACACAGATTAGCTCGTAGCCTTGTGTACCCTGGTGCCTCTAATGCGCAACCGATGAACAATGAACGAGTTGCCGATGATCGCAGTGACTCCGAGTATGTGCCAAATGTTGAAGAGGAGGCCGCTGCAGCGGAAGAGGCTTCGAGAGATAAAGAGGAGGCCACTCTTGCTATGTCCAAAACAAGGGTAATATATTGTAGCAACTTGCATCTTAAATAATGCGATCCTTTTCAACTTGTTCATATAATGTGTACATCATTGTTGATGTAATGACTTTAATTCCAGCTTGCTCATATCATGTGTATATCACTGTGCACTCTTAAGTATCACAAATAATGGACTAATCACCTGAAGATTGATTCACATTTTCTGTCCCTCCACTATTTTACTCTACTACTAATTAATCTAGATGATGATTTCTCTGTTCACTGCCTTCCTATTTCAACTAGTGAGTCAATGTTGATTCACTGCCTTGTTTTTCTCTACTTGTTTGAACCAGGCAGCTGAAGCTTCTACAAAGCCAAACCACAAAAAGCGTGACAGATCCACAAGCAATGCACCTGCTGCCTCAAGAACAACAAGATCTAGAGCTACCACAGCAACTGAGTCAGCTGAAGCTACAAATCGTCAAGAACAGTTTGCTCCAAATCCAGCAAACATAGTACAAGCTAGAGATGAGACGGAACAGAGAGCACCTAATCCAACAAACACCTCACCTCACCTAACTTCTAAGGATAGCAACTCACCTGATGCCAATTCAGAGATGCATGATGCCAATTCAGAGATGCAAGTTTCTCAAGACATGACAAACACATCCGGCCAATTTGATAACAGGATTGCAGTAGAAGGCCAAGGTATATGCAGCATCATCTGTTCACACTCTGTACTGTCCACTTGCAATTGTAACTTTCTAATTAATCTATACCTTCTAATGTAGATGCATTAGTATGCTCCACTGGTCCAACTAATCGACAACCGTCAAGGAGAGGTCGTCGACGTAGACCAACCATGGGGCATGGACTTCAGGATTACGCAAGCAGAAATGGAGGGAGGAAGATGCGTATTGATTTTTCAGTGGGGAAAGTGAGGCCTACAGATCCAGTCCAAGCAGCCAAGCTTTCTTCTGAGTGTGGTATTCACATCCGCAACAAGATGATGCATGTTGCAACGCACTGGAATGACTATAGCAAAAAAGAACTAGAGCATGTTATTCCTCTTGCTATTCATGGTGTTGTGGTAAGACAGTTTCCTTCATTTTCATTCATTTGTTCACATGTTGCCTTGTCAATTTGGTGAAGTATGCTATCATTCGTTATTTTCAGAATAACTTTGACATGGATGAGGATGATGAGGTTGCGAAAGGTGTATGCACAAAAATAATCCAAAAGGGTGTTCGACAGCAACGCTACAGGTTAAAGAGGGATTTCTTCAATGGTTGTACTATTGAGCAAGCGTTATCCCGTAAACCACCCAACATTACTGAAGAAAATTGGATAAGTCTTGTCAACAAATGGTCTGATGAAAAAAACAAGGTTTGTAACATAATATGCAACCAGCAACAGTTTTCGCATTCACATCTACTAGCACCAAATGTCAATACTAATATTCAGCGGCTCCATATAGGAAACATGTGAAAAGAACAAGAAGAACCGAGAAGCTGTCAGGCATCACCAAAAAACTGGCTCTAGGTGTTATGTTTCCCATTTCAGCCAACTTGTAAGTATTCCAGAACCTCGCGTCTAGTCCTTTGTCTACCACATCTGGTCATTATATATGGAATACTAATGTTACAATTCAATTTATCTTGTAGAAAAAAGACAAGTACAACAATCAGGACCCTAGTCCCATTGATTTTTTCAAAGACACCCATACCAACACGAAGACTGGCTGCATGAGCGAGCCAGCAATGTCAGCTTATGTAAGATTTCTTCCTCTACTATTGCGCACTCAAAATAGATTCTCATATTGATCAATTGTACTCCGACATATGAACTTTGTCTTTCTTGAGCGTCCATGCTTTCCTTTCTTGTGCAGACTGCTATGGAAGAGAAAAGAAGGGAAACACAATCAGAAGGTGAGGAGCCAGTGTCTGATACACTGATTGTGGCTGAAGTTCTAAAGGAAAAAAGCGCCCATAGCACCTTCCTTTCCAGCATGGGGTATGCATCAAGATCCGGGAGGTCTGGGAGCTCTGCTTCATCAGCACGCATCCGAGAGCTAGAAGAAAGAATTGAACAGAAGGAGAGAGAGGCAAGAGATGCAAATGATAGGTACTTCTGCTGTTTTTATTTCTGTTGGCAGCCTGGTGCAGTGAGTTTCAAATAGAGATCTGGGTTGGTTATGTCCATAATTTCGATCAAGTCTCCAAATAGAAGTTGTAGAATATATTTCAAGCTTTCTATAGAGTACTTGTGTGCACATATTGGCTGGACGGTTTGTGTCCAGCGGTCAGTTTAGTTCTACTGTCCAGAAGTTCATCTTTCTGCATGCAATGATTTCGTGTGCCACTTTAGGCTCAGTTAGATTTCGAATTAATTTATGGGTTCAACATGAAAGTTGTGGAGGGTGTCTTGTAGATTCTAAAATACCTACTGTTTGTTAGATTCCGTGTCATATATTAATTCCTATGAAAAGATTAAATGATAAATGTTTCTGTTGGCAGCCTGGTGCAGTGAGTTTCAAATAGAGATTTGGGTTGGTTATGTCCATAATTTCAAGCAAGTCTCCAAATAGAAGTTGTAGAATATATTTCAAGCTTTCTATAGAGTACTTGTGTGCGCATATTGGCTGGACGGTTTTTGTCCAGCGGTCAGTTTAGTTCTACTGTCCAGAAGTTCATCTTTCTGCATGCAGTGACTTCGTGTGCCACTTTAGGCTCAGTTAGAGTTCGAATTAATTTACGGGTTCAACATGAAAGTTGTGGAGGGTGTCTTGTAGATTCTAAAACACCTACTATTTGTTAGATTCCGTGTCATATATTAATTCCTATGAAAAGATTAAAAGATCTGTCCTGTTTTGGACAGAAATGCCATCATCCTTTGTATTGAGCGATGCAACTTGATAATTCCTTGACTTTGTCAACATTGAATATGTGAGAAATATAGTGTTGTTTTTCAAAGATAAATTGTTTATATGGTCGAGCTCTGATTGTGCTGACCTAGACATTTAATATTATACTTCTCTATTTTAGAGTCATAATTTAACAGATTGTAAGCTTCTTGGGGGTACTCTTGTACCTGCTGTCTTGTCTGGTTTCATCTAATGAAAATGCAACGCTGCTGCATTTCGTTGATTTATAGGTATCAGCAGGAGTTAGCCGCGAGACTTGAAGCACAAGAGGGAGCACTTGAAGAGATGAAGAGGAAGCAGCAAGAAGAATTGGAAGCTGTGAAGAAGAGCCAGCAAGACAAGATTGAAGCCTGGGAAAAGAAGCAATAGGAAATGGATAACCTGATTGGTTATCTCGTAAGGGCTCAAGCAACTCAGCAGTCCCAGTCCAAACCTGATGGTGAATGAAGGCCATCCTTTTGTGATGGTGGTATTGTTGCTGAATCATACATTGCAATCTTCAGGAGAACAATCTTGTGGTCTTTAATTATGTAAATATTGCTTTGCAACTTATCTATTATCGTGAATGTCAAACTTGGTGAATCAGTAGTACTTTTAGTGTCATTTCTATTTTGAGGATGATTTGGATGAGACATTGAATTTATAATATGATTTGTCTTTGATTTCAATGTATAATGTGATTTGGCTCTAAATTATTTATATAATGTGATGCGATGTGAATTGAATATATACTATGATATGCATTTGAATTAAATTTGATTTGACAATTCATCGTAATTTAAATTTGAAATAAATTAAATATTCCCTGATGACGTCATCTTAATCGGTGACGAAACTAGTGACACTTGTTTAATCAGCGTCATCTTTATTTATGACAAAAATTATGACGTTTTCTAGTAGTGGGATGGTCTGCCCGGTGCTGACGTGGCATCAAGTCAGTGACGTTGCTCCGTCACTGAATGTGGTAGACTATGACATATTTTCTCTAAAATGTGACGTTTATCGACCGTCACAGAAAGACCAAATCGGTGACGATGTAGAAAACGTCACCGAAGGTCCCATAGTCAGTGACGTTTTCTGCACGCGCCGTCACTAGGAGTAATCTGTGACGGAGATTCCGTGACGATGCTAGTGACGCCCAAGAAACGTCACAAAGGGGTATTCTGTGACGTTTTTGGCTATTCCGTGACATTTTTCAGCTCGTCACAGTAGGTCCGTTCTCTTGTAGTGGAGCATGAAGAGCTTAAGACAAAGCATTCCATGTGCACTGATATTCCTTCTATATGTACTGATGCACCTGTGCCTACTCTTGCTATCATTGAAACATGCTTAAACTGTGCTAGTCGTATAAATGTTCTAACGTCCACAGGTTGTGCTATTGATAACTCTAAAGAGTCTTCAACCTCTACTACTACTAACTCTGTAGATGCAGCTAAAGATAACAAGCTCAAGGAGGAGCTTGAAGAGCTTAACATGGCATGCAAAATTATCAGCTGATTAGAGCTGAGATGCTGAGAAAGAATGATGGCCGAAAAGGCTTGGGTTATGATTCCTCTGCAAATAAAGATAAACTGCTTGCTGCCACTAACTCTTATTTTGCAGCTAAATTTGTGAGACAGGCAGGTACAAGTGACATCAAATTTGTTGGTCACATGCAGAGAGATAGGAATGCAGTAAACGTTCCATCTAACCCATCCTATGTCCTGCAGAAGGATAAAAAAGTGAAAATTGTGGCCAAATATGTTGGTCGCAAGCACCTGACAAAGTGGTTACCAGCTATCTGGGTTCCAAAGGTAACAGTTGCCTATGTCACAGGTATTCTACATAGCTATGTATCCACCGGTGTCACCGGCAACTCACACAGCCAGCTAACCCCTTTGTCTAAGGTTGCAGGTGATAGACAGCCAAAGAGGATTCATGTTATATCATCTGTTGCTAAGGCTGTTAATGTCAGAAATAGATATGCTAACCCTTTAACTGCTGTTTCTGCATACGGTAAAACTGCTAAGGGAGCCAAACATGTTTGGGTCCCTAAATCCCATAACTAGTCTTGCAGGATACTACCTCCAGTGGAACCGACTGGGTTGTGGACAATGGATGTACACAACATATGATAGGAGGCAGAGAGGAATTTGTAGAGATCACAAGTAAAAATCTTCCAAACAAATATGTGATCTATGCAGATAACTCAAAGGGAAGGGTAAATGGCATTGGTAAAGTTGCCATATCTGAAAAACACTCTTTATCCAATGTTATGCTTGTGGATCAGATAGGTTATAGTCTGATGTCTGTGTCACAGCTGTGTGACACAGGTATGAAAATTACTTTCTATCCTGATAAGGTTATAGCCTCTAAGCTATCTGATGATTCTCAAGTATTCAAAGGATGCAGGTCTGGAAAACTATACATTGTCAACTTCAATGAACAACCTGCAGCAGCTCCATGGTGCCTCATGGCCAAGACCGGTGCTGGCTGGCTGTGGCACAGGCGTCTAGGACATGCAGGGATGAAGCTTCTCAACAAACTCAGCAAGCATGACTATGTCATAGGCTTAGAAAAAGTGAAGTTTGAGAAGGACAAGCCCTGCAGCTTGTGTCAAGCCGGCAAACAAGTTGGAGCTGCCCATCATCCCAAAACTATCATGACCACCACCTCTCCGTTTGAGCTCATACACATTGATCTGTTTGGTCCTACAACATATGAGAGCTTGGGAGGTAACAAGTATGGCTTTGTCATAGTAGATGATTTTTCTCGCTATACTTGGGTGTTCTGTTTGAAGGAGAAGACACAGGTTTACAAGAAATTTAAGTATCTTATTGTTAGAGTTCAAAATAAGTGGAAGGTAAACCTGGTCAAAGTCAAGAGTGACAATGGGACTGAGTTCAAGAACTCAAAGGTGGAAGCATTCCTGGACAAGCATGGGATCAAGCATGAACTTTCAAGTCCATATGCTCCACAGGAAATTGGAGTAGTGGAAAGGAAGAACAGAACCTTGATAGAGATGGCAAGGACATTGCTAGATGAATACAAGACTTCACCAAGATTTTGGGCTGAAGCTGTCAACACTGCTTGCCACTCCATCAACAGGATATATCTACATCCACTACTCAAAAAGACTCCTTACGAGCTGCTCACCAACTCCAAGCCAAATATCTCATACTTCAGAGTATTTGGTTGTAAGTGCTACATTCTTAGAAAGGGCAAACGACTTACTAAGTTTGAAGCTAAATCTGATGTTGGTATATTTCTTGGTTATTCTACTAACTCTGAAAGGACCGAAGGTGCCGACTAGAGGGGGGTGAATAGGAGGCTAACAAAAATTACTTCTTTTAACTTGATTGAACAGGTTTAGCCTTAAACAGGAACCAGGGTTAGCTAGCTGTGTGACAAGTGAGTGACACAGGCAACAGATGATGTGTAAATTAGCATGCAGCTGTCACGCAGGTGCCTAACACAAGTGATCTAGGGACTTAGTAAATGATGAGCAATCAATGTGCCTGTGTAACAGGTAACTGACTTAGGTGTGAGATAAGATATATAGCAACTGAGACACAGCTAATGAAACACAGGTATAAAGGAGATCTATAACAGATGAACAAAATAAGTCTAAGATCACACAAGCAAGCAAGCAAGCAGGAAGCTCTAGACAATACAAGAAAGTACTCAAGGAGACAGTGTGTTTTTCACCAAGTTCCTAGCTCTTCACAGAGTGGTACGTCTCCGTTGGAGAGGCTACTCTGTAGAGATCGCCAGCACCAAATCGTGCTTGTTCTCCGAGTACCTGACGTTCAGGCCTCTTCCTCTGCTTGTGGAAGTCCTTTTGCTTGCAGCAGGTAGACTTCGATTCACCTTCACAAACATCTGGTTCAGCCCACACAAGCTAGGGTGATACCAATGACTCCTACACCCGTTTAGGAGTAGACACTCCAAGAGTAACAGATTCAGCAGCAACAACTCTTGGAGGATCCAATGCTCTTTGCTCAAGAACTCTAACTCTCCCGAACTGACACTTAGGAAACTTTGGCTTTCGTTCGGTGGGAAGAGGCTTTGCAACGGTTGAATATGATTCACTGGATTGGCAAAGGTTGGTTCGAAGACCTCTCCTGGTCCCCTATATATAGGGTTCATAGGGACCCGACCGTTACACTGTTGCCACATAGGATTAAGTGAACCACCGGTGACAAGCACCGGTGACACAGCTACACACTACGCCCAACCTATAACCAGCTCGGGCAGACCGACATCTGTGTCACCGGAGGCTGACACAGGTGAACCCTTAACTGACGTAGTAGCACTACTCAGCCCGGTCCTGGCACATGACATGCCCTCAGCGCACAACACTCTCTGAAACCTAATAAGGAGAGAACCTCCGACAGCCCTCCGACTCAGCAGACAAGCCATCGCAGCGCAGGTCCCTTAGCGATTACAAGCTCTCCCTGGTACAGAGATGTACCTGAGTCACAGAGCGCTAGACCACCTGTGACACAGCTGTGTCACACTGGTGACTCTAACCCCTAGGGTTTTCTACTGCTAGCACTACATAGTGCAAGCACAAAACCAGTTTCACACTTGTGCAAAACTGTTGACATAGGGCCACTAACCTCAAAGCATTAGTGCCACTGTCCAACATCCTGAGCATTGAGCAATTAGAACCTCCATAGATCATTACTGCATCATCCCTCTGGATAGTACGGGTTTTTCCTATGGACTCAAAGAAACTAGCAAATCTAGGCTTTACCTGCCCACCAACTGCAGTCATGGCCCTTGACGCATCAAACCACCATCACCTTGCTTGCAACTCCTTGCACAGCATCAGCTTCTTTATAGCTGTGGCACGGCTGCCTAGCATAGCCATTCCTTAGTCCTGGAAACTACCCTTGTACCCTTTGTTGGTCATCCTTTCCCTGATGACTCTTCTTCCTGGAACCTACTAACCTGCCTACACTCAATGTAAACGTTAGATTCCAGTTTGAGTTGCCATTAACCATCAAAACCAACTTGGGGCCTAGATGCTCTTTCAATCTCCCCCTTTTTGGTGGTTAGTGGCAACCCATTCAACAAATTCGCATAACGATTTGAATAGAAGATACATGTGCAGGTTGTTAGAGAATACTCCCCCTGAGACTGTGCATAATAGATTTGCTTCTATCAGGCTAGTGCACAGATTTTAATTTTGGATATGGGTAGTATGTTCTTACAACTTACACTTTCATCAGTTCAGAGAATTGAATAGATTATAAAGCATGATTGAACTGAACTGATATGTGTCACTTCTGATGCAGTTGTAATGATCAGAGTATATGAGTATGAGTCAAAGCATGTGAGAATATCAGAGTATAGATTCACAATGGTCATATGCATCAGAGTATAAATAGCAAAGATTCATAATGGATATGTGTATCAGAGTATACATCACTGGTCATGTGTATAAGAGTGCCAATAGGCATGTGTATCAGAGCATGACCCAGTAGACATATGTATCAGAGCATAATTCTTAACATGGTTGTATGAATCAGAGCATAAGTAGATACAAAGCTTCATTCAAAAAGATATATACATCATAGCAACATCATTAAGAAGACATGTGCATCAGAGCAACAGAATTTAGCATGAAGTACTTTATCAGAGCATTACTGAAATATTACTGCATCAGAGCAAAATAGATGACTTAGTAGTAACTTGCTAAATTAGATCAAAAAAATTAGTTAATTGTAATCAAGACAGAAGAATCAGAAATAAAACAAGTCTTGATTACACCAGAAAATATAATTTTCTCTCCCCCTGTATCCAAAATACTCTCCCCCTATCTCTGTAAACTCTCCCCCTTACACACAACTCTCCCCCTTTGACACTAAAACACCAAAAAGAAAGGTTGAGGGGAAGAAACATTCAGAGCTTGGTCTTCAATAGCTGGAGAACTTCTGATAGCTGAGCCTGCAGCAGATCAACTTTGGAGTGCAGACTGTTGACTTCTGTTTGAAGCTGAAGGTACTCTCGGCGCAGAGCTGCAAACTGAGTTGGCATCACTTTGTTCTGATAGGCTCTGGCGGTTGCTTGAGACAAAAGAGGGGACGAGAGAGTGCCATCTTCAGCCACCTGTGTCACAGATACTAACTCAGCTAGGTCAGCTGCAGGAGTATCAGCGGTGACACCGGTAGGCACTTGGACTTGAGGCACAGGCACTTGGGGAGCAGGCGCTTGAGGAGCTGTGGGAGCAGCGGTGTCACCGGGAGCTGACACAGCTGGTTCTGGAGAATCTCCAAACAAGGCTGGAACAGCAACCTCATCAGGATGATCATCAACCTGAGGCCTGAGCTGGGTCTTGATGGTCTTCACTGAGATGTCGAAGGTTGATTTTGGAAGACCTGTTCTCTGAAGGATGATACACATGATATAGAACCCATATCTAAGCTTGGCTTTCTTGTACTTCTGGATAGCATCAATCTCATGGAAAATGTATCTGGCCACATCAAATCAATCTCATGGAAAATGTATCTGGCCACATCAAAATGTACATTCTTAGCTATGTGCACCAGGACTTACCAAACTGAGTTATAAACAGCATCTGTATTGCCTCCCTTGGGCTGAAGAGTGACATTGAGAATTTTAACCAGATGCTTGGCTGTGATTGTAATGCGCTTGAAGTACACATGATCTGATGGGGCATTTGCAGGGAATATAAAATTTCTTAGATAGAATCTTCTTCTGTCAGTATTGGAGACAGGCTCAAGCTTGAATAGAGTTGGTATCCCAGGCTCCAATGGAGCATGAAACAGACTGTTGAACTCTGGAGCTGTGATGGAAAGTAGCTGGCCTCTTGTCTTCCATAACATGACATCTTGATTTTCTTGTTCTATCCAGACTGTGGCATAAAGCTCCTTAATGACCTCTGGGTCATAATCTTGTTGAAGATTGCATATGAACTCCAGACCTGAGGCTTGGATGAGAGATTGAAGACTCTGCAGTCTGGTGTCAGTCAGGGCAGGCCAATCGATGGCCTTGCAATCAACAAATCCCTTGGAAGCAAGGATTTCATGGTAGACACCCCTTTGAAGATTAGTGTGAAATCTGGGGTCTGAGCAAGATGCATCCTGAAACTCCTTGTCTTCACTGAAATATGGGCAAGCTGACCTCATTCTTATGAAAGCACTTGTGCTCATGGAGGCAACTTTGCTTCTTGATTTCTAGGGATCACTTTTGGGAAGTTTCTTGGCCACAGCTCGGGAGATGAACTGCATTTGGTTTGCCTCAGTCCTCAAAGCATGGGAGAGGATGTAATAATACTTAGTTTCCAGGTCTTCTTCTCCAACTGAGAGACTGGGAGAGCTGTCTGCTTGTTCAGCCTCTTCTTCCTCTCCTCTGCGGCTGCTTCAACACTGGGAGATGAACTTTCTGCTTGGTAATCTTCATCAGAATCAGCTCTAGTTTCTCTTGGCCTTGGTGGAGTTACAGACACTCCTCTACCATCATCTGATGATCTCTCGGAGCTTTCTTCTTGCTCAGCTGACTTACTTGCCTGTGCCACAGGTGAGGACACAGGTGCTTGAACTGAAGGAGCGGGGTCAGCTGGCGGTGGCACAGGTGATGGAGACCGGTGTTATTCTAGAGCTTGAACTTCTTGTGCCTGTGACACAGCTGGCTGAGGCAGCTGTGGACTTGAAAGTTTGGCAGCTTCAGAAGATTTTGCTGATGTAGACTTGGAAGATGAGGGCTCTTGGGCCTCTTTGACAACTTGTTCTTCTGCCTCCGACACGAAGAATTGTAAAGGGGACATCTGCTTTTGAACATCCAGCGAGAAGAGGGATTCTACACTTATAGAGCTTCGAGTTCTTCTACTCCTCCTTTGATAAGTCTGAAGATCTGACTTAGCTGGGCTGGCGACCTGTAACACAGGTGGTGGCATCTCCTTCTTAAGCTCTTTAATGGCAGATGTCTGTTGTTCAAACTAAATTTTTAAGGATGGCTTGGAGCCCTGAGTTGTCTCTGAAATAATTACAACATCTACCTCTGGATGCCTCTTGGCTTGAGGTTCATCACTGATCACAACAGTTTCTAATCTTTTCCTCTTTGGAGCTTGAGCAGGTGCAGTAGCAGGAGGTGATGTAGGCTTGGAAACCTTTGGAAACATAGCCTTTTTAAGCTTGAGCTCAGCTCTCAGAGCAACTTTCTCAAGACCATTTGGCATGTCCTTGAGCCTTCCTAGAATATCATGTATCTCCAATACAAGAAGATCATCTGTAGCTATGGGAGGAACCATTGATCCTGAACTGGCAATCGAAGGAGCTGCTCTTTGAGATTTGAGTTCAGGAGACAGCAGACCTCGCTTGAGTTTGATTTCAGCTTGAATGAATTCCTCTCAAGGCCACGTGGCAGAGTGTTAGCCTTCTTGATTAACTCACTAATTTCAAGGATGAGATGCTTATCTCTAGCATCAGTATGTTGAAGTTCCAGTGGTTTGTGTGACCCTTCTGCCAAGCATTTAGTTGAAAGTTGATCCTGCTTCTCAAGAATCTTCTTTCTCAACTCTGCTTCTTCTGAATAAGATTGGCCTGACCGCATCTGCTTGTGCAAATCTGCAATCTCCCTCAAGGTAGCCTTATCTGCTTCTGATGGTTCTGGAATCGCCATAGATACAGGCCTTGACATCTCTGAAAGCTCAAAGCTTTTGGCTGTGTATATGGTGGATAGCTGCTTCTTTACTGTTTCATCAGTTGTTTCTCTCATCTGAGCTGTCAGCCTATCCAACTCCTCTAGAATTAGCTTATCATTCTCGAGATCTTCTTGAGATATTTGGGATTCTGGAACAGGTTCTCTGATGGTGAGTGTGCCTCTTGGCAGCACCACATTTGCAATGGAAGGTTTTGAACCTCTCCTAGCTGGTTGCTTCTGCTTCTTAGCTGCTTCCTTTCCCAAAGATGTGTGCTCAACAGCAGCTGAGGATCTTGTCCTCTTGGGTGGAGCATGCTAAGCTGAGCTGGATTTACCAGCATGAGAAGCTGATTTCTTTGCAACTGCTTTCCTCTGCCTGTAAGCCCTTTGGCTGGCCTTTCTTCTCTCAGCAACCTCTGTTTTCTGTCTCAGCCTTTCTCTTTCTTAGTCTGAATCTGAAATATTTATCTCAAAGCTGGACTGCTCTGGATCAGACCACTTGACCCCACTGTCAGCTCTATCAGAATCTGAAGACATCTGTAGAAACAAGATAGATAAGACAGAATATAGGTAAGAGGTGCTAAGCTAGAGGAACATCCTAGAGATCCACAAGAAGGCAAACTAGCATGTGAAGCCTTAAGCATGTCAATTTCTTTCCTAAGAGAGTCTAAGTTATCATCCTTAGAAACACAAAAAGAGCAAGGGCTTGACTTAAGTTTATCAATTTCAATCATGGATGACTTAAGCAATTCACTTACACTAGCATGAGCATCTTTAGCTTCAAGGAATTCTTTGTGTAAAACATTACAACTAGCACACTCATCTTCATTATTTTTCAGTTTAGCAATTTCTAGTGTAAGAGAATTAACTTTCTTAGTCAGGTCTTTAGATTTCTTGATTGAAGCAAACAAGGCATCATTTTGCACATCAAACATATCAAGCAGTTTATCATGCCTAACACTGAGCTCATCGAAGGTGCAACTTACATCGCTTTCAAGATCTTCGAAGTCGCTCTCTTCTTCGGATCTCGCCATAAAGCACATGCCGGTGAAGCCATGTTCTACCTTCTTCTTCCCTTTCTTCTTGTCACTACTGCAGAAACAGCTATAGAAGGCATATTAGCAGTGACGAGCACCAAAAAAACACGTCACTGGTAAACCGAAAAGTTACCAGTGGCGGGCGTCAATTGTCACGTGTCACTGGTAAATAATTACCAGTGACGAGCACCCATTACTGCCCGTCAAGCAATTACTAGTGGCGGGCTCACAGAGCAGCTCGTCACTGATATATTACACACCAGTGACGTGCGCACCAACTAGCCCGTCACCGATAATATTTCTCGCCAAACTTGCTCCTGGCCTACATACCAGTGGCGGGCTCACGTTGTGCTCGTCACTGGTATGTAGGTTACCAGTGGCGGGCCTGTATATGTGCCCGTCACTGGTAACCTGCCCTATAAAAAGCATCAGCGAGCTCGCTGCTAGCCAGTCGTACCTCCACTGGCCAGCAGCGAGCTCGCCGATCGCCTTGACCTCCGCCGCCGCCGTACATGCCCTAGGAGAAATCCTAGCCCTCCAAAATCTTCCCCCACCTCCCCTAGCTCCCTTGCCATCTCTCTCTCCCTTCTAATCTAGCTAGATCATCACCTC
The DNA here is from genome assembly GCA_019208055.1 of Stipa capillata. NCBI lineage: Eukaryota > Viridiplantae > Streptophyta > Magnoliopsida > Poales > Poaceae > Stipa > Stipa capillata. Next base: position 47,604 of record JAGXJF010002016.1, on the reverse strand, counting down.
TAGCTAGCTTGCTCTCCCCCAAATTAATTCGCTTTACCAGGTGAGTTTCTCTATACGTATTATTTGAATGATCTAGTTACCAAAGGTTGATTATGACTATCAGTGGTTGCTAAGTTGCTGCATATCGAATGCATGTATAACATAGTTGACTAAAAAAAACACCATTAGTATTATTAATCATATAATTACATTATAGTAGTACTATACAGTTTAAAGCATATTTGAATTAATGCTTACATTTAGTCTCCCGACGAGGGCCGTAAGATGAAGTACATGGTTTAGGATCATCAAATTGTTAAATGAAACAATCAGTTATATAGAATAGAAACTTAATTAGAGTACATGAAGGGCCTCTTAATTAATTTGAAGTATCGAGTAGTTAGTATTGAATTTTATACCTTCACATTGTTCTTCAAACTAAATAAACTGCGTATGAATGTCCTTTGAATTATTTGTTTTACCAAGTTTCACTAATAATGTCTTGAAGGCCAGGTTTGATCTATATATGTGTAATTATGTTTCTTATGCACTGAGGCAGAATCATATATATATGTGTAATTATATATGACAAGCAAATGATACTTTGAGTCGGTGGATCTGTGGTGATGTGAGATGTGCATGAAATGTATTTCATATATGTGAATGTGAGATATGCTTGTGGTACCGGCCGTCGAGCCGAGGCAACATTCGTTGCTTTGTTTATTTTTTCAGGGAAATTGAGTTCAACGTTTTGGCGAAATGTTGCTTCGTCAACATTTTGTCAATGTTCGATACTCAATTTTGCATAATTTTAGCAAAGGTCATGCCGAAATTTTGAATTTTCAACAATTTATTTCAATAACCTGCCAAATCTTGAAATGTTTTATGTAATATTTCAAAATCTCAATTGCAAAGAAAACTTTTATTATTTTTTTTAGCCTGTCATGAAAGGTTGGTACTAATTAATTTTCGTATATCTTAGGGATCGAACGACCGATGGATCGAAGTTGGATGTATGACGGCGATCGGAACACACAAAGTTTCTATACATCTTTGAATGAGTTCTTTGATTTCGCCGAGCGAGATATGGTGCGAAAGGGTGGCACGAAGATATGCTGTCCGTGTCGTGATTGCAAAAACTTGAAGATGTACGAAAGGAAATCTGGTTTTTTGCACATGCACCTGGTGCGATGGGGTTTCATGGCAGGTTATACATGGTGGACAAGTCACGGTGAGGAGGATGAGGTTGTTGCCGACGACGAAGGGTTAGATGAAGAAGCAGGACATGGGGAGCCGGAAGCAGAACGGTTGGATTATAAAGATGCCGGAGGACATGAAGAGGCCGAAGCGGATACGCGAAGCACGGGGGACAATTTGGCCGGAATGGTCCAGGACCGTCATGTGCAAGAGCAGGTTGTGAAAGAGACGAGTAACGAAAGTGCGGCTCGTAGAGAGGCTGCCAAGTTGGAGACACTGCTGAAAGACTCAAAAACTCCCTTGTATCCTGGTTGCAATCCCGAGCACACCTGCCTCTCAGTCACGCTCGAACTTCTAAGACTCAAGGCACTCCACAACAGCACGGACACAAGCCTCGATGAGACGTTGGAGTATCTCGCAAAAGTTCTGCCGGAGGGGAACGTGTTGCCTCGCGGTTGCGATGAGCCAAGAAGGTCGTGTGCCCTCTTGAATTGGAGGTGACGAGATACCACGCGTGTCCGAATGACTGCATCATATATCGGAACCAGTACACGGAGCTAACCAAGTGTCCCGAGTGCAAAGCATCCCGATTCAAGCAGGGAAAGAACTACCAACTAGATGGTGAGAACGGAGTGAAGAGCGGTGCTCCTGCAAAGGTTGTATGGTACCTTGCACTCATTCCCCGTTTGAAGCGTCTATTCGCAAACAAGAAGGAGGCAAAGCTCATGCGTTGGCACGACGAGAGGCCAAGGAAAGATGATGCCGTGCTGAGACACCCTGCGGATGGTTGCCAGTGGAAAGCAATCGACGACCAATACCCCAAATTCGGAGGAGAGCCGAGGAATATCAGAATTGGAATGAGTACGGACGGACTCAATCCTTTTGGAAAGATGAGCAGCAGGCACAGCACTTGGCCCGTGGTCGTATGGATGTACAACCTCCCTCTGTGGCTCTGTTTTAAGCGGAAGTACCTACACCTGTCTATGCTAATTCAAGGGCCACAGCAATCAGGGAACGATCTGAACGTGTATCACCAACTACTGAAGGAGGAGCTAGATACACTGTGGGCTGAACCAGGGGTCCGGGTCTGGGACGCTCACGAAGGAGACTACTTCAATATGAGAGCTATGATGATCACAACGGTGCAAGACTATCCCGCTTATGGATATCAATCCGGTCAGGTTTGCCACGGATACCAAGGATGTGTTAAGTGCATGGAAGATACAACAAGTCGTCACCTACCGGGCTCTCACAAAATCGTGTACATGGGCCACCGAAGATGGCTTCAACAGGACGACCCGTGGAGACAAGAAAAAGAAAAGTTCGACAATATGATTGAGACCCGAGGACCACCATGTAAGAGGAGTGGGGAAGAAATATACGAGATGTTGAACTCTTGGGGTGAGTGCCCTAGGGCGGGAAAGAAGCAGAAGAAGGTAAAGCCGCTGGGAGGCGTGTGGAAAACGAAATCTGTATTCTGGGACTTGCCTTACTGGCCTTTTCTCGAGACGCGCCACTGCATAGATGTCATGCATATTGAGAAAAATGTCTGTGAGAGTGTGCTCGGTCTCTTGCTCCACATGGCAGACAAGACAAAGGATGGGCCGAAGGCACGAGCTGACTACGAGGAACTGGGGATAAGACGAGAGCTGTGGGCCAAGGAGGAGAAGACCAAGTTGGGCAGGAATGTTACAAAAATCAATACGGACTGTCCCGCCGCTTGCTACACTCTAAGTACACACGAGCTGGATAAAATCTTCAAATGCCTCAAAGGTGTCAAAGAAACTTCCGGCTACTCGGCAAACATACAGAGATTTCTAGACACGCAGAACCACAAACTAATCGGTATGAAGTCTCATGACTGTCACGTGATGATCACGCAGATACTTCCGATTGCAATTAGAGGGCTAATGGAGCCATGGATCCGTGAGACACTGCTTGACCTCTGTAACTTTTTCGACATTATCTCTCAGAAGTCCATCACTAAGAAGCATTGCCGGCGACTGCAGGCGGAGATCATTGTCATACTATGCGAGCTCGAGATGAACTTTCCGCCCGCATTCTTCGACGTCATGGTTCATCTCATGATCCATATCATCCCGGAGATCATCGACCTAGGTCCCGTATTCCTACACAACATGTACCCGTTCGAAAGGTTTAATGGGGTCGTCAAGCGATACGTTCGTAACAGGTCTCATCCGGACGGGAGCATCGTCTAGGGCTTTCTTACGGAGGAGAGCGTCGAGTTCTGCATGCATTACATGAAAGTTGACAAACCTATAGGCGTGCCTGTTAATCGGCACATTGGCAGGCTCGATGGCGTAGGTCACCGACGCGGAAAGAAGGATTTACATGTGCACAGTGACGTACCGAACCGATCAGACGACTATGTCAGAGCGCACACAGTAGTGTTACAGCACCTCTCAGTGGTTCGTCCTTACGTTATTCAGCACATGGCAATGTTAAAAACAAAGCACGGCACAAGAAAGACCGAGGCGGCTCTCATGAAAGAGCACAATGCTACGTTCGCCAGGTGGCTAAAAAACTACTTCGACGAACATAGCTTCTCAAAAGATGATGACGTAGCACGGACGGTGTTCCACGTGGCACAGGGACCCCTGATGAATGTCGGGACATACCAAGCATACGACATCAACGGATACACATTCTATACAGAGGCACAAGACCAGAAGAGTGTGTACCAGAACTCTGGGGTGACGATGGAGGCCCTGACCGGTAAGAAAAAGGATAGATACTACGGTAGGCTGGAAGAGATTTGGGAACTTGACTACACCGTAACCAAGATCCCCATGTTCCGGGTAAGATGGGCGAAGAATATCGAAACGGAAGACTATTTCACTACCATGGTCATACCGAAAGCAGTTCCTATTGAGACAGTAAATGTGAAAGCGATCAGTGCCAAAAATGAGCCGTGGGTATTAGCTAAACAAGTGGCCCAATGCTTCTACATAGCTGACCTGACGAGGCCAAGCCGTCATGTCATGAGGAGGGGCAAAAGGAGTATCGTTGGAATCGATGGTGTCGTTGACGAAGACGACTATGACCAATTTGACGACCCGGATACGGAGGAAGACAATGACGATGCTAACAATCAGCCACGGCCCAGCAGAAGGAGAAATACTACATGTCCCGCCGTGCGTCCCTTCAAAAGACGAAGTCACTCCGAGGGGCTAACCTATACCAGGAAGAAGACCAAGACTACCGTTGAGAAGACTGTCCAAGAGTGAGAAGATTGTCGAAGAATATCGTAATTTAATTAAGTTAATTAATGATGTATAGCTCACTTTTGTGAAATTTATGTATATAACAATAATGGTATTTATTGTTAATTCTATTTATACGCATGAAGTAATCATTGCGCGTGCAAATAATAAACAAACGGTCTCGTAAATAATTCTTTAAGAAAGTTATATCGATATACGAAAAGATTTTCACCTTAACCGTGCATCGAGTGTGAAAATACTGAAAGGAATGGATAATAAGAAAATTGAAAAAAGGACCCTAACTAACTAACCCTAAGTACTAACCCTAAGTACAAACCCTAAGTACAAACCCTAACTAACTAACCCTAAGTACTAACCCTACCTAACTAACCCTAAGTACTAACCCTAAGTACTAACCCTAACTAACTAACCCTAACTAACTAACCCTAAGTACTAACCCTAAGTACAAACCCTAAGTACTAACCCTAACTAACTAACCCTAAGTACTAACCCTACCTAACTAACCCTAAGTACTAACCCTAAGTACTAACCCTAAGTACAAACCCTAACTAACTAACCCTAAGTACAAACCCTAACTAACTAACCCTAAGTACTAACCCTAAGTACAAATCCTAACTAACCCTAAGTACTAACCCTAAGTACTAACCCTACCTAACTAACCCTAAGTACTAACCCTAAGTACAAACCCTAACTAACTAACCCTAAGTACAAACCCTAACTAACTAACCCTAAGTACTAACCCTAAGTACAAATCCTAACTAACTTACCAGTGACGTGCGTATTGTTTGGCTCGTCACTGGTAAATAATTTAGCAGTGACGAGCAGTTACGTATGCACGTCACTGGTAAATTATTTAGCAGTGACGATCCCTCTTATCCGCCCTGTCACTGCTAAAATTTACCAGTGACGAGCATACCTTCGGGCACGTCACTGATAAGCATCCCCATATAAACCTCCCGCGCGGGACTTGGGGAAAAATTCCCCAAATCCCGCACCCGCCCTAATTCCCCGAACCCTAGCTCCTCCCGCGACCGACGCCGCCTGGCCGCCGCTCCTCGCCGAACGTCGGAACCGCCTCCCTCGCCGGACACCGGAACCACCGCCGGACGCCAGAGCCGCCTCCCTCGCCCGACGCCGGAACCGACGCCATCTTCCGCCCGCCGCCTCCCTCGCCGGACGCCGGAGCCGCCTCCCTCGCTGGACGCCGGAGCCGACGCCGCCGCCACAGCCGCCTTCCCCATCTGCCCTTCACGAGTACCACCTCAAGCTTCGCCAACCGCAGGCTTCCTCGAGCCCCACTGTCGAGGCCGTTAGCCAACTCAAGCACTACCACCGCCGTCCTCCAGGTGCCCCGCCCGTGTTCATGATTTTAGTTTGTAATCCTTTTCATAATCTGAATGCACAGTTTATCCATGATTTGTTGTTCTCATAATCTGAAAACTACACTATGTTCATGTGTTTTGCTCTAAATGGAATTTTCGCAAATGAAATGAATGCTTTCTTCACGTTCATGTTTTGTTAATTGAATGGTAGAACCGTGGTACATGTTTTGTTAATCCATTCTTGTTCATGCTCTGAAATAAAACCAAAATGCTTGTACATGCTCCGAAATGCTTGTTGGAAAGGTGAGTTCATGTTCTGTTCTTCTCCGAAATGCTTGTTGCAAGGTAAAAAATTAAACGTGGAAATTGCTTCAGTTTAATGGTTCAGTTCTTATTCACAGAAATGTGAAAAATGAATGATTATCCATGTATTAAGTGTATGTTGGTGGTTTTCGTTCATGTTTATTTGGCAAAGGAGCAACCTATGATAATCAATATTCTCTTGGAACAAATTTGTCTAAAGAAAAGCAGTCTTATGACAAAGTTATAGATTCCTCATTTACAAACATTGCTTCTGCTGTAATGTACCGAAGATGAATGTGAGATGTGCATGGAATATATTTCATATATGCTTGTGGTACCGGCCGTCGAGCCAAGGCAACATTCGTTGCTTTGTTTATTTTTTCAGGGAAACTGAGTTCAACGTTTAGACGAAATGTTGCTTCGTCAACATTTTGTGAACGTTCGATACTCAATTTTGCATAATTTTAGCAAAGGTCATGCCGAAATTTTCAATTTTCATTGTATGTACGGTATATTCGTGTCATTGTTGTTTATTGTTGTTACTCTCATGAAAGCTTTCATAAGTCTAGTTTCCATTTTTTGTGTTCAATAAGTTTCCAGTACGTTCGAAAATGGCTGGAAGTACCCCCTCTTCATCGTGGACACCAACGGATGTCCCGGCATCGTCCCGAGATATCGAGGGGCGTGCGGAAAGCTCCCCGGGACCTGGCCCTCGAACAAACATCTCAGGGGGCCGCCATCGTCGACGACCCTGCTGCCAGGGGATAACAACGAGTACGAGTCATCCCATGAAGAGTCCGGCGGTGCTGAAGACGCGACCGATCGTGACGAAGGGACCGGCCGTGAATACGACACCGGTATTGAAGAAGAACAGGCGGACGGGGCTCCACCAGCCAAGCGAAAAAGGTGGCTCGCGCCTAGGAGACCTAACAAGTTGAGCACGGACACCTTTGTGATCACTCGAGTGGACGATCTGGGTAAACCAGCCAGTTCTGTAAAAGCTGCACAGGGGTACTCAAACGCCGTAGGCTGCATCCTGCGTGAAACCGTGAAGGTCACAACCCCCGACATAAGGATGAGAGAAACCGAGCATGTTCGAACTCTCCTCCTGGACAGGCTATTCAGCAGGTACTCCGTCCCGGAGGCCGACAAAAATAGAGTCGCGACGAAAGCCCTGAGCATGATGTCCAAATCCTTGAATACCTGGCGATACCATGCCAATAAAATGAAGGATCAAGATTTTGAGACCGTGATAAAGCCAAAATGGCCTACGATAGATGAGGCGGACTGGACCGAGTTCATTCAAACTCGCTCCGGCGATGAATTCAGGAGGAAGAGTGATTGGGGGAAGGACATGCGGGGGAAGATCGTGGGTGACCACAGACTCGACAGCCGTGGTTACCAAGGGAAGAGACCTAAATGGGACAAGGAGGATGCAAGGTTGATTGCGGCGGGAAAGAACCCCCTTTCTCGGACATCCAGGAAGGGCGCGGAAAGGATTTTGTGAGGGCCCGCGCAAAATTTGACCCTGCGACGGGGGAACCGATCTTCACGCACGAGAAAATGAAGGACGTGCACGAAGAACTGGTAACCTCTGACCCCATTTTACTTTATTTGTCCTACGTAGATTAATTTCCTAAAGATTACGTTTCTGAACGGCTCATGTTGCTTGCAGAAAAAGCTGAGCCAGCAACCTCAGAGCTCACAAGACTCTGTCGATAGTGACAGGTGGCAAGACCCTATCAACAAGGCTCTCGGGAAGCCGGAAACTCGTAGCCGCGTGATGGGCGTCGGGTATGGGGCTCGATGGGCTGATTACTGTCCCCAGACCCGCGAGGCTGCCCGCGAGAGGAGGAAAGCGAAGCAAGATAAAGAATTCGATGCGCGAGTGGAGGCGGCGGTGAAACGTATATTAGGGCCTATATATGAGCAGCTACAACGTCCACCCATGCATCCTTCTACGCAGCGCGCCCTAAATATGGATACGCAGCCGCCGCCCTTCACTGCTGCAAGGAGTAGTAGCCCCTCTGTCTCGGGCGTTGGCCCCGGGTCGCCAAATACAATCGACGGCCTAACGGTAAGCGTCGTCGGCTCAACAAATCATAAGGGTGTCGTACAGATTTCGTTGTTTCGACTCTAACATCGATGACCCGTACGTATGTTCCACAGGTGATAACTCCGTGCCATCTGCAGACCCAAGTACTCGGCTCGATGGTGACGGTCGCGTACGGTCGAGTTTCACCCAATAACGCCGGAGAACAGGATGCACTGTGTGGATTTACCACCAAACATGGCGAGGGTGGAGTTGACTAAGGTGGTCGGCACCTTTGAGGACTTGGTTCTGAATGACCCCCCTGAAGAGGGATACGAGAAGCTAGGAGCCTGTAAGGGGTTTTTTCTTAGGTGGCCGAAGGACGCGAGAAAGTTGATTGAGACCTCCAATCGTCCAGCACCTTCGCCGAGCTACACCCACAGTCCATCAGCAAAACCATCTCCTTTGGGTATTTCCGCACCTCTATCCTACAGGGATCTCGAGATGGAGGATGCCGAGGAGGCCGCGGAGCATGGCGGGGAGCATGGCATGCCTCGTGACGAAGAGGCACGAGAATTTGTAGATACGCCGCCACCCAAGCATGACGAGCAAGCCCATACGAAGTTGACTCCTAAAACACTCGTGGGCGCAGCCAAGCAAGCGATGGCTGGTCAGAGGGCCGTATCTCTCGATACGCAGCGTACGAGCAAAAAAGGGGCGAAGAAGACACATGCTAGCACTGGAACTTACGATAGACAGGGCGACGCGAGGTTGAGGAAATCCTTAACCTACGCAGCATCTTCCCAATCAGGACAGCGAGCAACGGGTCGTCAATGGCGGGCCCATCACGTCCCGGGTCACCCCATGGTACCAAATGATGAGTTCGACGTCCTCCCGAATGAAATGAAGATTCTGCATGAGAACATTCGAGACCTGGAATTAGGACCCGATGAAACTAATGTCTCGTATTACACGGCGAAGGTGCCAGAGGGTTTCCATTTCGTCGAGCAGTATCCCGCGGACAAGTTCTATCTGGACTTTGCGGAGATCTTCGGCATGTTCAACCTTTATCGCCTCGAAGCATCCTTCGTCAGGATATGGGCGCTTCACCTAACCAGAGAGATCAGACGTCTGAAGATTCTCGATGTTGCAATAGCAGATCCGTATCACATGCACGAGAACAACGTTCGCTCCCAACAAGGTAGAGAGATTATGAAAGAATATCTCATGAGTGCGATGATAGCGCATAAGGGAACGGAATACCTACTCGTGCCCTACAATCCATTGTAAGTCCTTCTCTACTTTGTGCTTTCGTAAAGTTCTCTTTCGCTTGTGCACCTAGCCAACTTCGTGAGGTTAATATTGGTTTGCTCACATGTGTGCGCAGCGACCACTGGATCCTCTTGGTGCTAGTGCCGAAGGAAAGCAAGGCTTACTACTATGATTCCATGAAGAGGGTGAAGAAAGACTACACCCTGCTCAAGAAAGTTCTGGATGATGCTCTCTTCGACTACAAACACAGGGGAGGAGGAGGAACTATGGTAAAAAGAAGTGGTGGTCCACGCTTCAAACACGTGACCGATTTTGTTGCAGACAGCAGCCGGAGGGTAGTGTGACGTGTGGCTACTACGTCTGCTGCCACATGGATGACTTTGTACGGGCGCGGAACACGTTTTGCAAACATGACGACTTACGCAAGTGGAGTAATAACCTCGAGCACAAGCCATATGACTAGAAGCAAGAGTTTGCACACCTCCAGAATGCGTTTGCGAATATCATCAACAAGGACGTCGTCTCGGATACGGGGCTTTTCTACGCCGGCAATGACGCAAGGGAGGAACACGCCGCTCGCTCAGAGCAGCGAGTTCGCCAAATCCCGACCGAAGACGCATTCGCGCGCACACATGCAGCTAGGCCCTAGAGGAGGGAAAAAAGCGTGAAGATAGGCCCTTCGAAACGGAAAAACATTGCATATATATTGTGTTTGTGGTCGTGTATTCCCGAACTAGTCTACTTTGTACATTTCTGGACATATTTACGTATTGGCACTTGTTACTTTCGTAGTCGATTTGACATATCTACTTATCGTGTGCGACATCCGAGAGCGCGAGCGAGGTGGCCTTGGAAGCACCGGGCACGTACGATGCCGACGCAACGAGGCAACGCCGCAAGCGCTATTAGGCCACAGCGGCACGCCCTAGGAGAACGGCGACCGAAGGCCCACAGCGTGCGGGAGTTACACCGGCAAACGGTACCATCGTCCGTGCAAAATCTCCTGTGCGGGAGTACAAAGAGGCTGGAGAGCGCCACAGTTGACGCGATCCTGCCGTGGCAGCGAAAATGGCTGCCGGGCAGCCAAAAGGCCTGTTTTTGCTGCCGCGGCAGCCAAAATGGCTGCCGCGATAGCCAAAAGGGCTGTTTTTGCTGCCGCGGCAGCACCATGGTTGGGCCTCTCATAACAGCAGTGACGTGCGGACTGGAGAGCTCGTCACTGCTGTATATCTTACCAGTGACGGGCAGAAAATATAGCACGTCACTGGTAATTATCTTACCAGTGACGGGCTCTCATGTGCGCCCATCACTGATAACTAGATTACCAGTGACGAGCGGATAGCCCGTCACTGATAACCACTTACCAGTGGCGGATCACCAGTGACGGGCCGGCCCGCTCGTCACTACTGGGATTTTTTGGCCCGTCACTGGTGATATATTCTGCAGTAGTGTGTGCCTGGGCGGCTCCGGTTCATCCTCGCTTGAGGAAGAGGAAGATGAAAAAGAGTTGGAGCTATTGTCGCTATCCCCAAAAGCGGCGAGAGCTCGACGAAGATTCTTCTCCGCCTCACGCATCTTGGGCCTTGATCCAAAGTTGTTTCTTCTCTTGTCCTGAAATTTAGAAACAAACTTGTTTCTCTCTTTAGGATTGGGACACTCGGATCGAATGTGGCCTTTCTCACCACATCCATAGCAGGTGATGTCCGAGGATTTCCTTCTCCTATTTCTCACATTCTTATATGCCCTAGAGAAGCGTTTTGCAAATAACGCGAGCTCATCCTCGGGAAGAGATTCAAGCTGATCATCAGACAAAGAAGACAAGGCTGCAAGAGACAGTCCAGAAGAAGAGAATCATGTAAGTGTCAGAGTTGACACTAGGAGACACTATCCCCGATGGATCCGAGGAAGTGTTCCCAACAAGAGCCAAAGTGTTAGACTTAGAGCCATTTCTGTTCTCCGAAGTGATCTCATGAGTGGAGAGCTTGGAGAACAGGTGATCGAGTGTGAGAGTGGCAAGATTGGCGGACTCTTGGATGGCAATCTTCCGCACTTCAAAAGCGGGCTCTAATGTGTTCAACACATGCCTAGCCATCTCTGAGTCAGAATACCTCACTCCCACACTCCTGAGCTTGTTCACAATCCTTTCAAATCTCTCAAAAAGCTCAGAAATCGATTCCCCAGAACGTTGCTCAAAACGATTGTATTCAACTTTGTATTGGTCCGCTCGAGCAATCTTGACTTGGTCGGACCCCTCATGGTAGGTGATCAGGGTCGACCAAATCTTGTGAGCGGTATCAAGATGAGCAACCCGCTCATGCTCCTTCCTATCCAAACCAGAGAGCAAATAGTTGATGGCCTTGCAATTGTTTTCAACATCAACCTGATTTTCAGCCGTCACTTGTGCAGGAAGAGCAAAGTCGTCCGTTTCGATGATTTTCCAAATAGCAAGCCCCTCTGACTGGATAAAGATCCTCATTCGATTTTTCCAGAACTCCCAGTCCGTCCCATTGAAGACAGGAGGACGAGTCGAGTATCCGTGGGAAGCCATGGCTCGCAAAGCCGGTCAAAGCTTATAGAGAAGCGAGACCAGGCTCTGATACCACTTGTTGGATCGATGGCTTCCCGACAGAGGGGGGTGAATGTCGGATACAAATTTTTCTTCAAATTCAAATACAGATAGCAATTGAGATACTACTGTAAATGACAAAGAAGATGTAGCAGAAAAACCCTAGAAAGATCATTGACGACGTGGAGCTCGTCGTTAGCTTTAAAACGAGTACAAGATCACTGAAAACGGAGTCCGGATGCAAAAGTTACGGCCAAAACAGTGCGTGCAGCGCAGCCAGATTTTGGCTACCCAGACATTCCGGGGTAGAATGTCCGGACACTCCGGATGTACAATCTAAAAACCAATTCCTCTCGGGATGATGTCCGGAGACTCCGGGGTGAGTCCCAGACACTCCGGATGTGTATTTTCAAGCACTCAAAATACACACCCAGACATTCCGGGTATTCTAGTCCGGAATCTCCGGGTGTAGTCCAGAACTGCGAAAACCCTGTTTTTTCGTTGGAGTTTTTGCTCCGGTTTGAAATCCGTCCAACCAAAAAGGATGAAACTTTGCCAAAGGATCTAGGCATGTCTTGTGACTATAAATCAATGATTGATTCTCAGAAAAAGACCACAAGACACAACCCTTCTCCCATTCTTCCAAATAAGCTCCAAAAGTTGGACGAACACCAAAAGATCGATTACTTGTTGCTCGTGAGGATTTTTGATCTCAAATCAACAGGATGATCTCTCACATATCACAGCAACCTATTCCATCTATCAAATCACAAAGATTAGCCCCCAAGCAAGTCAATTGCAAAACCCCAATTCTTTCTTCCCTTGCAAGCAAACTCAAAACTTGGGAAAAGGGATTGATTTCTTGAATATGCTAGGATGGAATCAAATAGGACGTGATTACTCCATCACTAACTTGCCATATCAAGAATCAACTCACAAGAAAAGCAAGAAAACAAAAATCAAAAAGATTCAAAGAGTGAATGACTCAAGAACACATAGGAATTGAGGAAATCTTTTTGTATTGAATTTTCGTGGGTTTTCTTTGGAGTTTACAAGCCTCTCATCTAGGCAAAGCACTTCACAAAGTGCAGCTCTCACAAGCTAATCAAAAGAGTTTTGGGTTAAGAAAACCCTCATCATCTATTTATAGTGGGGAGGGACAACCCCCTCTTCCACTCTTGGGCCTCATGCCCTAATGGGCCTAACACCTAGCACGCATCCCAAAGCGTCTAAATAGCTTAGCCACCTCTCGATTTTCCTTCCACCCTAAGCTACCAACCCTAAACCGCTTCCGGCCGCCGCCGTAGTTTCTTGGTTGAGCTTCGGTGGTTTCCGCGTTTTTACCAAAACGCCCTCGCACTGACTTGGTCCTCACGTCTCGTCTCCACCCGCTTTCTTGTCGTCCGCGTACATGCTTTTAAGCCGCACGATGTCGTCGCCACCTCCTTGACCGCATCTCAGCCCTCCAAGCTATCATGCCGGTCCATATGGCCGAACCATCGCCGCACCCAACTAGCACCTGCACACAATAGACCAAGCAAAGCGTCGCGAGCACAAGTTTTCCACTTGACCCATGTCAGCCGAGAAAAATCTTTCATCCACTTAATTTTTCCTTGAGACAAATTGAGAAACTCAAGCAATCAAACATATTGCAAATAATTCCAACCTTGAATTCATACAACCAAATATTCAACTCCTCATAAGATGGCAAGATATTCATCACAACTATTGTCAAAGTCAACACATGACTCACATCTCTAACTTGTAATAAAAGGTTTTGGCTTGGTGTCTAGCTCATATGTTTTTGCTGTTTATGCTTCTTACATGAACACCTGTGTTGCTCATCGGTGTCACAGGTATGTGCGACTATTAGAAGTAAAAAATATCTCTTGAGCTATATGAGTTCACACTTCTGTGTGCAAAGTATTTCAAATCAACTCTTGTCAGCTTTGGTTTTGCTGGATTGTATTTCTGGCAAGCTGATATTGAAAATTGCCAAAAGGTCTTGAGAGAGGCTCTGTGCATGCTGAGATCAGGATTAAGAGAGGTCAACTCTCTGCAGATTTTAGAAAACCTATAGTTTCAGGTCCAACTAAAAGCACACAGCAACCAGGGCTCAGCCGTGATGACAGAGAAAGAATCATTCTTCAAGAGATCAATGAGCTATTGGGCAAGATGAAGAACCTGCCACCAGGAGCTGAGAAAAATGCTCTGTGTGCTGAACTGAAAATCAAACAAGGCATGCTCTCTGGTGCCACCAAACCAGTCTCTGCAGCTCCATCTGCTCCAAGCATCAAGAGAAAGAGATCTTATACAGTTGTTATCAGTGAAGATCCCCCCAGCAAAGAAGCAGTAAGAACCAGAAGTTGAAATCATCTCAGAAATCTCTCAGAGTTCCAAGCCTTCAATGAAAGATCAGTTGGAACAGCAGAAGGAAGCTCTCCAAGATATTAAGAAGGAGATGCCACCACCTGTGTCATAGGTGGCCAGCCCAGCCAAGTCAAATCTACAGACTTACCAGAGGAGGAGCAGATCAACAGTGAGCTCAACAAGTGTAGAATCCCTCTACTCTCTGGATGTATAGAAGCAGATGTCTCCATCTCAGTTTCTTGTGTCTGAGGCTGAAGAACAAGCACCAAAAGAGGCCTATGTGCCTTCATCATCAGTAGAGGCTGGATCTGTGAAGCCTACTGAACCTGCCAAATCACCAAGTCCACAGTTGTCTCAGCCAGTTGTGTCACAGGCAGAAGAGGTTCAAGCCCAAGTATCTCACCGGACTCCATCACCTGTGCCTCAGGCAGTTGTCCCTAATCCCCATTTCTCAAGCACCTGTGTCATCTCCTGTGGCACAGGTACCTGAAGCAGCTAGCCAAGAGGAAAGCTCAGAAAGTGAATCAGATGATGGAAGAGGAGTATCAGTGGCTCCACCAAGGGCCAGAGAACCTAGGTCTGATTCTGATAAAGACTACCAAGCAGAAAGCTCATCCCCCAGCGTAGAATCAGCCACAGAATCAGAAGAGAAAGAAGAGGAAGAACATGAAGACAGCTCCCCCAGTCTCTCAGCTGCAAATGATGACTTGGAATCCCAGTATCACTACATATTTTCACATGCTCTGAGGACTGAGGTTAACTAAATGGCTTTCATCTCAAGAGCTGCAGCCAAAAAGCTTCCTAAGAGTGATCCAAAGAAGTCCAAGAGCAAAGTTGCCTCAATGAGCACTAGTACATTCATCAAAATGAGGTCAATTTGCCCATACTTCTCTGAAGATCAAGAGTTTAAGGAACCATCTTGCTCAGACCCCAGATTTCACAATGATCATCAACAGGGTGTATATCATGAAATCTTGTCTTCGAAAGGATTTGTTGACTACAAGGCCATAGACTGGTCTGCCCTGAATGATCCCAGACTGAGAACCCTTCCATCTTTGATTCAAGCCTCAGGCCTGGAGTTCATTTGCAGTCTTCAATAGGATTATGACCCAGAGATTCTCAGAGAATTTTATGCCACAGTCTGGGTTGAACAAAGCAATCAAGATGTTATGCTCTGGAAGACTAGAGGTCAGCTTCTATCAATAACAGCCCCAGAGTTTAACAGTTTGCTACATGCACCAGTGGAGTCTAGAATGCCCAATATTTTCAAGCTAGAGCCAGTCTCCAATGCTGATAGAAGGAAGTTCTACCCTCAGAACTTCACTTTTCCTGCCAAAGCCCCTCCTGAACATGTCTATTTCAAGGGCATCACCATCACAGCCAAGCATCTTGTGAAAATCATCAATGTTACTCTTCAGCCCAAGGGAGGCAACACAGATGCTGTGTATAATCTAGTTTGGCAGATCTTGGTGCACATTGCAAAGAACCAGCATTTTGATGTAGCCCGATATATCTTTCATGAAATAATGCGGTTTAGAAAGATAAGAAAGCAAAGCTGAGGTATGGATCGTACATCATGTACATGATCCTTCAACGCACAGGTCTTCTGGATTCCAACTTCGATATGACTATGAAGACCATCAAGACCCAGCTCAGGCCTCAGGCTGATGACCATCCTGATGAGGTTGCTGTGCTAGCTCTGTTTGGTGATTCTCTTGATCCAGCTGTGTCTGCCCCCGATGACACAGCTACTCCCACAGCTCCTCAAGTGCCTGTCCCTCCGGTGCCAGCGCCTGAAGTCCAAGTGCCTACCGGTGTCACAGCTGAGTCCCCTGTAGCTGACCCCGCTAAGTTAGTGTCTGTGACACAGGTAGCTAAAGATGGCACTTTGTCCTCCTTTCTCATGTCTCACGCAACAGCCAGAGCCTATCAAAACAAAGTCATGCCAACTCAGTTTGCAGCTCTGCGTAGAGAAAATCTTCAGCTTAGAACCAAAGTTGACAGTCTGGATTCCAAAGTCGATCAGCTACAGGCTCAACTGTCAAAAGTTCTCCAGCTGCTGAAGACCAAGTTCCTCTAAATGTTTCTTCTCCTCATCCCCTTTCTGGTGTTTTAGTGTCAAAGGGGGAGAGAAAATGGTAGTAATAGTGCAAGGGGGAGAAGTGCTAAAGGGAGAGATAAATATAAGAGAGAGTATTTTGGATATAGGGGGAGTAAATATTTTGCTGTATCAAGACTTATGCTTTAATTTCTGCTTCTTCTGTCTTGATTACATTCAATTTAAACTACAGTAATCTTTTGATATGATGCTTTGCACATAAATTTACTCTGATTCTCATGTCTACACTAAATTTGTGCTCCATTTGTGCTCTGATACACATCTATATGCTCTATTATCATAATTGGAATGCTCTGATTAAAACTCATATACTCCAGTTATTATAACTGCATCAGAAGAAAAATATATCAGTTCAGATATATCCTTTATGTCATATGCTCTGATACATACACTCTGAAATGACATATGTTCTGATACACATTCTCTGAACTGATAAAAGTGTAAGTTGTAAGAACATACTGCTCATATCCAAAATTAAAATTTGTGCACTAGTCTGATAGAAGCAAATCTTTTATGCACAGCTTCAGGAGGAGTATTCTCTAACAACCTGCACATGTATCTCTTATTCAATCTTTATGTGAATTTGATGAATCGGTTGCCACTAACCACCAAAAAGGGGGAGATTGAAAGAGCATCTAGGCCCCTTAAGTGGTTTTGATGGTTAATGGCAACTCAATCTGGGATCTAACGTTTACAATTAGTGTAAGCAGGTTAAATAGGTTCCAGGAAGAAGGGTCATCAAGGGAATGATGACCACCCAAAAGTTCAAAGGTGGTTTCCAGGACAAAGGAATAGCTATGCTAGGCAGCTGTGTCACAGCTATGAGGAAGTCGGTGCTGTGCAAGGAGTTGCAAGCAAGGTGATGGTGGCTTGATGCGTCAAGGACCGTAAATACAGTAGGTGGCAGGTAAAGCCTAGATTTGCTAGTTTCTTTGAGTCCATAGGAAACACCCGTACTATCAAGAGGGATGAAGTAGTAATAATCTGTGGAGGATCTTTTGCTCAATGCTCAGGGTGTTGGACAGTGGCACTGATGCTTTGAGGTCAGTGGACCTGTGTCAATAGTTTTGCACAAGTGTGAAACTGGTTTTTATTAGCACTCGGCAGTGCTAGCAGTAGAAAACCCTAGGGGTTAGAGTCATCGGTGTGACACAGCTGTGTCACAGGTGGTCTAGCGCTCTATGACTCAGGTACATCTCTGTACCAGGGGAGAGCTTGTAAATGCTAAGGGACCCACACTGCGATGGTTTGTCTGCAGAGTCAGAAGACTGTCAGAGGTTCTCTCCTTATTAGAGATCAGAGTAGTTGTATGCTGAGGGCATGTCATGTGCTAAGACCGGGCTGAGTAGTGCTGCTACGTCAGTTAAGGGTTTACCTGTGTCAGCCTCCGGTGACACAGGTGTCGGTCTGTCCGAGCCAGTTATAGGTTGGGCGTAGTGTGTAGCTGTGTCACCGGTGCCTGTCACCGGTGGCTCACTTAATCCTACGTGGCAACAGTGTAACAGTCGGGTTCCTACGAACCCTTCGACCTTAACCAACCAAGCAACCAATCATTCAAGCTAGCTCAAACCAGTAAAGCACATCCTACCGTTGCAAGCCTCTTTCACTCGGAACAAAAGCAAACCTTCCTAAGAGAGTTAAAGTCCTTGAGGAAAAGAGTATTTGGTTCCTCCAAGATTCGTTGCTGCTGAATCTATTACTCTTGGAGTGTCTACTCCTAGATGGGTGTAGTCTATAAAGGTGATCTGAAGTCTACCTGCTGCAAGGCAAAAGGACTTCCACAAGCAAAGCAAGGGGCCTGATCGTCAGGTACTCGGAGAACAAGCACGATTCAGTGCTGGCTATCTCTTCGGAGTAGTCTCTTCAACGGAGACGTACCTCTCTGAGAAGAGCAGGGAACTTCGGTGAAAAACATCTTGTCGCTGAGTACTTACTGCATTTCTTAGAGTACTTGCTATTCTTGCATGCTTGTGTGATCTTAGACTTATTCTGTTCATTTATTGTAGATCTGCTTTTTACCTGTGCTATCTTAGCTGTGTCACAGTTGCTATTGATCATATCTCACACATGTGTCAGCTACCTGTTACACAGCCAGCTAGCTTGCATATTATTTCTAAGTCCTTAGCTCACCTGTGTTAGCCACTTGTGTGATAGCCACGTGTTAAATCATACTTAATACCTTGCTTGTGCTGCTCATCTGTTACACAGTTAGCTCACTCTGCTTCTGACTAAGGCCTAATCTGTTCAACAAAGTTAAAAGAAGTAATTTTAATTAGCCTCCTATTCATCCCCTCTAGTCGGCACTTTTGGTCCTTTCAGATGCACAAATAGTTGCTCTTTTAGCATCTGATCTTTTTTGTGTAGGCCAGAAGTGTATATATTTTTTTTCACAAAATTTGTAAGTATTTTTTTCACAAAATTTGTAAGTACATATATTGTGTATTCCCATATGTATATATACGTGCGAATGGTTTTGGAATTGTTTTTGAAAGCTTTAAACGTGCTCTTTTGCATTCCCATCAACAAATGCTACATCTATCTTAAATATGAATCGTCGTGGATGCATACAGTTAATATCTTAAAATTTTAATTATTAATATATGTAAAGATACATTAAAACATTATAAAATAATGTCATTGGATTCCTTTCCAAATTCTTTCATACTATGTCATTTGATAGCATATCATGGTTGAAAATTGTTGTTTAAAAATCTTATTTTAAAGAATGGAAAGTTAAAAATAATTAAGAACGGAGCGAGTAAGTAATACGAGACTAAAGGAACTATTTTTGAGCTCCCCCGTATATCCGGCTGGGCCTAGGTAGCCGTTTAGGTAGGTAAATGCACACACAAATAGAGTTATATCCTACAACAGTGTGAACCATTTGTTTTTAGTATGCAAATTGACCCCACGGTAGACACTCCTACAATCAATTAATCACAGATTTGATTATGTCCGATACTGCGGAGATGTAGTGCAGATATTGTTCGATTAAGATAAGCAAAGCAAATAGGTTGTAAAACAGATTCCCTGTTATATATATATATACATATATATATTCGATGAGTGGATGAAGCTCGTGGAAAAGTAGGCTGCTTGCAATATCTCACGCGTTTCGCTCTCCTACAGCTAGCTTTATTCACTATCACACGGAGTCTCCAGACCAGTTAATTAGAGCGCATAACGGCATGTCGTATAGTCAGTTATTAATTTTTTTATTTTTTTACATTATCAGTCAACTATTAAATAACTCATACAATAATATTATTTGTTAAGCTTATTCAATATAAAAAATCAGTATGAAATACAATAATATATAAAGGCTTAATTCTAGAGACTATTCTATATTAGAGTCTAACTCTTCATAAAAAGTTAGTTTTATTTTCTCCTCTCCTACTCTCTCCTTCGTATCAAAAATTATTTTAGTAAAAAGCCAGCTGATATCACACAAAACCATAATAAGGCGAGATTCATGCCATCATCGCCAAATTGGGATTGCATGCATTAGCTTCACAAACATTAATTACTGGTCAATTACCTAACTGTTCCTTTCTTGAAGTGAATGGAAACCTCACTCCTCACGATAAGTAAATTAAAGAGACAAATTTAACAGGACCGGCGGTGGTGGTAGTGTTGTGCGTGTTCTTAACATGTATGCATAAGACCAAAACATCATTTTTTTTAAAGGCTACACACATAACTATTTAGGTTGATCAAGCGAAAAATAATACAGTGAAGTTATCTGAAAAGCCGTATCATAATAAAATTATTTTATTTTACCTTGCCGGTATATCATTCTATAATTTCTTTCCAAATGCACATAAAGGGAAGCATGTTATATCCAAAAAAATTGAACAGAGAGAGCATGACACACTCAGGTTTGTTTTCCTAAATATAATATTCATCTCTATATCTTTACCGGCCACTCTAAGATGAATAGTATCATTTCTAGGCCATCCCAGAAGTAACAAAATAGGAGATCTGAATTAACAAAGAAAAACCGTGGCAATAAGATAGATCGACTATCACAAGCAACCAGCAGGAACAACGTAGCTGTATAGGGCGCCCAGCCCAGATGCTTGTCCTGTTGTACAATGACGCCGTTCGACGTCACTGATACGTCAGCAGGGACGTATACTTAGCCTCATAACCCACAGCTAATTAACCAGCCAATTAACGGAAAAAGTGGCTGTGCCGATCGAGTAGACTGCTAGCTAGCTCGGCAGCCGCAAAGAATAGAAGCAAATAATTAGCAAGTCAACTAGAAAAAGAAAAAGTAGGGTTAGCAGTAGTTAATTATACATGGCAACGTACGAAAGAATGTGATGATGGGGCTATAGGCACTAAACGCTATCAGGTGCGAACATAATCCACGCTCCGTCTCCGCGTCTTTGACTTGCGCCGTTTGGTAGGTGGTATTTGCCAATCGGAAAAAGACTACATGCTGAAATTAAGCTATTCCTTGCCAAATGCTAAATTTTGCACAGATGATCAGTGAAAGACTTGTCACTTCAGCAGTATCAAAGTTAAGCTGCGTAGCCAGCTATCACCGACCTGAGCACAGTAATGCTATTTACTACTTCATCGATACATGTCGTTTTATGCTTTGGCACTCAAAAGCCACGTAAATTTGACCGTTATTTTATATATAAATTTATTGATAAAAACTATAAAATTATTTTTCAAATAAATCTAGTGATACTATATTTACTTGATCAATTTGAATATTTATATATATATACTACCTTTGTTCCAAATGTCTACCGTTGTATGTTACGTATAGTTAATCTTTTAAAATTTTGATTCGTACTACTAAAAAATGGGTTATGAAAGATCCCACATCACAAGTCGTTCAAGAAAATCAGCTTCTGTTATAGTAGATCACAAGCGATTCGCAAAGAGGACCGCCTAGGTTCACTCTCAGAGACGTAAACTGCCTGTAATGACACGATATCACAGGTAGAACCACCTGTGATATGTAGACGACCTTATCACAGGAGGTTTTGTTTGAAAATCGCTTGTGATAAGAGGTCCATTTATTAGAATCCGACAACCCGAGCTCTTTGTCTTCAATGTTCTATTCTTACACACAACAACAGTAGCGGCGGAGCTCTTGCAATTTTTTAGCTTTGAGATTGAATTAAGCCCAAAAATTCTAGATTTGGAGATGATATTGCATATCTCTTTTATATTGTTGATCTAAGATTAGTGATTGGTTTAAAATTTTGATTAATCTGATAGATGTAATGTGGTAAAGAGAGAGAATGTAGATCTAGGTAGTTTATGGCAAATTTTATTTGGTTTTATTATATTTGAGGCATGGATTTGTTTTAGTTACTATATTGAGGATGTGGCTAGCTATTTTATGTGGCAAAATGATATATTTGAATGGTTTAGATTTTATGAAAGAGAGAGATGTGTACATATAACATATTTGAGTAATTTTTTATTTTAGAATTGATTTATCTTGTCTCGTAATAAATGGTTGTAATCGTGGAAAGTTTGTATGGAAATAAATTTTGATAATATTTTGATATAGTAAAAACCCACGTATTGACATGATTAATTAAAAATTTATTTATCAAGTAAGTTTCATATTAAGTTGTAATTGTCATAAAAAAATTTATAATTATTGGTAGGTCATATCTTCATGAATGAAATAAAATATTGGTAATAATCATTCATATATAGTCAAAACCATACCAACATAGTAAGTGTTAGTCGTGAAATAAAAAGACTATTGGTAATTATTACTTTCATGCATGTAGTCCAAACCAAATAGTAACGATAATGTTAACTAATATTGTAAAGATTAATTGGTACGCACTTTGTGAGCCTCAGAATTTAACATGAATTAATTAAATTTATTTAATTTGTCCTGTAGATGGACCGAAACTGGATGTATGATGGTAACCGCTCAAGTGAACAGTACCTTAGTGGCGTGTCAGATTTCATAAGAATTGCGAAAGTGCATAAGTTGAACAGAGAGGAACACTATATGTGTTGTCAATGCAAAGACTGCGAGAAAGTACACATGTTTGAGAACTTAGAGCAAATTCAAGATCACTTAATTCGTAGGAGTTTCATAGAGTGGTACACATGTTGGACAAGTCACAGTGAGCAGCAAACAATCTAGGAAGGTGGTAATGATGAAATCACAAAGAAAGATAATTACATGGCAGATGATGTCGATTATGATTCAGAGGAAGAAACATCGTCAGATGATCGTCACTATTTGGATGAGATGTTGCGACATGCAGAAGAAAACCATAATGCGCGGGAGTATGAGAAATTCAAACTCTTGATAGGGGACTCAGAGAAACCTTTATTTGAGGGATGCAAGGGTAAGTACACGAAATTATCATCAGTGCTTGAATTGTTAAAACTGAAGGCAAGCAATGGGTGGTCAGATAAAAGTTTCACATAGTTGTTAAGTCTCGTAGCGGACATGCTTCCAGAGAGAAATGAGTTGCATAGAAGTACATATCAAGCAAAGAAGGTTCTTTGTCCGTTGGGAATGGAAATACAGCGAATACATACTTGTCCGAAGAACTATATCCTCTTCCGAAAGGAGTTCGCAAACCTCCATGCATGTACCGTATGCAAGTCCTCCTGATACAAGTGTAAGGAGAAAGGCGTCGAATATGAGGGGGACGAGGTGGCGGAAGGAAGTCCAGCTAAGGTCATGTGGTATCTGCCAATAATCCCCCGTCTTAAGCGTCTATTTCCGAACCCAAAGGATGCAGAACTGTTGAGTTGGCACGCTGATAAGCGCAAGAATGACGGAAAGCTTAGACATCCTGCTGATTCCATCCAGTGGAGAAACATTGATAAAAAATTTAAAAATTCTGGGAGGGAACCAAGAAACATAAGGTTTGGATTGAGCATGGATGGAATGAATCCTTTCAGAAACATGAGTAGCCATTATAGCACCTGGCCAGTGAACTGTGTATCTATAACCTTCCTGCTTGGTTGTGCATGAAGCGGAAGTATATTATAATAATGATGCTTGTGCAAGGACTGAAGCAACCCGGGAACGATATAGATGTTTACCTAGAGCCATTGATGGAATTGTGGACCATCGGGGAAGATGTATTTGATGCTCACGAGCGAGAGAACTTCAATCTGCGTAGCTTGCTGTTCTGCACCACAAATGACATCCAACACTTGCTAACCTTAAGGGTCAAAAGCTTGTACTAACTGCTTGGATGATACGGCTCGTCAGTGGCTTAAGCATTCGTAGAAAGCTGTGTACATGCATCACCATAGGTTCCTTCGAAGAGACCATCCGTACCATCAAATGAAGAAACAATTCAATGGACAAATCTAGGATAGTACACCTCCAAGGCAATTTAGCAGTACGGAGGTACATGACATGGTAAAGGATATAAAAGTTACATATGGGAAGGTAAGCAAAATAAAGGCAACATGTGAGAAGGCTGTGTGGAAGAAGAGGTCGATATTCTGGAACTTACCCTATTGGGAGCACCTGCAAGTTTGTCACTGCATCGACATCATGCACGTAGAGAAAAATATATGTGATAGTGTGATTGGTTTGTTATTGAATATCAAGGGCAAAACAAAGGATGACCTCAAAACACGGTGATACGGAGGCTCCCGATCTTCACAATTTGGACAAGGGTAAATAGCTAAGCCTAGATGGAAACCCACCCCAACAACAAACTTCAACGAGAAAGCCTTTGGGGAACTAGGAACCAAATCAACCAAGCTCTCAATTGAATGCCACGTTTACCACTCGGAGGCACGCGCCGATCCGTTCAATCCAAAGGAAAGAAAGGCCTAAGGTGGAACTCCCAAACCTAGAGGGATGAACCCTAGATTAGGAGCTAAGCTCACTTTTAGTCTTAATATCAAGTCTAAACCCTAATTAGAGAGGGGTACGGGGTATTTATAGTCTAACCCGCCACTTAAGGGATTACATAGGCCGTGGCCCGTTTTCCTGCGCGTAGGCAGATCCGGACTATCCAGATTGGGGCCGGACCGTCTGGGTGGCCGGAGTGTCCGGGCTGACCTCCGGGCTGAGGTCCGGGATTTCCAGAGGAGATCCGGACCCTCAGCCGGAGTGTCCGGGTTGAGGTCCGGGATTTCCAGAGGAGATCCGGACTCCCACCCGGAGGGTCCAGGCTGAGGTCCGGCTCGGATCCGGAGGGTCCGGGCCTCAGCCGGACAGTCCAGGTCTTCGCTGTCAATGCACATTCGAGGGTTCCGAAGCAGCAGTCCGGCTGGGGTTCGGCTTGGAGCTTGGGGACTTGATTCTTGGCGTCTCTCCCTCAGTCCCGTTGCTCGTCGGTGGGCTCTTCCACTTGGTGGCTCCTTCATACCTTAGCAAGCAAAGACTCAAAGCGTGAGGTAGCATACCATTCATGCTCAAATCAAGTGGAGATGTATCAAGGAATAGAGTCACCTCATGTTGTATAGCCTTGGCTCGAGCCCTTGTCATTGGTCCAATAAGGTGCAAGGGTGGATTTGGGCTCTTGTCATCCTTGATGGAGGTGATGTCCGCATCATTCCCCCCTTTATGAAAAGGAGTCGACCTCGACTCCAACTCGTTGTAGCCATGAAAGGGTGAAAGATCCGCGATGTTGAAGGTGTTGCTCACCGAGTACTTGTCCGGTGGAAGGTCAATCTTGTAGGCATTGTCGCCGATGCGTTGAAGTACTTGGAAGGGTCCATCGGCGCGGGGCATGAGCTTGGACTTGCATTCTTCGGGAAAACGCTCCTTGCGGAGGTGAACACACACAAGTTCACCGGGGTCAAACATCATCTTCTTCTTGCTCTTGTTGACCTTGTTGGCGTGTCGAAGCACTTGTTGCTCGATTGTAGCTCTTGTTGTCTCATGGAGCATTTTGATGAAAGCGGCTCGCTTGGAAGCATCCATGTTGACGCGCTCGTGTAGTAGTAGTGGAAGAAGATCGAGTGGTGTAGAGAGGTTGAAGCCATACACCACTTCGAATGGGCTCATGCTTGTAGTGGAATGGACCGCTCGATTGTAGGCAAACTCCACATGGGGAATGCACTCTTCCCACTCCTTCAAGTTCTTCTTGATCATGGTGCGGAGGAGAGTTGATAAGGTACGGTTGACGACCTCGGTTTGCCCATCGGTTTGTGGGTGGCAAGTTGTGGAGAAGAGAAGCTTGACTCCCAACTTGGCCCACAATGTCTTCCAAAAATAGCTGAGGAACTTGACATCACGGTCGGAAACGATGGTCTTGGGCACACCGTGAAGCCTCACAATTTCCCTAAAAAACAAATTAGCAACATGTGAAGCATCATCGGTCTTGTGGCAAGGAGTAAAATGTGCCATTTTTGAGAATCTATCCACAACC
This sequence comes from Stipa capillata, assembly GCA_019208055.1. Taxonomy (NCBI): domain Eukaryota; kingdom Viridiplantae; phylum Streptophyta; class Magnoliopsida; order Poales; family Poaceae; genus Stipa; species Stipa capillata. The sequence continues at coordinate 21,852 of JAGXJF010002016.1, read as the reverse complement.
ACAAAGACCGAGTCCCTTCCCGTTTTGGTCCTAGGTAATCCTAACACAAAATCCATGCTAATATCCTCCCAAGGGGCACTAGGCACAGGAAGCGGAGTATAAAGACCATGAGGGTTGAGTTTTGACTTAGCTTTGTGGCATGTGACGCATCGTTGGACGAATCTCTCCACATCTCTCCGCATTTTCGCCCAATAATAGTGGTTGGAGAGCATCATGTAGGTCTTGTCTTGCCCAAAATGCCCCATCAAGTCGCCGCCGTGGGATTCCTGCAAGAGTACCAAACGCACGGACGACTCGGGAATGCATAGTTTGTTAGCTCGAAAGAGAAAGCCCTCATGCACATGATACTTGTCCCAACCCTTTCCTTTTCTACAATTAGCAAAAGGGGAAGCAAACTCAGGGTCATTAGCATATAAATCCTTCAAGCATTCTAAACCCAAAACCTTAACTTCAAGTTGATTCAAAAGGGTCATCTTACGGGAAAGAGCATCCGCCACAACATTCTCTTTACCTTTTTTGTATTTGACTACATATGGGAATGTTTCAATGAATTCGACCCATTTTGCATGCCTACGGTTCAATTTAGCTTGGCCCTTAAGATATTTTAATGACTCATGATCGGAATGAATAACAAATTCTTTTAGCCAAAGGTAATGTTGCCATACTTCAAGAACACGAACCAAAGCATACAATTCTTTGTCATAAACCGGGTAATTAAGTTGAGCTCCATTCAATTTCTCACTAAAGTAAGCGACCGGTTTGCCTTCTTGCATGAGTACACCCCCTATACCGATCCCACTAGCATCACATTCTACTTCAAAGGTTTTAGTGAAATCCGGTAAAGCAAGCAAAGGTGCCTCGGTTAAGCATTTCTTTAACTCTTGAAAAGCATTCTCTTGAGATTGCCCCCACACAAAAGGAACATTCTTTCTAGTTAATTCATTCAAAGGGGAAACAATAGCACTAAAGTCTTTGACAAAGCGACGGTAGAAACTTGCTAGGCCATGAAAGCTACGCACTTGACTCACGTTGATAGGGGTAGGCCAATTTTTAATTGCTTCAATTTTAGATTCATCTACCTCTATGCCATGAGTAGAGACAACAAAGCCTAAGAACACAAGCTTCTCCATACAAAAGGTGCACTTCTCAAGATTAGCAAATAAACGTCCATTCCTAAGCACCACTAGAACTTGCTTAATGTGAGCAACATGATCATGCAACGTTCTACTATATATGAGAATGTCATCAAAGTAGACTACCACAAATTTTTCGATGAATTGGCACAAGACATGATTCATTAGGCGCATAAAAGTGCTAGAAGCATTGGATAAACCAAAAGGCATGACAAGCCACTCATATAAGCCAAATTTGATTTTAAAAGCAGTTTTCCATTCATCTCCTTCATTCATTCTTATTTGGTGATAGCCACTCTTCAAATCAATTTTAGAGAAAAGGGTTGCGCCACTAAGCTCATCAAGCATATCATCTAAACGAGGAATAGGATGGCGGTAACGCACAGTGATATTATTGATAGCTTAGTAATCTACACACATGTGCCAAGATCCGTCCTTTTTGGGGACAAGAATGATAGGAACGGCGCAAGGACTCAAGCTTTCGCGAACATACCCCTTGTCAAGTAGCTCCTGTACTTGACGTTGTATTTCCTTGGTCTCCTCGGGGTTAGCGCGGTAAGGCGGCCAGTTGGGAAGAGGCGCTCCCAGGATGAGGTCGATGCGGTGCTCGATGCCTCGAATGGGTGGAAGGCCCGCCGGGATCTCATCGGGGAAGACGTCCTCGAATTCCTGCAAAACACGAGACATAGCTAGAGGAAGTGGAGGTGAGTCGTTAGTCAAAGCAACTACATCTTTGTACACAAGTACAAAGTGTAGCGTAGGTGGGTCATTCCTCACTCCTCTCATCTCGGATTTGGTGGCTAGCATCACTAAGCCTCTACTCTCTTCCTTGTTCTTTTCTCTCATTTTGGGCTTGTGGCTCTCACTCACCGAATGGTGGAAGTCACTCAAGGTAGTGCTCTCTCGCTCACTCCTTTTCTTCTCCTCTTGAAGTCTTGCTAACTTCTGAGCATTGTCGGCGATAATTTGGCTTGGTGTCATAGGTCGCAGCACGAACTCCTTGTGTTGCCACCGGAAGATATACTCATTGGTGTGCCCATCGTGGCGCGCCGATCGATCATATTGCCATGGGCGGCCCAAGAGGAGATGGCATACCATCATTTGCACCACATCACACTCCACGGTGTCTTGGTAGGCTCCAATCTTGAAGGCAACTTACACCATGTGTTGTATCTTGACGGTGCCACTATCGCTCAACCATTGCACATGGTAAGGACGAGGGTGCTTCTTGTACTTCAAATTGAGCTTAGAGCATAATTCTTGACTCGCCAAGTTGTGACAACTCCTGCCATTGATTATCACTTTGATGGTTTTGCCATCAATTGCGGCCTTGGTATGGAAGAGATTGCATCGTTGCTCGGGTTCATCTTGAAGTTGGACGGTGAGGATCTTCTTGATGACGACGAGTGATGGTCCCGACTCGGTCTCGCAATAGATTCGCTCTTGTCCATCTTCATCCTCTCCCTCTTGCTCAAGCCTTGCTACCTCATGGATAGCATCAATCTCACCTTCGCTTGCCGACTCATATTCGCCCTCTTTGGTGATCAACATAACACGTGCATTGGGGCACTCTCTTTGCATATGGCCACGTCCTTGACACTTGAAGCAAACAATGTCACGAGTCTTGCCCGTTGAAGCCATTGAGGAAACATTGCTTCGAGCTGGGGCATCCTTTAAAGATGAGGTGGTAGGGCGACTTGTGTTTGACCATTGGCGCACGCTTGTACTTCCACCTCCCATGTGACCTTCTGATTTAGTTGAGGTTGGCTTTGGAGCAAACTTAGCACTCGGGGTGGGGCGAGGAACAACCGCCGTGGCACTGAGGTGTACGGAGTGGAACGTGCGGTATATGTTGAAGACTTGGAGTAGCGAGCATCTTCTTGCACTTGGCGCTCGGCCTTGATCGCTTGATGCACTAACTCCACAACGGTGTTGTAGGGTTGGTAGTCAGTGATGCGCTTGATTGGATGGTTCAACCCGGCCAAGAAACGGGCCATAGTCTGCTCTTCGATCTCTTGGACATTAGCTCGAATCAACGCGGTTTCCATTTCCTTGAAGTATTCCTCAACTGACCGACTACCTTGCTTGAGGTCCTGGAGCTTCTTGAAGAGATCTCGCTTGTAGTACTTGGGCACAAAGCGAGCCCGCATCTCTCTCTTCATCTCTGCCCAAGACATGACAGGTAGCTCTCCATGCTCGCCTCGCTGATTTTGTACTTGTTCCCACCAAATAAGTGCATACCCATCGAACTCAAGTGAGGCCATAGCAACTTTCTTCTCTTCAGAGTAATTGTGCATCCCGAAGACCTTGTTCACCTTGAGCTCCCATGTGAGGTATTCTTCGGGATCCATTGCATCACCGGAGAACTTGGGCATTGTGAACTTAAGCTTGCCAAACTTTTCTTCCCCATCTCCTGGTAGACCCCTCTGCCGGTGTTCTATATCCTCATCATGATGATTCCGCCTTCTGAACCCTGGGTCTCTATCCGGGTATCTTTGATGTCTTCGATCATTAGGTTGATGAAAGCTTGATCCTCCTTCTGAAGCACTTCCCTCATGCCCATCACGCCCTTGACGGCTCCTTGCCCGATCATGACTGTGTGGGCCATAGGTTGGGCCTCGGATCCCTGATGGAGGAAGGGATGCTCGGTGTCTAGCTGTTCTTCGAGCTTGGGCACGTCGTGCCGCCATCTCGGCATCGATCTCATCAAGAGGCTCTTCCTCTTCAATCTCTGTTTCAGGAATGCGGCCTCGAAGAGCTTGAACAACTTCTTGCACAATGCTTGTCTTCATTGATTCCATCTGTCGGGTCATATCATGCCTCAAGTTGTCCACAGTGTCATGAAGGCTCCGTTGGAGAGCCAAATGTTGCCCTCGAGTCACACAGTCCTCATTGCCACTCGCTCCGTGTGATCCTTCCCTAGACATGGTTAGCAATGCAACAAGCTAGTGAATTATGTGGAAATTTGGAAATCTCTCACCTCACTTACCACCGAAGTCCTTGCCTCCTTGGATCGAAGATTCGGAGGCCCTCGGAGGGTAAAAGTGTTCCTCAAGAGTGGGTTGAAGAAGTTCCAAGTCCCAAAGCACTAACTCAACAAAGCTTTTAGTGGATCTCGGAAGGATTAGCAAAAAATACTAAGCAAACTGGAATAATGAGATATTGCAATGATTAGTAGTAATCTACAAAGAAACAATGCAATAAGAGTTGATCTCAAGGATATAAGCGAAGCACAAGACAACTCACACGCAAAGATAATGGGATTTGTGCAACCAAGAAATGAGCTAGTACAAAATGTTCCTAGCGAAGACTATAAGCTCGTGTTGCACAAATTCGAAGAAAGACGCTAGCTCGATTGCAATTAAGTAGGGCAAAAGATTTGCACACTCGGCTATTCTTCTTCCTTAGACTCTCTCCCTACAGGATGGTCATGGCATTTGTTCCCTTTTTTTTCTTTTTTTTTGACTCTCTCTTTTTTTTTAATCTTACTTGTCTTCCTTCTTTTCTTTGTGCCAAGACCTTATAAGACTAACGGTTTTTTTTTCAAATTGCTTGGGTCCGAAGGTATTCTAGATAGCACGAGTGCACAAGGCCCTAGCAATCATCAAGGAGCTAGTCTTGATAGGTTCAAAGTTTTCGCAAAGGGGATGATTGGCTCACAAAGAAGATGCAAGGAAGATGGACTTGCCGAAGATTTTACCTTGCTTGAAGAAGTGTGTGGTACCGATGATGATCTAGAGCTCGTCACCAGCTTTCCAACGAGTCCTTGATCGCCCAAAACGGATGTCGCATGTGGAAGTTAGGCCCCAAATGGTGTAGTGCTGCGCCCTGTTTCTGGCAAATCCGGACTGTCCGGGTTGAATCCGGAGGGTCCGGCCGCCCGGACTGTCCGGCTGGAATTCGGAGGGTCCGGCCGCCCGGACTGTCCGGCTGGAATCCGGACTGTCTGAGTGGAGAACAGAGGAGTAGATCTGAAAACTGGGCGGCCCGAAAATCACGAAATCGAAGGGGCAAACGATGAAATCGGCCAAAGCAACGTAAAGGAAGCTTAGATCAACAAGTATAGCAAAGATCTAATGGATCAAAACCAACCAAAACTCACTCAAGACTCCAAATTCCATCAAGATTTCAAATCAGGCTCTTTTTGTGGGGTTTTCGAAATAGGTAAGAAAATCCAAAAGAAGGCTAGAAATTGGGGATAGAAGAAGAAGGGATACAAATCCAAATCGTGAAAACCTTGAGCTCTGATACCAAGTTGATACGGAGGCTCCCGATCTTTACGATTTGGACAAGGGTAAATAGCTAAGCCTAGATGGAAACCCACCTCAACAACAAAGTCCAACGAGAAAGCCTTTGGGGAACTAGGAACCAAATCAACCAAGCTCTCAATTGAATGCCATGTTTACCACTCGGAGGCACGCGCCGATCCGTTCAATCCAAAGGAAAGAAAGGCCTAAGGTGGAACTCCCAAACCTAGAGGGATGAACCCTAGATTAGGAGCTAAGCTCACTTTTAGTCTTAATATCAAGTCTAAACCCTAATTAGAGAGGGGTACGGGGTATTTATAGTCTAACCCGCCACTTAAGGGATTACATGGCCGTGGCCCGTTTTCCTGCGCGTAGGCAGATCCGGACTGTCCGGATTGGGGCCGGACTGTCCGGGTGGCTGGAGTGTCCGGGCTGACCTCCGGGTTGAACTCCGGGTTTTTCAGAGAAGATCCGGACCCTCAGCCGGAGTGTCCGGGTTGAGGTCCGGGATTTCCAGAGGAGATCCGAACCCTCAGCCGGAGTGTCCGGGTTGAGGTCCGGGATTTCCAGAGGAGATCCGGACTCCCACCCGGAGGGTCCGGGCTGAGGTCCGGCTCGGATCCGGAGGGTCCGGGCCTCAACCGGACAGTCCGGGTCTTCGCTGTCAATGCACATCCAGGGGTTCCGAAGCAGCAGTCCGGCTGGGGTTCGGCTTGGAGCTTGGGGACTTGATTCTTGGCGTCTCTCCCTCAGTCCCGTTGCTCGTCGGTGGGCTCTTCCACTTGGTGGCTCCTTCATACCTTAGCAAGCAAAGACTCAAAGCGTGAGGTAGCATACCATTCATGCTCAAATCAAGTGGAGATGTATCAAGGAATAGAGTCACCTCATGTTGTATAGCCTTGGCTCGAGCCCTTGTCATTGGTCCAATAGGGTGCAAGGGTGGATTTGGGCTCTTGTCATCCTTGATGGAGGTGATGTCAGAAGGTCATCGATCCCATAGAGCTTTATGTCAGTTTGAGATGTATTTCCTCCCCATCGTTCTTCGATATCATGGTGCATCTCACTGTGCATCTTGTGAGAGAGATAAAGTACTGCATACAAAGATGAACCATTTGTCCTAGTAAATCAAATTTGTCAGATATTCTACATAACCGATCCTTCAAATAAGAGGCAGCACATAGTAAGAGACTCAAAAAAGACACATTATTGGAGTTCGTGATGTAGTTGACAAGGAAGAGTACAACCAGTTTGAGGAGATGCCTTCTTCCAGACATGGCATGACGGTAGAGGACGAACCAAACCAAGACAAAGCTACGTACGTTCGCAACGATCATCACGAAGGACTCACATTTGTAGCAAATTAGATATATCGAATCATGTGGACTCTATAATATGATGTACAATATATATGAATGTGGATGTGTCAATAACATGCACAATATTTATAGGGATATCAATTAAGCATATTTATGCAAGTAAGGTATAAACCCTAATAGTAACACACTATATGTATGCAAGTAAGGCATAAACCATAACTCAAAACAGAAATAAAGGAGAAAACAAAAAGGAAAAATGGATATCGCGTGGGCGGTTCTATTTAAGAACCGCCTGCGATTAGTAGGCATCACAGACGGTTTTTAGAGAGAACCGCCTATGATGAGCCCTCCTTTATATACGTGAAGCGTTTTTTTGAACTACAACAAAACTTAAGTCCCCCGACCTTAGCGCCACCGACCTCAGTGCCGCCGCCCCTGACCTACACGCCACCACCCCTGACGCCGGCAGGCTGCCCCGTGGACTCCTCGTTGGACGACGCTACCCACGAGGCCGCCCCCGACGCCGCGCCCAACGCCGCCCCTGACGCCACCTCCGTCGTCTCCTGCTCCTCCTCTTGCCGCGGGTACGTAATGTTGTTTCCTGCTCCCATTTCTTGCTAACATGTACTGGTGCAGCAATTTTGTTCATCGTTTTTTCCTGAAAACAATTCAGCAACCAACTCATGTTTAGAGTGCTTTGTTCGGTAGATATCTTTCTTTGTTCGGTGATGGTATTGTGTAGTAAGATTAGAGTGCTTACATGTTGATCTGAATTGATACTAGTGGAGTTCAGAGAATTGTGATGATTTTTTTTTGAGTTCCCAGGATAGGATAGTGCTGCTAGTGTCTTCCAAGCTTCAGAGTTGGTTTTGTTCTTGTAGTAAATTCTGAAGATTCAGAAAAATGAATGAGTACTAGCTACTATTTTCATTACTTATGAACTGTCTGTTGGCAACTTGTTTGTTTCTCACAGTGTATGAAGATACACAAATTAGTTGTAATTTGGGATTCATGGACAAAACGACTACTAGATTTCTTTTGTTATGTTGTTCTCCCAAATACATGTGTTAGGAGTTGTGGATGTTAGCTGTTCACTAACAAATTTATAGATATTGGTTAGAGTGAATGCTTATTGTGAAGCAATTCTACAGAGAACTGAATTCCGACATGGCTTTGCCAATTGCAATTTGAAGATTGAGTTGGAGTTGGCTAAACTAAACTAGAGCCTTAAGAAGCTATGTGCTCTTGGCATGTTCTAACATGTGCTCTTAATTTTTCTAAACTCTAAATCCCTTTTATTGTCTTGTTAATTGGCATGGCAAATTAAATGTTCAAAAATATTGTTATCCAATGTTTAGTAGCTTCGGTTGCTCTTGAACCATGTATGTCCACTGTCTACTATCCAATCGTCCAATGCCCTTATAAATTCCATGAGGACTTAGCTTTTAGGTCACAAAATGATATACATGTGACTTAAAGGGAGCAGTAAAACAATATTCGAAGCGTCATGTATACGACATATGTATGACACCTCGACTACTGTATTACTACTCTATTTATTTCCCATTTATATCATTTCACACGCCTCGAAATGGTAGCCATCCAATTTTTCTTAATGTTATGCTTCTTTTAGAAGATATTGAGTCCTGATCGCTCAACTTCCCCGGAGGCTACCGGGGACAATTCTAATGTGTCCGGAACCACGAAAAAATCCAGACAGGCTCCAAGAGGACCTAGCCAAAGGCCAAAGGGCGGATTTCCCATAACAGAGTTAGGTTCGTCAGGGGCACCGATCGCACCGGAACAAAACACGGCGAAATGGAGAATGACATGCGGGATCGTTGCACGGACATGGGTTCTGTTGAATCTGGAATTATGGAAGAAGGTGGGGCGAGATCTTTGTCTAGTTGTGGTTGAAGATATCAACACTTACTTCGTGATCCTAGAAGAGCTAAATGCTCGCGCCGATGCTGCCCTGAAAGTCGCTAATAAAGCATGGAAGGAGTTCATGTTTATTCTCTACCGTGACTTTATCGCAAAGAACGAGGAGCCGTTCGACGTCTACAAATGGATGGATCATGAGATGTGGGCCCAATTGAAGGCGTCACTACCTCAGGAAACGCCTTCACTGACGGGCACTAAAACCCCTTCACTGACGGGTTTCCCGGCCCGTCACTAACGTCGCGTCAGTGGAAGTCCAACGTTTCACTGACGGGCACGAAGCCCGTCAGTAGATGTCAACAATTACTGACGGGCACAACTAGCCCGTCAGCAGAGATGTGGTTCAGGGCGTCCTGACTGTTACTTTCACTGACGGGCAATTTTACTAGGCCCGTCAGCGATGATACAATTTCACTGACGTGCACGTTTATGTGCCCGTCAGTAGTTGTGAACTTTTACTGACGGGCCCGACTTGCCCGTCAGCAGAGAGGTAGTTCAGGGCGCGTGGAAACATCCTGACAACACCTTTCACTGACGGGCAGTGATACCTCGCCCGTCAGCGATGATATATTTCCACTGACGTGCACGTTTATGTGCCCGTCAGTGAAAGTATGGTCACACTTTTTTTTAAATTATTTTCTGGAAACGCAATATGAATATTATACAGCAATTAATATGTCAAATATTAAGCATATGTAACATTTAATATCAGAAATACGAATCACATATACCAAATTAATATCACAAATAGTAAATACACATATAAAAACAAGTTTACAACGAATTAAAACGACAAACAATTGCATTTAACAATGTTTATTCTCAGTAGCCCTACTAATCTACGTCTACGACGCTTCGCTAGTACTTGCAGGGCGGCGGGAAGGGGGTAATTGGACTCCCGCGTAGAAATCTCCGCTTGGCCGGATGACGTCGTTGTTGATGACGTACGCGAAAGTCTTCTGGATGCGGGCAAAGTCCTTCCTCCAGTCGTACTTTTCCTCCGCCAGGTCGTGTATGAAGTTATTGAACTGGTCCCGGCTCCACTGAGGGTTCTGGGACATGACGAAGGAGTCCATGTGAGCGCAGACGTAATACCCACATGTAACACTATTTTCCGGCTGTTGCCTGCAAGGGAAGTTGAATTTGTGGGTCAGCTTCTTGCTCTTGCTCTCTGCTCCTCCCCCCCGCAAGTTGTATTCCCAAAAGGCGTCTTCCAGAACTTGCTTAATTCCTGAGAAGTCCCGGTTGGCACTTCTTTGGGAATCAAAATAGTATATGAATCTGGAAGACTTGTCGATGATGATGAGGATCCAGTGGTCGCTGCGTAAAAGGTAACAAAGGAATATAAACAGACGGGGATACGTGATTAAGAACAGCAAACTAGGAACGCTAGTAAGTAACTTACGGGGGGTTGTATGGCATGAGCAAGTAGTCCTTATCCTTATGGTATATCAATGAGGCGGTGATATAATCTGTTAGGACCTGCTTCGCTTCTGCTATATAGTACTCGTTCATGAGTACCGGATCGATTATTCCAAAAGCGCAGCTGCGCAGACGCCTCGACTCTTGAGCTTGGTAAAGCGCCCATAGCCTGACGAGCATGGTGTCGAGCCGGAAGAGGTTGAACAACATAAAGATATCTTCAAAATTGATGTCGAAGGTGTCGTGGTGTCTGTCGAGGAAGAAACCATAATCTTTAGGCACCTCGACCTTAAAGTGTTGCACATAATCATCCCGATTCCGTGCCCTCATCACGATCGTGTCATGGAGCATTTTCATCTGCGTGGGCAACCTCTGCACCTCATCATCTGGGAGCAAGGGCTCACCTGCCTCGTACACTATTCGTCGAGGCATTTTCTTGGCTTCGGCAGATGTCTGGAAGGATAAGGCCTTCTTCTTGCTGTCCTTGCTTGCCTCCTTCGCAGCGGTGCCGCCCCGCCTGTGTGGTCTTTTTCTTTTCCTCTCCGGATCCGGAGAGGAGGCCCTCTTGCCTCCCGTCAACGCTTCGCCCACCGCTGCATTGAGCGTGCTTGGAGATAAGATCTTCTTTTCCGCTGCGCTCGGGTCATGGCGATGCTTGGTGCGCTTCTCACGGGGCGGCTCCTCCTCCTCGGACGGAAGGATCGTCGTGTGCTGCTGCCCGCCAAGATCGACGTCGTGTGCTTCATCGAACTCAGGCGGCGTCCTGCACACGCCGAGCGGAGACGGGCCGGCTACGGCTGATGGAGAGGGGATCGTTGACGTACCAGGAGATGACACCCCGAGGATAGTTATCTGGCTCTTCGGCCACAGGATGTAGTACCCTTTGCAGTCTCCCAGCTTCGTGACATCCTCTTCAGGGGCGACAGGGACTGTGACGTCACTGAACTCGGCGACGACGCGGTCCACCTGCACCCTCGCCATGTGGGGAGGTACTGCAACGTTGTGGCATGTCGCGCCCTCCGCCGTTGGGAAGACAAGGCCGTGTGCAACCGTCTTCTTCACGCCAGGCAAAGGGATTGTGAGGTGGCATTTCGTGGGGTCCTGCGTAACAAACATTGTGTCGAATTAGAGCATTGTTATCTGCACAATTCTATTAATTAATTGATTCATGGTGGCGACGAAGCTTACAGCGATGTCTTCGACGGCACTTGGCGACTCGGGGGCATTGTCGGAGGCTGAGGCGCAGCTGCTCCATCCAGCCGGATAGGCGCCCTGATGTCCATGAGGATGGACAGGTGGCCGAGACGCATCGTAGCCTCTAGACGCTAAGAATTCTTGGGCCGCCTTCTTGCCAGCCTCCTCGGCTGCCCTTATCATCTCCTGCATTAGAGATGTTTGCCTTCCTCTCCTCCTCTGGCGGGCAGCCTCGCGGTCCTGGGGAAACACTGCGTCCCAGATAGCGCCGCTCCCGACCCCCCGGACACGCCCTGTCTTCTCCTTCGTCCCTAGAGCCTGCGAGAGATGGTCTTCCCACCTCTGGCTCTGGACGGATTCCTGGGAGCTGGCGGGCTGCTGGGACAGCTGCCTCTGCAACATAAACGGCACAACGTACGGACCGTTAGCGAACTGGAAGCACAACAGCATATTCGAAGAAGACATCGGATTAATCGAACTTACCAATCTCTCGGAGACCGCCTGGAGCTCAGGGTCCGTGATGATAGGATTCCCAGTGGCTGGGTCCGAAACTGTGTGCGCCCTCATCCAGATCTGGGCGCGTTCCTGCTCGATATCGGCGAAGGGAACCGGTTTCCCAGCCGCTATCAGCGCGGCGTCCTGTTTCTCCCAAATCGGTCTCTTCCCGGGAACACCTCGGCTGCCAAGGTGGTGGGGGAATTTGTTCTTCGCGCGCAGCTCCTTCGCCCGGCGACTCTTCTCCTTGAATTCGTCACTCTTCATGTCCGCAACGAACTCCTCCCAGTGCTCGAGTTCTACCTTTGGCCATTTCTGTTTGATTACAGTATCGAAATCGGCGTCTAGCAGTTTCCTTGCTTCATATCGCCATGTCCTTAGCGCGGCACACATGATGCTGTCCGCTTTTCTTCGGACTCTTTCCTTGTCAGCCTCTGGGACAGCATACTTATCCCAGAGCTTGTCGAAGAGGACCCTTTTCTGGCCGTCCGTCATTTTCTTGAAGTCCTGGCAGGTGATCCTGACATGCTCGCGGACGATGCACCCGCACGTGTTGCTGAACGACTTCGCTGCCTTCTCAGGACTTGCAGGAACACCTGTCACGCCTACCCGGGTGACGACGAACGTCTCGTTCGTCAGCTGGTTCCCTCCTCTAGGGTTGTACCGTCTCTTCGGCTTCTCTGGTGCTGACGACGGCTCCGGCTCATGTTCCTCTGACCCTGACTCGCTTGATCGAGAAGCGTCTGACGAGCTAGACGCGCTCTCTTCATCTCGCGCCGACTCAATGGCCGGAGGTACATTCTCCGTCTGGACGGCAGGTTCAATGGCCGACTCGGGGGCTGTTCGATCGGTTAGGAGCGGGGCGTCAATAGGGGCGGCCACGTTTAGGGGCGCCGCGATGTCTTCATCTACGCGGGCTACTTCCCGGGTTGGTGACGATTCCATTTCCGATATATTAAGAAACTGAAATAACCATTTCCAATATAGAAGCATATATTAAGAAACTGAAACAACCATTTCCAATGTATATATTAACAAGCATATATTCAGAAACTGAAATAACCATTTCCAATATAGAAACGGAAACAACCATTTCCAATGTATATATTAACAAGCATATATTTAGAAACTGAAATAACCATTTCCAATATAGAAACGGAAACAACCATTTCCAATGTATATATTAACAAGCATATATTCAGAAACTAAAATAACCATTTCCAATATAGAAACGGAAACAACCATTTCCAATGTATATATTAACAAGCATATATTCAGAAACTGAAATAACCATTTCCAATATAGAAAGCTTCATATACATATATACATGCATTTGAAAGCTTCATATACATATATACATTTGAAAGCTTCATATACATGCAAACCCTAATCAAGCTTCAAATCATCCCACAATAATTAACCATATAAAAAACGGAGCTCATCATGCACTTGCCTTTAACCTAACGGAGCTCATCATGCAAGAAAACCACCCCAATACAAAACATTGCAAGATCTCCAATATTCTCATATACATGCAAACCCTAATCAATCAAGCTTCAAATCATCCCACAAAACATTGCAAGATCTCCAATATTGTCTTCTAAACAAAGATCCACATATTCATTGAGCCCCTGTTAACTTAAAAAAAATTCAAAGGGCTGCTTTAGAAGTGTATTCACCGGAGGGATGGAGGAGGGGGCCGGCGGTTGGGGGGATGAGGAGGGGGCCGGCGTTTGGGGGGATGGAGGAGGGGGCCGGCGTTTGGGGGGATGGAGGAGGGGGCCGGCGGCGGAGAAGCTTCCACGGTGGAGGAGGGAAGCTCGGGCGGTGGCGTGGCCGGGGGCCTCGGGCGGCGCCGGCTGCGTCGGCCTCGGTGCAGGGGCGGCGTCGGCGGCGGAGGACCGGAGGAGGGGAGGAGGACGGAGCGGACGGGGCGAACGGACGATGAGAAGGTCAATGCGAAGGTCAATGTGGACTACGTCTATGACACATGCAAGTCCATTAAGCTAAAGTTTTCACCAAATGATGAGATAATGAGACTGGGCCAAGTTGAAGGGACTTTCATCTAGTGGCCCAAGGGGGATGTAGTACTAGAAGACTGGCATCCTCCATGGGTCGACCAGGTTGAATCATGGGGGGTAGACCTACCCGTTATTCCAGAGCCTAATATTGAATGTAACGAGGACACCACAATCGCTACGGTGCTGGTGGAAACCACCTTGGCACTCGAGCTTCCAACAAGGACCCATTCATCTCCCACCAAGTCATCAAAGCCGATCGTTAAAAGAAAATGAGGCGCTAAGTCAAAGATGAAGGTGCTCAAGGAACCACACCTTTACCTTGAAGAAGACTTCCCCTTCACGCCATTGGCTGAGAAATACGTTGAAGGAGAGCCATGGCTCAAATCACCAGGGACGCTCAATTGCCTCGAAAAATATACTCGCGAGTTGCACGAGTACTACCTCAAAGAGGTCAAGAAACCAAAGAATGAACGGACCACAACTATCAAGGTGGAGTTCACTATGGGACATTTCTAAGATTTTGAGAACTGTCAGTTCTTTGTGAACTTCGTGAACTTGTGGGAACTGTACAACCTCTGGTCCCTCGAAGTCCGTCTCATCAGATGCTACACACTGTAAGTGTTCACAATCACGGTCAACATTCATGTTATACGTACTATTTCCACATATATGTAACCCATACCTTCCTTATGTGTAGGATGATGATTGAATAATGCAAAAGAAACATGTAAACACAGGGTTCTTCGACCCATACATTGTCATCGTAGAGATGGAAGAATTTGTTGCAAAATAAAGATAAGGTTTTCATACTTTTTTCGTACAACCAGGCGTAAGTGGTGCACTACCTACTTCACCATCCAAGGCTAAACTTTATTTTCCAAAATAACGTGGATTTACTAACCATTGAGAGTATATGCAGAGAGTGTTGGATTCTTGTTCTCCTTATATCAAACCATCCAAGGCTCATATTATGGATTCGTTATTACGAGCAAACTTTGGCAGAGAAACACTTGGAAGATTTATGAGCAAGTAAGCGTATTTCCAACATACACAAATCTACTATTCACTACTTTCGTGTTGCAATGCCAAAGGCAAACCATTTTGATTCACGTAGGGTTTAGAAGAGCTATCTCAAGAAGAGAGGAAAATGCGCCAATCAGCCCTTTTTACACAAGGGCATTAGTGTATCTTTCTATGCTCAATAAAAAATTTCATAAATTATCGTAATGACAATCTCCAACTTTTAACCACTTATATATGTAATTAGTGCCACCAACAACAAGGAGGAACAAGCGTTTGTAGCTTTTACGTTTGTCACAACATGGAAATTATGCTCACTAACATTAGCAAAAATGAAATCCAGATTTGATGCTATTGCGATAAGTATTATCATATTTCTCTTCATTATAAGTACATAACTTTAATATACATTCTTATCGGCAGCAGGAAGGCATTCCCAATATGTCATTGGATTCATCACATCTGAACCGAATAAGAGAATACATCGCCACGTTCCTTATTAGAGACGTTGTCAATCCTTATGGCCAATTCCACACCTACGACATGGAGAAATGCGAGTTCGTCTTAGTTAAGAAGTGATATGTATTTCTTTGTGAACTTTTATATGGATACCGAATTTACTGAATTGATGTGACATGAGGCGGATGAAATTGAGAGTTTAATTACTTTGTGAGATATGATGTTGATGAGTTTGATGAGAGTTTAATTTTGTGACTCAATTTATGTGATATGTATCAATTTTCTGTGATTACATATTATTCAAATCTGATTACTATGAATAAATGAGATGAGTATATGAATATGTATATGTATTGTGTGTCTTGTTTCCTACTGCTATAAAAAATCTGAAATAATTAGGTATGCTGTAAAACAGATGGCAGGTGGTTCTATATCCTGTGGTGGTGGCATATCGCAGGCGGTTCGTATGGAAAACTATCTGTGATGAGTGTCCTTATCTCAGACAGTTCTTGTGGGAAACCGCCTATGATATGCCCTCATCACAGACAGTTCTTGTAGTGATCTGCCTGTGATATGCCCCATCACAGGACCGCCTGTTATGAGGGGTCATCATAGGCCCTTGCTTACAGGTGGTTTGGAAAACCACTCATATTGAGGTTTCCGAATAGCCTGGAATGAGCTAATCTGTAGTAGTGTCTTCTAGCGGAATTACTCTTTCACACTTTGTGACTTTTATTATTTCGATAACATATCATTATCAAAATTGTAGTCAATATTTTGTATTGAAGATAAAAAAGTCAAATATAACATATATTTAAAAATAAAGAAAATATTACTAGTCAAAGTTTGACCGCATGGATTCTACAACATTTTTTATTTACAAATAAAGACGGCACGAGTGAGTCTGTATACATGTGTTTTACGAAAACTATATTTGGTTGAATTGATGGTGTATAGTTATTAGTAGGGTTCGGTGTGGAGATTATGCTAAAAGGTTGTTAGTAACCGATAGCGTGTTGAAATATAAAACACAAACAATTCTCTTAAAAATATCAAAAAGGAAAATATGTTTTAGCAAACACCGAAGGGTAATACCTAAGAAAAAATGAACACAACAGCGTGTAGTTTTTATAGAAAAGATCATATAAGACATCTAATCACAGATAGCTCACTAAAAACCATCTATAATATGACTATTCACATATGATTTTTAAGAAAACCGCCAATAATAACATATCCATTTTGGACAATTTTTTTACAAAAGCCATCTATATTGTCATCACAGGAGGTTTTTGAAAAACCTGTTTGTGATAATAAAACCTATCACAGACTGTTTTTAAAAAACCTGTCTCTAGCCACAAGCGTCTTCGGTGGCACTCTGCTTCATCACCGACAAGGAGGAGAGCAGCCGCGCCCTCGTCTCCGCCACATGCGTCTCCAGCAACCCTTGACTTCATCACCGACAGTGTAATCGACCACGCGCCCCCCAGATCTAGTGTCTTCACCGTCATATCTGTGGCCCCGCTGCCAGATTTGGTGTCTCCGCCATCGGATCTGGTGGCCCCGATGCATACGAGCACTGGACCCAGTGGCCCAGACAAGCCGGCAACGAGGTGAACTCCTTTGGGGAGGCTGGGACCGGCTTCCCAGACCCTGGCCTCTGCTCCTCCACTCTTTCGCCACCACCTGAAACACTTCTTCGTGGACTTCGCCAGCAGCCTACCCACGCGCATTATGGTGTGCATCCTTCTCCCCTCCGGCAACCCTCCAGATCCACGCCGCACAGTGGCACATCTTGCTTGCTTTGTTTTAATCTCATCACGTGTGTTGGTATAGGTGATGAGGACGATCTCTGCATCAAGGAGGAAGGCGATGGCCGCAGAGGAGGAGAACTGTGCACTATCTGCATCAAGGATCATGCCGCTTGCGCTGTAGCTCGACGAGTGGCTGCTGTTGCGTGCCAAGGTTCCCAAGCTGGTTTCATCCTTTTCTTTTTTCTTCTGTTTCTTCTTCTATCTGATGGTCATGTAAACTAAATTCTTTGTGTGTCTAAAATGATTGATGGACGATTGATTCGATATAGTATTCTGAATAATATAGTTATACATATTAACTAGATTTATTTGACCAATTAACAGAAAGAGGATATAAGTAGTATTTCATTAGGATAGCAATGCTTTTTTTGCTACACCCTAAAATGCACTTCATAGGTAGTTCTAAAATAGAACCGTATGTAATAAATCACTTATCACAGGCGATATTAAAAGGAATCATCTATAGTAAACTTTTCCACAGACAGTTTAATAACTATTCATGATAAAATATAGTCATCATAGATCTTTATCTACGGACCGTTCAAAAAACGACCTGTAATACAATTTCTGAACAACCTGCTATGAGCGCCTAGCGGAAACGTGAGGCGGCACGCGTGCTCCACCCAGCAGCTGAAAGCCAGACAAATCATGGAGACTTGTGGGCCCACAATACGGCCGGGAGGCAATTCCCCTAGACCCGGAATTTTGTTTGGTTTTGGTACCTGAGAATGAGATCGCCCTTTTGAGTTTTGGATAGCCATCGACGCCTTTTCTATCTGTATATATGTATGCTGTTGTCGATCAGTCCAATCTTATATATGCTCATCTGAGTGTGTGCTATCACCATATCACATACCTCGGTGTAAAATAGTAAGGTTGTATAAAATCAATTAAGTTATGAATGTATTCTATTTGATGCAGTTAGTCATGATTGTTGTAATTATCGGTGTGATTTTTGCAATCATGTTGAATGTGTATCATTAGTGATATTACGCATGTTATGGGACATCGCGATCCACTGCATTGCATAACAGCGCCTCTGTCTTTAGGGTATAGCTCCTGTGACGCTACTTTTATCTTCTTTTTCCAACGCACCTACCAAATTAAATCACAAGATATATAGAACTATTGTCGACATTGACTTATGTTGTTATGCACAAACACTACTCTAACGAATACCAATTTTTCAATGCTACCCTCGTGCACTGTAATATGCACCGAGAGCTAAAAGTTAGCATGCATACGTGCAGTACGTGACTAATTTAAGCTTGGTAGTTAACCATGCATGTTAATTTATTCACCTTTGGCTACAAACAGCTCATGCTCAATGCAAATAGGATATTGTGTTCAGGAGGACTAGAGATCGAACGTCTAATATCTGGCATTGAATTAGACATCCCTAAAAACATTTCTACTATATTATGAAAATATTTTATTAAATTTATACAGTAAATTTTTGAACCAATCCATCATGTAATAAATTTTGTATAGATACATTTTCTATGTGCGACGAAAACATATATTTTGTTTATCAATGAAAACTCATCTTACGAAAAGCAAAATTACCTATGTATAGCATTTTACTCCTTTTACTGTTGTGTTTCATTACCTAGTGATGGAATCTAGGATTTTACCACTGGAGGTGCAAAACTTCACACACAATTCAATACATGCACGAACATCACAAATACAACACATAAGTTCAAGTTTTTGTCAAAATTACAATACAAAAAATTTAGTAGTCTCACCGCATAATAATGCTAACAAATAGGTTTCAAATAAGCTTCGCACAGTTGAGCAGCTGGCTGAGGTAAAAAATATGCATTTTGCGAGGGGGTTGTAGTGCCCGCTTAGAGCGTACGTACGAATTTCACAGCAATTAGTCCAACTCCCGCGCGACAAGAGACAACTTTTCCTAGTACGTAAATTTGTAGTGCTAGCTAAAATCGGAGAGCTGAAGCTCGGTGAAACTGGACTATCTATCTGGAACAGACCCCAGCGCATGAAGGTGTAATCATTTCTACGTCTACTTGTCTACCTAAATTTTAGACGTACCCAACTAAATGTACATGTAGCTAGGTGCTTTTCCCCGTGTAATATTCTCCCTGCACCATCATACATGCTTTAATTCTTGAGTCGTAAATCGTACTCGATTGTATGCAATTCTAACGCCTCCAACGTGAGATTTTCTCTAATTCATGTGAAATTCCTGTGAAATTTGTATAAAATTACAAGATTACACTGCTACAGAATGGCATATCACAGGCAGGTAAAAAACCCCATCTCTAATGGTTATATCACCCATCTATACGTTTATGTCTGTGATGACGAAACTCATCACAGGCAAACAGATAACCGTCGCTAACAAGAACTATCATTGACGGCTGTCCCAAAACGTGATAAGTGAAAGTGCATCCAGTCCCAAGGAGAGTAGAAGGATGATTATCTAGCCTCAAGGTTTGGTTTTGATGGTTAATGGCAACCCTCACCTGTATCTAATGTTTACAACGATTGTGAACAGGAGTTTAGATGAACAGGTGATCGATCAAGACAACATCTAACTGATGATGAGGCCAAAAAAAGAGCAAGAAACCGTGAAGGTCAGAAGGGCTAGCTGAGCTAGTCTCCTGAGGCTCAGTTGTGAGGAAGCCGAGGCTATGCTCGAGGGCAAGCGAGGTGATGGTGGCTTGATGGAGCTCAAGGACCGTGACTGCAAGCTGGATAAGACTTGGAGGAGCTAGGAAACTAGTGGATCTACGTCAAGGGGTTCGCTGTGCGTCTTCAAAGGGCTGTCATCTTCAGTTGTTAGCTTGGAACCAGTGCCAAGATTCTGAGCGAGCTGGTCAGTGGCAGTGGTGAGTCCATTGTCCTCCTGAATCAGTTTAAGGCTTGTAGTGAGCCGGCCTATGTTGTGCTCAGGTGCTGCCTGAGGCAACCGAGTCCACCTGAGTTTGGCATCTGAGACTCAGGTGGGTAGCTCAGCCGTGGCTAGTAGGTTACCAAGTGTATGTTAGCTGAGTCTCAGATAGGTTTGTCTGGTGGCTCTTTGTCTGACGTGGCACGAGGATAACGGCTAGCTGCTAGGGACTCTATAAATAGGGAACCTGGGGAAGTTTCGACCTCAACCTTTACCTATACCATAAAAAGCACCCTGCTGTTGGAAGAGAGAGCTCTTAGTCTCCGAGAGAGCGTTGCCTGCGTGCATCCATCGTGAGAGAGAGTTGCTTTACATCTCGAGTGCTTTAGAACTGAGAGAGTTCATGGTACTGGTTCCTCCAAGAGACTGAGAGAGCACTTGGTGTTCGTTTGCTCCAAGACCGGGAAGTTGGAGTCGTTGGTGAGCAAGCTAAGTCTTGTGTGGCTGCCTCCAAGCGTCTGTGAAGGCGATTTGGGTCTGCCCGTCTTGCTGCGGTGAGATCAAAAGGATTCCACACAAGATAAGTGAACGAGGAAAGAGCACGGTTCAGTGCCGGCTGTGAAAGCAGCTTCCTCAACGGAGACGTACCACTTTGCATAGAGTGGGAACTTCGGTAAAACAAATCTCTGTGTCTACTTGTTTCGTTTGCATAATTTGTTTTTACCTGTGCAGATATATATAGAACACTCTCTGCTGCACACAACTGAGTTTCCCACCTGAGACTCAGTTGACACACAACTAAACTGCCTATCTGATGCACACAACTGAGTCACGCACCTGAGACTCAGTTGACTCTCTCTAGTCTTTGTTTTTCCTGCATGTTATCTGAGTTATCTGCCTGAGTGTCAGCTGTCTGTTTCAGTTGCCTGTACCTAGCTAGGATTGACCTATTTAATTTAAGTAAAGCTCATTAGGTCTAGAATTTTATAGAGCCGACCTATTCATCCCCCCTCTAGTCGACTCCTGAGATCCTTTCAAGTGGTATCAGAGCCTCGTTGCTCATATTGGCTTAACAGCCAGAGTTAAGGGATGTCGAACTACGAGGGTAGAGTTCCCATATTTGATAGCACTAACTATGCTTTTTGGAAGCGGAAGATGCAAATGCACCTTACTGCAATGGACCCAGATGTCTGGAAAATTGTCATGACAGGTCTTCACTTAGATAATGAGAGCAACCCTACTGATCAAGACAAGATCAACATCAAGAACAATGCTAGGGCTGCCAATGCTATCTATATGGGGCTGTAGGAACATGATTTCAACCGTGTCAGCACCTTTGATGCAGCCCATGATATCTAGAACACCCTTCAGGCCATTCATGAAGGCAGTGATACCTTGAAGAGGTCCAAGAAGGATGTGTTAGAGCATGATCTTGACAACTTCCACTATCAACCTGGAGAGGACATAAACTCCATTTTCACAAGGCTTACAATGATCACAAATCAGCTGAAGGCTCTTGGATCAACCAGAGTTGAAGATGAAGATGTGATCAAGAAGTTTCTTTTTGTCCTTCCCAAGCCCTATCACACTCTACATCTGATGATGAAGGAGAAGGATGGCTTCGACAGGATGAAGCCCACTGATGTGCTTGGTAGGATGCAAGTGGTGGCCGACCGGCTGGTAACGACTCAACCCAGTCTCTTTTCGTACTTCAATATGTTGCATCCAAATACGCTGTCTTCTCATCACGTAATTTACCTTGCAGGCCGAACTGAGCCAGGAGCCTGGAAGCTCGCAGGACTCCGTCACGAGCTTCCCAAGATGGAACGACGATCTGGCGAAGGCCCGACAGAAACCGGAGCATCGGGGCCGTGTAGTAGGCGTCGGGGATGGCGTTAAATGGGATAAGGTATTTCGGGGAGTGTCACGGACC